>OZ010667.1:65327317-65927317 GCA_963932185.1 Troglohyphantes excavatus
ATCCGTTTCTTTTGTCTTTAAATTTAAAAAGAACTTAATGTTCTTGAACATGGAAAACGCTGTTCCTTTGTTAGGTTGCTCTTTATCTCCATATTTTATTAACCCATTCCACTCGAGTGTTCTCGAGTTTAAAAAAAGTTATTCTTCCACAAACCTTAATAGAAATTATTTTTGTCTTCTGGAAGCACCAAGTATATGTGTTATCTAAAATCCCTTCAGGTGGTTGGTGAGATAAGCCCTTTGAACTCAATTAGACTAGGGGGGCAGCGCATTTAATTTACTTCGTATTTTGCGTAGGCTGAGATAAGCGGCAGATAGTGAGTGTCCTTGGACCCCGCTTTTTGATGATAAAAAAAGACCGTACTGCATCTACTTCATGTTATGTATAAACAACTGAATAGATGAAAATAAACTAGCTTTTGTAAATGATCATACATACCACATAACACAGAGTTCAATAAAGCACAAATAATGAGCGAGAAAGAAGTTGTTTGCAAATATGAAAATAAAGCTTTTACAGCAAAGTGTGCAACGAGATAAGAAAAAGGTTAAAAACTTAACCGAGATTATAAGTGACTTGTGAAAGTAAAACTTTGTAAGTGACAGAATTTTATCTAAGGCCATATCCTTAATGCTTACAAGTAATATTGAAGAACTCATATTTTTTATTTGATTCATGAAATTTTTTATGCTTATATATATATATATATATATATATATATATATATTTCCAGTATATATATATATATACATATATATATATATATATATATATATACATATATATATATATATATATATATATATATATATTTCCAGTATATATATATATATACATATATATATATATATATATAATATATACATATATATATATATATATATATATATATATATATATATATATATATATATATATATATATATATATATATAATTGTTTCTATGTCTGAGCTGATGATGTCCTATATTAACGTGATTTTAAAAAGTGAAAACACGCCTTTTTTTCTTATATTATGGCAAAAATGTGTTTTTGAAAAGGTGAAAAACGACCGAAAATTTTTAGAAATTACGAAACTCGAAAATATCATTGCCGGACGACACGAAACGTCGCCAGACGTGGCTGCCCTGAACTGGTCACTCAGAAGAGCACTCTTTGCAAAAAGAGATGCCAGATGCCCACGTGTGCAGCAACTAATTAACAAAACAAAAAAAAACGTGGAAAAACTTTTAGGAGCTGATATCCTTCCGAACCACCTGTTGCAGATGGGTGCAGCGTCTTTTCTGCAGACGAAACAAACCAGAACAAATAATTCGTAACGATCCTTGTCGCCTTCTTTCCCCCCCTTCCCACCTCTCCCCACTCGTGCAGCAGGCGATGACACATCTATTTTAAATGCCACAGCTGTTTCGACGCCTCCAAAAATTAATGCGACATTTGTTCCAGAATATTCCAATGACCTTTACTCCATGGCAGGATTTCTGAAATAATTTATTTATATTTGGTAGAAGGGTCGCTGAACACATGATCAAAACAACGCATTGAAAAACTCATTAATCTGGGAACTCTAAAAGTTGGGAATTTCAAGTTTTGAAAATCCCATAGATGGGAAAATTTATGCCTGAAGAAAATTAATATTAGCAAATGAAACCTATAAAAGATTAGAAATTACCCAACTAGTAAGATTACATTTACATTAGACAATGCTTGTAAGAGACTTTTTAATATTACCTAATATATATGAAATGTGATAAGTAGACGAGGGGGTGTTTCAAGTTTTAAAATGGAAAAAGCAGCCATAGTTAACAACTACTAACTTTAATATTCATCACAGCCCTGAGAGACAGGGCCGTAGACAGGGGGGGGGGGGGGGGGGGGGGGGGGGGCGGGGGGGGGACCGACGGGGACAACCCCCCCCCCCCCCCCCCGAAATTGTGTGATACTTTTTTTCAACACTCCTCTTTCCCCTTCTTTTCCTTCATGTCCTTTTTTTCTTTCATGAATACAAAAAAACTATTTACTTATAGCCTAATACCACCGATGGTGTAGAACTATAAAAATTAACTATGACGTCACAGCCAATCATATTCTATTTTTCTACATCGGCTGGGAGTGTTCGGAACGGAAGTTAGGTGAATTCTCGATGTTTAATATCTTTCGGCACTGAACTGTAAATTGAACTTTCTATGGTCGCGGTTTAAAACCATACTGTAAGCAGTGACGGCGATTCAGGAGGGGAAAGGGAGAGGGGGGGGGGGGGGGGGGGGGGGTTGCCCCCGCACTATTTTCGGATGTTGCCCCTCACTTTTTCAATATTGCACTTTTTAAAAATAAACAAAAACCTCAACCCATTCCACCCCTCTAACGTTTTGTACCACGTAAGGACAAGGAGGAGTCGTCGGCAACTGCAGTATACGATTCCGCCCCCATAAATCTCCGTGAAATCATTTTATGAGGATAAATAGCATACCATCATGGAGAGGACAGTGGGCCGCGTCAACCAGACCTATTATAAACCCATTACGGCCTCTGACTTTCGTGAGTAGAAAGTCGGTCTTAACTGCAGATTACGATTACACCTTCATAACTCCACGGGTTTAATGGCAGATCAAGATATGGAAATCTACAATCGCGCAGAGGATAGTGAGATGCATCGACTAGGCCGTTATTAACTCATTCCCCTATTAGAGTTTTGCACCGTCTGTAGAGGGTTGTTGCCTTTGACTGCAGTATGCGATTTCTTCCCTCCCCCCAATAACTCACAGGAATTCAGCCTTTGTGGATAAAAAAACCTACCATCGTGTAGAAGAAGGCGAGCCACGTCAACCAGGTTGGCCATTAATCCACTCCCTCCTTTGACCTTTATAGGGTGGCCCAAAAGTATTCACGAATAAAATTTTAAGACAATGGTTATTATAATTTTTATTTCAACGTTAAAAGGGATGGTCAAAATATTTACTCCCCCCCCCCCTCCTCTTGATCTTGCCCCCGCACTTTTAGCACCCAATCGCCGCCACTGACTGTAAGCAGCCATACTGTAGCCCAACTAATTTTTAAAAGGGATTTTGCGGATATTTTCTTCTCAAGTCGTTATAGAAATGTTAAATATGTTCAAACATTTATGTTTTCTACATATAAAATCAATTTGCGTATCGCCAAAAACATTTTTTTTTTGCTACTTATCCACTTATTATTGGTTAAAATGGATTTCAAAGAATAGGCATTTAAAATGCGTTTTAAGGTAAAATTAAAAAAAAAAATAGCCAAAACACTACAATTTGGCATATTTTAGCATGAACGGTATATAGAGGAATATAGAGGTAAAAACGGCATCAAATAGTTTAAAAAAGTGTTTAGATACGGTGCGAAAATTATAAAGGAAAAGTTTGTCTTCGTGTTGTCGTAACAACGGAATTTAAATTTTCAACCATAACCCCCCACGAAAAAAAATCCTGGCTACGGCCTTGCTGAGAGATGTGAACGACAAGACGAGAGAGAAAGGAGCGAATGGTCTCTGGATGGGGAAAATTGACAACAAGGGGAAATTTAGGGTTGATTACGAGAGATGGTAAGTTGCGAACATCAGCCATGGGTAGTGTGAAAAGGGGAAATTTAGTCGAGGGAAACTTTAAAGTCCCTATGGGAATGGAACGTACGTGGGCGAGGACTGTTTTGGTTGAATAGAGTAATATTGATGTGGTCAGCAGAAACTGAATAGGAATGGGATTGCGCAATAGAATGAAATCATGTGAACTCGAGAATTAAAGAGAGGGAGCTTTTGGTGGGTAGGAAAAATATGAATTAAAGGGACGGAATATTAATTGAAGGGAAATCTTTATAGGTGAATTAAAAAGGGTTTTACAAGGGGGTGGAACATATCTTTCATATATATATATAAAAAAAAAGCGATGAAAAATGCCGATAAATTGAAATGGGAATTTTCAGCACCACTGTGAAGTTGGGAATTTTAAATAGTTAAGTTGGAAAATTTCTTGTTACACCCCCCCCCCCCCCCCCCCCCAAAAAAAAATAACAAAAATAATAAACCTTTTGTGTAACTGCACTGTCGAACATGCCTTATCACTCGGTTTGGAAAAACATGCATTTCGCTAAAAATTGAAATAAATTTTCTACTTCACAAGATGGCATGCAGGTCCGTCGCACCGGGGAGTTTGGGGGGAGCATGACCCGCCCATCAATAATCAGGAAACCTTAAAAGTTGGGAATTTCGAGTTTTAAAAATCCCTGTGTTGTGAAAATTTATGCCTGAAGAAAATTAACATTTTTAGCAAATGAAAGCGAGGGAAGATTATAAATTGCCCAATTTGTAAGATTAAACTTAAATTAGACCTCAGAACGGACACTGAATTGGAACATGCGTGTGTAACAAATCAATATTTTCCAGAGAACTGTTTAATATTACCTATACAAAAAGTTGACTGATGTCGATAAGTTGGAACTGGAATTTTTAGCACTGCTGAATTGGGAATTTCGAATCGTTAAAATTGATTAATTAACGTCGCACATGAAAGCCAAGCGCGGATCCAGGTGGGGGGTAAAGGGGAAATTACCCCCCCCCCCCCCTAACATCTAAGATTATATTTCAAAAGTCACCTTAGGCAATGAAAATTTCAAACTAAGGGGGCAAATTGATGTTCATGATAACAATATACTGTATTACCCCCCCCCCCCCCAACAATAATCTCTGGATCCGCCCTTGATGAAAGCAGCACATTAGACTGTTGGCGTTGGTTCGGGGCCTATCTCGAAGGAAAGATCCGGGAACAATACCTCGTATTTTTTAACTATGTTCAGATAACGAGAACAACACATGAGCTGGCACCAAACGCCAAGTAATTTCGAATCGTTCAAGTTGGGAATTTCGATTGGTTTGGTTTTTGTTAATTAACGTCGCACTAGAGCTGCACAAGTGGGCTATTGGCGACGGTTCGGGGTCAGACCCGGGAACACATTCACACACACATTCATACATGCACCTCGTTATTTTAGAACCATGGTCAGATGACGTTGGGAATTTCGAACTTTCAAGCTGGTATATATTTTCTTTCAAATACCCCCCCCCCCCCCCCCAAAAAAAAAAAAAAAAATTGTGACGACACTGTTGAACACATGCAATTAAAAATCTCATTGCACATGCCTGTTGAATAACACACCATCACCGCTGTTTCGCGCAAAATTGAAGTAAATTTTCTACTTCGCAAGATGGCATATAGCATGAGATGTATTTAGCACATTTTATGTGTTGACAATAGTATTCAATGCTTTCGATAAAAAATTATACTTGAATGACTCGGTAACAGTAAAGATATTATAAAATTTTATATTTCTTAAGCTCGAAAAAAAAAAAAAAACGCTTACACTGTTAAAAATAGGTACTCAAAAATAAGTACAATGGACTAATTGTTTAGTACATTCGATGCTTATCATAGCTCTGATTACATAAGTTTCATTTTTGAAAAAGACATGTACTCGAAAATGAGTACAATGAGTAAAAGCGAATAAAAAGAGCCGTTGCTTGGCTACGTAGGCTGCCTTCCTAAATCACTTCCAATAAATATCAACAATTACAAACAAGACTTACCGGGAATGAGAACCCATATCCTAAGGCACCGCACTCCGGTGACTTATCTGTTGTACTACCAGGGCGACGTGAAGAAGTTATAAACAGAAGAAATATTAAAAAAGTGTGTCAAAAGAATGGGAAATAAGATAATTAAGTTGTAATAACTCAGTTTCCATTTAAGCAATTGACATCAAATAATGTGGAAAACCATCTTCTGAACAACTATTTTAAGTTTGTCAGGTTCTTTTTTGCTTAAACAGAAGCTGAAATTAGCATATTTAAATTACACTGCTCATTTTTGAGAGGGTACGATTATTAAAATTTGAGTACGTCATCGATCATTTACGATGCAATTGTACTCTAATGAAAATAAGTATGTTCAGGTACTCATTTTGGAGTACTTTTATTTTTACAGTATAGGCACCTATAATGCTTAGTACAACGAATATATCTAGGGTTGATATTACATAATAATTTCTTCCATCTAGTTGCGTTTCTAATTTATAGAAATTTTTAACGGGACAGAAAAAAATTATCCCATTTTCTGAAAGTGACTAAAATTAAAAAATAATGCCCATAAATGAGGTAATTAACAAATGTGTATATTACAGGACATCTAAAATAATATATTGAAACTAAGTTTTGAAGTTAAATAGAAAAATTCTCCAAAAATCGAACTGCTGTAAGCGAAATGTAATCTGCATGCATATAAATGTGATGATACTGAAAACTTAATTGGTTATCAAATATGTATAGTCAAATCGATACATCCGTAATCAAATTAATAAAGTATATCCTTTTACAGGTTCTAATTACTTAAAAATAATAATTTATGAGCGAGCAAGATGAGTAAAAAGCCGTTATAAATGTCGTTTCTAAAATTGAATTAATGGTAATAAAGCTTCTAACTATATTGAAATATTAAATCAATGCTGTAAAATGAGATAAGAAGCAAAAAGCAAACGATTATAAGTACGAAACTACTATATAATTTCGTTCTGGAATTAATTAAACTGGATAATTTTAAAATACATTCATAATATCGGTACCAATGAGAAAAGTCAGCAATAATTCAGATTTCTTAGTGAATAATAGCAGGAGGTGCAAAGTCCCTTCTTAAATTATAAACTAAAAAGGAAAAAATTAAAATTTATTTTTAAGGACAAGTGGAAAAAAATTAAACATTTAGAATTAATTTTGTACTTATTACCACTTTTTAAAGTTGGTGCCAATGGACAAAAGCGGATGTAGGTAAATTTGGCGGATGTAAATTTACTTGTAATTCGGGACTCAATTCGTTTTCCCCGCCACTCCTTTTTACATACATTAATAAAAACCTTGCATATGTGTATACAAAATATATAAGTCATTTGTATTTTAGCAATTGAATTTTAAACTTAGTAAAAGTAGCACAATTGTTATAATTCTTCTAAATTAGTGTACATGGGAGCTGACTATATGAATGAAGTCTTTTAAAAACACATCAAATAGAATCATTTTACCTTTCCTGATTGATTTGTTGGGTTTTCTTTTTCGTCGCTTTTGCTTTTTTTAAAAGAAAAAACGCATCTAAACTGGATTGTTTTTTACGCGTATCCATAGCCGTGAAGTAACGTCTAAGATGAACTACCGCATAAAATGAATTAACATATAACATAGATTTGTTTGAAAAGTTTCTTAAGGGCAAGCACAAAGACCGACAAAGGCTCCTTTCTCGGAAAAAACACATTTCCTCTCCCCTTTGCATAGCAGCCATAAACAAATGAACAGGAACCTAGTGAAATGACATCACCCGTATCCTCTCACTGTGTGGTCCCCTAGTTTTAGTGCCTAAAGGCATAGAACGGCTGTGGTCTTTTGTATCAGCGATCGCCCCTCTAGCAAAACGGTCAATGGGTTAAAAAGGTTCTTCTTCACAGAATGGATGAATACCCCCCTCCTATTTACGAAAGGAGATCTTATCTCTTCGAGCAATAAAAATGGAACGTAGTGACAATGATGGTGCTTGTTGGCGGACATCAGGACAGGACCGGGCAGTTAAAATTGTTAGAATAAATCTCCGGCTTGTCAGTACTTACGCGCCGCAATTTCGGTCTTTTTTCTCGCAAATGTACGGTTTTAAATGAATAAAATATATTTGTATTTTTGAAAAAACTGTTTTTTTATGGAAAAAATATTACATTTTTATTAATAGGAAAAAAGCATTATTTATGTGTTATTTGTTTAAAATCTTCATACCGATGGGGTGGGAAGTCACAATCCCCTCAAACCCCCTGCGTACAGGGGCCTCCGGTAGCCCAGTGGATAAAGGCGTTCAGCTAGTAATCAGAGGATTGCGAGTTCGAGCCCGTGCGGTGGACTTAATAAAGAAAAGTGAAAAAAAGTAGTGATCTTACATTCGGAGGGTTGCCAGCTTCGCTACAAAAATACTAAAATACGGATAAAAAAATACGGAGCCTACTTCGAGGAAAGACCCGGGTACTATGGCTCGCATTTTTGAACCATGGTCAGATGACGAGGACAATACCTGAGCTGGAACCCGACGCAACCTCAATAGGCCGCCACACAAAAAATATTTGCGGTGGGGCCGGAACATATAATTTCCCAATTTAACGATTCGAAATTCCCATTTTAATGATTCGAAATTCTCAACTGAACTATTCGAAATTCTCAACTCAACAGTGCTGAAAATTCCCCAGTTCCAATTTATCGTGTGCAGCTCTAGTGCGACGTTAATTAACAAAACCAAACCAAAAATCCAATTTATCGACATTTTTCATCTTTTTATATATATTAGGTAATATTAAACATTTCTCTCACAAGCATTGATTAGTTGCACACATATTCGAATGCAGTGTCCGTTCTGAGATCTCATTAAAATGTAATCATAAAAGTTGGGCAATTTCTAATCTTTTCTAGCTTTTATTTGCTAAGAATATTAATTTTCTCCAGGCATAAATTTCCCCAACTCTTGAATGTTTAGAAGTTGAAATTCCCAACTTTCAGGATTTCCAGATTATTACGGGGGGCGTTGCGACGGGCCTGGCGTCAGGATGTTGGACCCCAATCAGGTTTATCGTGCACCAGTCCCAGATACACGCCAGTATAATTTGTTGGATATTTTCAGACGACTTCTTATTCTTAGTATTTTAATAGAGATGCTCATAACCCTCCGATCGCAGGATCACTCCATTTTTACTTTTCTTCTCGAAGGAAAGACCCGGGAACGATGCCTCGTATTTTTGAACCATGGTCAGATGACGAGGACAACACCTGAGCTGGCACCCAACGCCTTCAATAGACCTCGGGACTTTGGACCCCGATCAGATTTATCGTGCACCAGTTTGGTTTGGTTTAGTTAATTAACGTCGCACTAGAGCTGCACAGTGGGCTATTGGCGACGGTTCGGGGTCTATCTCGAAGGAAAGACCCGGGACGATGCTTCGTATTTTTGAACCATGGTCAGATTACGAGAACAACACCTGAGCTGGCACCCAGCGCCTTCAATAGACGTCGGGACTTTGGACCCCGATCAGATTTATCGTGCACCAGTCCCGTATACACGCCGTTATTTTTTGCCGCCGTTTTCGACATTCTAGTATTTTGGTAGCGAAGTTGGCAACCCTCCGATCGCCATATCACTACTTTTTACCATTCTTTAGTCTAGTCCGCGCAAAGACTCGAACCGGGGACCCCTGGGATTGTCAGCTGACGCCCAAATCCACTCGGCCACGAAGGCCTCTAACATAAAGGAGAATCAGGCTATGGTGTGGTTTTGTTAATTAACGTCGCACTAGAGCTGCACAGTGTGCTATTGGCGACGGTTCGGGGACTATCTGGAAGGTTTGGTTAATTAACGTCGCACTAGAGCTGCACAGTGGGCTATTGGCAACGGTTCGGGGCCTATCTCGAAGGAATGATGCCTCGTATTTTTGAAACATGGTCAGATTACGAGGACAACACCTGAGCTGGCACCCAGCGCCTTCAATAGACGTCGGGACTTTGGACCCCGATCAGATGTATTGTGCACCAGTCCCGTACACACGCCATTAATTTTTGTGGATGTTCTGGACGACATTACTAGTATTTTGTACTGAAGCTGGCAACCCTCCGATCACAAGATTACTATTTTTTTACTTTTCTTAGTCAAGTCCGTCGCAACGGATCGAACCGGGAACCCACTGATTCCCAGCTGACGCTGTTATCCACTCGACCACGGAGGCCGGTTGAAGGGGGGTAGAAATTCCCAGCCTAACCATTCGAAATTCCCAACTTAACGGTGCCAAATCATGTGTTGGCCGTTATCTAACCATGGTTACAAAATAGGTGGTATTTTTCCGGTGTCTTTCCTTTAATATAGACCCCAAACTGTCAGCAATATCTAAATGTACAGCTCTAGTGCGACGTTATTTAACCAAATCAAACTTAGCGATTCGAAATTCCCAACTCAACAGTACTAAAAATTCACAGTTCCAACTTATCGACATTTGTCAACTTTTTTATAGATTAGGTAATATTAAACAGTTCTCTCAAAAGTGTTCATTTGTTGCACGCATGTTCCAATGCAGTGTCAGTTCTGATGTTTAATTTAAGTTAAATCGTTTAAGTTGGGCAATTTCTAATCTTCCCTCGCTTTCAAGTGTTATTAATTTTTTTCAGACATAAAACTCGGGGACTTTTAAGACTCGAAATTTCCAACATTTAACTTTCCAGATTATTGGTGGGAGGTGGAGCGTGCCCCCCTCCCCCCGGTTGCGACGGGCCTGTTGATAAAGTTTGTATAGATGGCCGATTTTAAAGACATATCCATGTAAAAAAAAAAACTATTTTTTAAGAATATTGAATACTTGGTGTTTTGCGTACTTCGAATATTGAATAAATCTCAAACCGTAAGTTTTTGCAAGATTTAAAATCAAAATGAATCAAATAAAAAATATCAAGAGTTTCTTCCTCCGTGGTTTCTTCCCTTTTGAAATTCCATTTGGCACTAGCATCTCCCGACCGCAGTGCCTGTTGTAGGAAAAGCATCTTGGCGTGATAATTGTTTGGCAGTGAGGGGATAAGTTGCCAAACCTTGTATTGCAGTCAATCCCTTCCCCGGGAGATTCAAGCTTACAGTATATGGTTGTTTTAAATTGATGTTTTTTTTTATTGATATTCGACTGTTTGGGGTAGATGAGTGGGGGAGGGGGGAATTTTCTGCTTATTAATGAGGAAAAAGTGGGCGCTCGTAATAAAGTGTAGTATTTATTTAAAAAATAGTCTTACAGAACATATTAAAAATTTGAACTAATAAACAAAGTATAATATCTTTAATATTTTGTAATTGAAGTATTACGTAGAAAAAATTTTTAAGAATAAGAAACAGAAAAAAGCAAGTAATTTATGGAAGATAAATAAATACAGCAAAGTAAATTTACTTTTATATTAATTAAAGTTCTAACAAAGTGAAAGTTGTAAGTATTTTTATAATAATAATATAAGGTTAATTTGAAATACATAACGAATGTTTATAAAGAAATTAAGAATTAGTATTCTTTATTCATAAGCATTCATTTTCATAATTAATAACTCTCATTTTCTGTAATTTTAAGCAAACTAAACTTGTATTCTTTTTATATAATATGTAGAAAAAAAAAGTTTCATTTTAAATTTCGGTGTACGCATTGAAAATGGTATAACAATATATTGCAATCTACAGTTTTAAATACTGAATTTTGAGAATATTTACATTTATTTCCTTTTGCAATACTTAGCATTTTATAATACAGATAAAAGTGTGCACTTGTATAATATTGTATATTAACTGTAAAAAAAAATCTGCTTAATTAAGTAAAAATCATAGATGTTTATATTATAAGAAGTTACTGTTATATGAAGTATATATAAAGATAATATCACGCAACTCGTGAATATACTATAGGGCCCCATGCGTTATAAAGGTCACGGGGGGAATAAATGACGCGGCTCACCTATGGTATGTCCCGCGATTGTATAATATAATTTCTTAGATATTCGTAAAATCATTTTTCTAATTACAATAATATTAAAATTGCGAATTACAATCAAAGAAATAAATTAATTACATTTTTATATCAATTAATCGAATGCATGTTCATAAATCGTGAAATAATCTTTAAGTTTTAAACAATAAAACTAATTATATATTTGAATATTTAGATAGAAAAAGTGATAGTGTCATAATTACGAATATATTTTCGATTGTATTGAATTTTTTTATATTGTCTGATATATTACAACACTCTAAATATCTCATACCATGGTCGCAATTTATTGCGAAAAAACTAGCTCTTCTACATGCTACAATTACAATGCCATTTAAAAAACAAAACAAAAAAGGTCAGTCAAAAAGTTGGAACAGCCATTCTTTCCACAGGGTTGCAAAATACTAAACTTATCAATATCGCCAAACTGGAACAATTATCGCGCCAAGATGCTTTTCCTCCAACAGGCACTGCGGTCGGGAGATGCTAGTCCATTTGGCGACATTGGCCATTTGGCGGCGAAATTGACCAAATGCAGTACAGCAACCTAAAAAGGGAGGTATTCAACAACTTATCAACCAATGAAAGCATAGAGAGATTATTATGACTATAAACAACCAATAGGAAGAGAAGGATCAACTTTCGACTACTTGTAACTACGAGTCGATCCCAATCGTGGCTCACTTCCATTTTGGTTATCTAGAATGCGAAGGCTCTTAGAGTAATTTTTCATTCGAAAAAGCGAACGCTCTTTGAGAAACTTTTCGTTAGAAAAAATATTTGAATTATTATATTGATTTTCATTAAATGTTTTTTGTTTAATTCTATAATTTTTTTTTGCGTAATTCAGTAAATTTTTTTGATTTAAATTTTTTCATTTAAATTTTTTTATTAAATATTTTCTTTAAATTTTTTTATTAAATTTTATTTGATTGATTTTCATTTTCCTTAAATTTCATCTGATTGAATTTTATTAAATTCATTTGATTGATTGATCTGCTATCGTCATGGACAACATGAAGGTAAGTTCAAATATCTTTCCATAATCGTTTAGAAAATCGCAGTTTGCTGGTTTATTGTAATTATTTCTCTTGTTTTTACAAGTTTTCTTTTCAGATTTCGTTGTAAGGTTTTTAGTTATCATCACCGCTAGTTAGAATTTATTATAAATAGGCATTTTGCCGCGGAAATTATTGTAACTGAGGTTCGAAAAATTATTTTGTCGCGTGTCATCCAAGATGGCGAATAACTAGTGTCAGCCAAGATGGCTGATTGACAAAAAAATGGTGAAGCAAATCATCTGCTGGTGAAAAAACAATCGGAGCTGGAGTTCTGTCATGAACTCGAAAAGACCGACCGATGTATTTAACTTGCAACTTAACATCTGGTCAATAAATTATTTTACTTCGAGTGACTAGGCTGAAATTCGTACACTTTTGAAAGTATTAAAACCTTTATAAGGCGGGTTTATGATTTTAACATTGGATTATGGCCGAAATATCGGTCACCCGCCCTTTGTAAAGGTTTGACTGATTTTTAATTTTTTTTTTTAACTTGGATATATATTGGATGATTTTTAATATTTTTTTTTATAAAAAAAAATTGTAATAATAGAAACGTGTAATTAAAAAAATTGAATTTGGAGCAAATTATTATGTTCGGTTAAATATTCATTATGCATAATTTTAATTTATTTTTTCTTTTAGTAAATTTAACTTTATCAGTTTTTTTTAACGAACATAGGGATTAATTATAAAAAAAAATTATGTAGAATAAAACCACTTTTGAAATCTGGTAGACGACTATTTTTAATTCAATTTGAATTTACTAATTTATAATTACATTTTGACTATTTTTAAAAAAAAAAAATTTAATGTTTAATTGAAAATGTATAACAAAATTATTAAATTTAATATTAAAAAACTTTAAATTTTACACGAGGCATTATAAAATGTGCCTATTGCGAATCACTTCAATTTTTTAATTTTTGATAATTAGAGATTTTTTATTAAAAAAATTATTTATTAATACATTATAGTAATTTAAAATACTTTTTAATAAAAATAA
Source organism: Troglohyphantes excavatus (assembly GCA_963932185.1). Classification (NCBI taxonomy): domain Eukaryota; kingdom Metazoa; phylum Arthropoda; class Arachnida; order Araneae; family Linyphiidae; genus Troglohyphantes; species Troglohyphantes excavatus. The sequence goes on from OZ010667.1 coordinate 65,340,975, forward strand.
TGGGAACAGATGTAGCATAAGACATTTGGCGCGTTTTTGTTTTTGGCGACGAAAAATTGCCGTTAAACAGCGCTATGACGTCATAGGGTTGCCAGATTGCAAGTCTCCACAAGAATCTGAACATACCAACAATCTCAGGTGGGGTTGCCACACTATAAATTTATCGCCCCTATAAAACACGCCAAATAAAACCTCCCGCGCCAAATGTCCTATACTACATCTGTACCAACTAATGTATGTTAAATATAAAATATAGTGCTTATTCTATTTGAAAATGTATCTTAACCTGATGTATTCTTTTCAACTTCAACAGAGGAATGAGAAAAGAAAACACGGCGATGATGAAGATGCGCCGAAAAGAAGGCGTTTCGCAAGGTACGATTCAGCTTTAATTTTTGGATACAATTTAGCTTAAATTTTTTTAAATCCCTAAATTAAATTTTTAAATCAAGCAGCCCGACGTCAAATGAAGTTTTCCGCAACCCCCTTCATTTTCTTATTTGCAAATATTTGTTACGTAATTTCGATTATTTTTAATGCATTTTTTAATTTTTACTCTGGCGATCCATTTTTGGAAGTTGACATTTCGATTTAGCGACTTTTTTCAAAGAACATTTTAAGAAAATAAATATATAATGTTAGAACTACTGTTAATTAATTTATGTGTGTAGTGTACTTAGACTACTCAACTCTAGATGTAAAGTTTCGGTACCAATTCAAAGTGTAAACAAACGTTCGCATTATTGCTGTTTAGTTATGTAGAATCATTGCTGCATTAAAACGTCTTTAAGATTTTACTATTAGTTTTATTTGATCTGCTTTAATAGGTTATGTCAATTTTAATATATAATATTAAAAAAAATATTTAAAATTTCTAAATCTTGAAAAGGTTGTAATAAGTTGGGCAAAGACAGCATATGAGGCTTGCTGTGCTTTGTTTTAGGACAGTGGTTCTCGACCTTCCTTCTCTTGTGTACCCTTTGATAAAATTTTTCATTTATGAGTTCATTTATTCAGTTCAACGACCTTTATTTTACACGCAGTCATCATTTTTGCTTATCTCGTAACCCTTCTCACTCATCCATATACTTATAAAAAATATATTTTTGATGTGCAGTATTGTTAAATAAGTTGCCAAATTAATCAAACGACTCAAATTGGTAATACTTTGACTTTTATTTTTGATTTTACTTATTAATTAATTTTTATTTTAGGCGGTTTCCGCCATCACTAATATTATTTAAGTGTACCCCCAACCAAAATGTACCCCCATGTACTGCATGTTGAGAAACATGCCTTAGATTTTATTCTGGAATTAATTAATTCTGGCTTTAAACAAAAAAAAACTTTGTTTGCTTCAGATTTAGTACAGATTTACAGATTTTTTTAAAACTTTTATTATTTTCTTCAACAAAATTGCAAAAATAAATTTCTGCATTAAAAGTACTGCATTCGCCATTCATTTTGTAATTGGCGTTTTATATTACAATATTTTCAAGTTGTTCCATAATATTAAAAATGTAGTTCTTAATTTTTTTTTTTTACTAATTTGAATGTGTTTGTGTACATATTCTGGTTTCGCACTCAATTTGACTGTTTACTGAATTAGTTGATGCTTTGATAATATTTTTATTATTAACGATAAATTATTTCTAATAACTCATAAATATCATTCAATTATGTCAATAATCTAGCTAGTATGTGCTTATGTAGCTTGGTTGATAGTTAACGGTATTTTGCACCTAAACTTTTCAGTTTGACAACCGTTATTTTACACCCAGTCGTCATTTTTGCTTAACTTTTATAAAAATTTCAGTTAGATGACTGCATTTTTATCAATAGTCATAATTTTAAATATGAAATGTTGGTTTCCTATAATTGCTCTTTTACTTTTTAATTAAATTTGTCAGTAAGACGGGCGACTGTGATATCTTAAGAGTACAAATAGAAACATGCTTATAATTTTATGCAAAAGAATCTTAAACAATTGCAAAAGAATTGGTAACAGTTTTAGCTCTGTTTAAGTATATTGAATTATTAAAACTATATATTATATAGAACTTAAAAAAAATTGCTAGGTGCCAATGACGCCTATCTTTCCTCTCCTAATTTCGAATCCTGCGAGTCTATTGGGTCATCATTATTTTCATTTGTTGATGACAATTTAAAATCTTTTTATATGTTGATATAAAAATTGTATCTTTTGTAATGTTTTACAGAGACGAGGATGAGGATGACACGCCCGAGGAGAGGAGAAGAGTGGTATGCATATCCAGTTATTTTTAGTTTAGTCTTTTCCTAATACGATTAGAACTCTGGATCATTTGTATCAATTTTGTAACACAAGTAAATTTGGTTTTGGCACTCAATTTGTACAAATATTTTGAAGTGTGTTTTCGGATATGAAAGTAAAATCCAAACCATTTAACCTCTATAAAGTAATTTACAGGTTTACATAAAGTAATGCATTTCTCAAATTAATTAGTGTAATTGCAATACATAATTTAATTAAAATATAAACTTGGAAAAATGTCCAATGTTGACAATTTCCCTTTCACTAAATATAGTACCCTCTTTACTAAGTACCCCAAGCGACTGCTTCTGTCACTTTTTCAGGGTGGTAACATAACCTGGGAAATCAGGGAATTGTCATGGAAATTTTTTATTCTGGAAATATCGGGGAAATTTTCGAAATTTCACAAAAAATCGGGGACATTTTCAATTTTGGATCATTAAAATAACAATTAGCCTCCATTACGCACTCTATTCTGGGTAATTTAGTTGTCAATATTTCCTTTTAGTTCTGAAAAAGTATGGTTATGCACATTTTCATATTTTCAGTTTTATTTTTGTAAAAACGTGAACCACTGCTGAGGGAGCAGCAAAAGCAAAGTGCATTGAACCTTGAAATTGTGAGCAACATGTGAGGGACTAATGAATGTGATTTATTGAAGATTAAAGTAGGAAATATTAAGCATATAAAACATTTAAAATTATCTCCAAAAGAAATAGTTGGAAAAATTTGCATTGTCTGCTTACAGAGAACATGATTAATTACTATTATGCCTGCCACATTGTATAATTTGTGTATCCATAAATTATTATTTTAACTGACAATAAGTATTGCTTATAAATTTTTATTTATAATGCAGTAAATTTATTGTATTGTAGTGTGGATACTTTGTTTTTATACAAAGCATATATTTCAACGTTTCTTAATGTAATTTTAAAGTCATTGAAATTTTGTGATACCATCATGGAAGTCAGGGAACTTTTTTTCCAGAATTTTGTTGCCAACCTGTTTTTCTTAAGTGGCCCTTGTATTCCGTCAGGATAATCGAATATCTGAATAATTGGATAAGTCACGAAAAAAGGTTATTTATTATTAAAAAACAAATTTTGCATTAATTATGTAATGTAATTTAATGACTTAAAAAAACAATATTGTTCGCCGATAAAAGATTTTTAAAACGTGGAATTTGCTGATTTTTTTTTCTCTAAAAACAACTTGTCTATGGAAAATTAGCAGGTACAGATGTAGTATAGGACATTTGGCGCACGAGGTTTTATTTCGCGTATTTTATAGGGGCGATAAATTTATAGTATGGCAACCCCACCTGACATTGTTGGTATCTTCTGAATCTTGTGGCGACTTTCAATCTGGCAACCCTATGACGTCATAGCGCTGTTTAACGGCAATTTTTTGTCGCCAAAAACAAAAATGCGCCAAATGTCCTATACTACATCTGTTCCAATTAGCAATGTGCTTTGTTTGGTTCGGATAATCAGAGTTCTACTGTACTTTATAACTTTAGTAAACCTCTATTAAAAACGTTAAACCTTAATGTACAGTACTCACAACTTTGTACCTATCTGAATAAAAAACCCACAGCTTCTTATATTAATGTGTCTTAGTAACAAAAATAATGGCTTGTTCTTTTATTTATTTTTCTTCAAATTAAAATGCATGTTTTTAAACATTAAGAAAATGTTTTTCTTTTGTTAGCATGTTTTTTATTTAAATCAATTTGTATGAGATATTGGGTATTAAATTTTTTTTATTATGTTAATATTCGTTATTAAAATATTTTTTTAACCCTTTGCACCAGAGTGTCATCAAAATAAAAACGAGTGTCGTCAAAATAAAGACGTGTTATTTTTTTACTTTCTGTTCTTCAAAGCAAAATAGAACATGTTCTTGAGTTATGAAAGTTGTTTTCTCTCAAACTTTCATGGAAATGAGAAGCACCAAGTATCTAAAAATATCTTTAGATCAAAATTCCTGTTATTTTTTTTTAAACATTTGACAAAAGTTGTAAATCACTAAATTTATGTTTGGTATACTGCATATTTTAAAAAATTTATAATTACCCATTCAGACATAAAAGTACACAATAAAGAATACCTCTAAATTAACTGTTCCATAAAAAGAACAATCGTGCTCATCGACCGCTCATGTATTTCTTAAGAGTGGAATTTTTCTAAAACTGTGAGGGTACGTCTGGATAAGTTAAGGATTTTTGATCTGACCCATTGCACAAGATAAACATAAACCAGTGTTCACTCTAGGCGTTTTTTGAAGGGTGGTCCGCCCTGCCCGCCCTTTTTTCATCTCAATAGCGCCCTCATGCCCATTTTTCAATAATTCCGCCCTCTTTTGAAAAAATTCCGCCCTTCTTGCCCTTTTCAGTCAAGTACAAGCGTCCTTGCTTCGCTAGCTGTCTTTAAAAAAGGCATCGATTAAAAACATTTCTGCTTTTTAACTACTACGCGTGTTGTGAAATCGCGACGATTCCGCGGTCATTTCAAGCACGGGACATTCCACGAATCCTATTGGTTGCTTGTGCCCGCATAGTTTTTAAGTTTTTTCTGTGTTTTTTAAAAGAGAAGATGGTTTGGGGCGAAGTTGCCAAAATTTGGATTTAAGTAGCCTTTTTATCAGTAATAATAGTATAAGTAATATTTTCATAAAAGAGACATCAATTTTGTACGGGGTTTTCCCTCTAGATAGGCCCCGAACAATCAACAATAGCCCAATATGCAGTTCTAGCACAATGTCAAACAATAAATCAGAACTTTTTTTGTTTGGTCACCGGTCCGATGTGGCCACGTCCACCCCCCAAATTTTTTTTTAAAAATGCCCTTTTTGCCAAAAGCGCCCTGCCCCTTTTTATTTCTAGAGTGAACACTGCATAAACCGTTGTGTCCCATTTCTCACTTTTTAAACTGGTATTCTTTAATTTGTGGGGATAAAATATGTTGATATAACATGTAGATATTACATATGTTATAGTTCTGAATGGAGTTAAATCAAGAACAAGTTAATGAAACAAAAGCCTTTTTTTTTTAAATTCAAGAACTTGCAGTTCTCTTTGAAGAACAGGGACAAACAAGTCTTTATTATTGTGACTTAAGAGTCGCTTGATACCGAGTTCAAACTTAAAACGTTACCAACAATGCTTTTTTAAACCCGCTATCAAGTGACATATAGTAAAATAAATTGTTTAGTAACGTGAGCTACTCAACTTATTTTTTTATTTTATTACAGCTCAACCGTGTCCGGGAGGTGATGGGAACTCAGACGGAGGAAGAAAGGGAAGATATCCGGAGGTTCGTTTTTTTTTCTTCTAATATGATTATGTAAAGTATTGAAAATAAAAATCTAAATCTATTTTGTGTATAAAAGTCTATTAATTCCATATTCTAGTCTATTAGTCAATAAATTGTCTAAATAATTTCTTAAAATAATGTATGTCACTTTTCTTGCAAATTAATTTAAATTAAAAAGAAAAATATTCAAAATTAAAAAAAAATTGTCCTAATTAAAAATTTGTGTGTATGTATACATATCAAATGTATGTATACATATGTATACATATCTTCTAATACGATTATGTAAAGTATTGAAAATAAAAATCTAAATATATTTTGTGTATAAAAGTCTATTAATTCCATATTCTAATCTATTAGTCCATAAATTGTCTAAATAATTTCTTTAAATAATAAATGTAACTTTTCTTGCAAATTAATTTAAATTAAAAAGAAAACTATTCAAAATTAAAAAAAAAATTGTCCTAATTAAAAATTTGTGTGTATGTATACATATCAAAATTGCTTTTACATTTATGGAAAAAAACCAATGTTTATAAAATTTAAATTTACAGATCATTTTAATAGGTAATGTAGGATATTTTCATTCCAGAAATGTCACTTTTGTTAATTAATATTTTTTAAAGAAGCAGTATTTAAAATTTTTTTTTAATAAACTGACCTAAATTAATCTTAAATAGGTCAGTTCTGAAACCTTGGAATGCTAATTCAAAATTTCCTCTTATGAAAATTTATCTGTTTGGTTTGTGAATTGCATACCTGTAAGTAAACGAACTGAACTTTGCGTAATTTGTGTTTCATTTACATAATTTAAGCAGTGCTGTTAAGTGAGCTTAGAAGCTCTTTAAAGACCATTGGAGTATTTTTTGGTTGGTTTCAACCTTTTCAAAAGTTATCGGTGAATAATAATTCACTGAGCAAAATTATTTTTGATGGATATATAACTATAATATTAATTTTAGTTAATTCAATTTTAAAATTTATGATGCCATAATGGCAACATATCATTAAAAAAAATCGCATGTCTAGTGGGGTTGTCAAATGGCGAATTTCAATTTGCGCAACCATTATCCGAATTAAAGTCATGCATGGTCCATTGTTGTGTGTAGGTCAGTGTAGTGAATATAACTGAAATTTTTAAGGTAATTCTGGGATTTTACAATATTCTTCTCCTTGACTTAGGTTCTTCTCTGAGAACAGAGAGCCGAGGGTGGAAAAGGCCGAAAGACCGGTCTCCATAGAATGGGTCGAGGGTCACTCACATGAGTAAGCTTTTTCCATTTTCTTTTCTTGTATGATTAAAGTATGTACTCTAAGATTAGCTATGTTCTGTAAAAAGAATTATTGTGCTGTTAATTAAAACAAAATTGAAAAAGTTATTTTTACATTGTAAGTTACAACTATTGTTGGCAAAAAATGTAATGTGTGGTTATTTTTTAAATGTGAAAAAATGTCTGACATTAGCAAAATTTTGCTGTAAATTGTGCAATTTCAACTTAAAAAGTACCCGTATATACTCGCGTATAAGCCGACCCCCCCCTAATTTTAGGGCGATTTTTGTTGTTGTTGTCCAAAATTGAAAACTGGCGTATAAGCCGAGTTGTATTTTCGTGCATGAAAAATTCCGATTAAAATCGGCAAATCATCGGAAATAGAGTGAAGTTTCAATTCTTAAAATAAATATTTAAGCCGAGAAATCAAAAATTAAAAAAAGTGGCTGGAGAAACGGCCTTTCACGAAGTGAGCGACGATCCATTGTGCTTAAAAAGTAAACCACTTGCGATGTTCTTGTGTCTTTCAACCCTCCATCGGACTTCTTAAATTACATCTATCTTAATATCATAATGAAATATTTTAAACCATAAACTTAAATACCAAAATGTGCAATTTCTAATTCTTAACATCGTTTTGTAAAGATTAAAAAACTTAGAAAACATCAACTATTTTAGGTCAACATCGTTGACTACTGTCGCGATTAAATACGGATAAGCATTTTATTTATCCACTTCGGAAGGAAATACTAGTATATTATGGAATGAATGTATACTTCTTATTAAAATATTTAGTTTTTATTACGAAATAAATGACTTGAATGTAGAGCTTGAACTCGCGAATTAGCAACTTCCCGATTTTTCTGCTTTAAAGTCAATTCCTTCCAAAATTCTAATAAGACAACTATAATTTCTTTATATAATATTATCAAGGAATAAAATTTGTATTGGGGAAATGTTTAATTATTGAAATCGAGTAAGTAAGACATTGACTTTTAAGTGGATTCGCTACACACAATGTCAACTTCTTAATCGTCCATCCAAAATCCTATTAAAGTAACGTATACTAGCTTCATAGATTCTATGAACCAATTAAATACTTATCAAAATATATACTTTTTACTTAGTTAAACTGATTATTGACCTGAGTAGGGCAATTTTGCTTTATGATTACGTCCCGATGCGCAGAACGGTCTTCAGTTGGCACATGTGACGCACATTCTCAGATCTCTGATCGGGGAAATCTGGCGGAATGATTCTACAAGAATCCGTTTAATTTCAACTTCTCTCATTTTCCCATTTTAGGCAAATTATTTTATAAATTTTACTGACCCGCGTATAAACCGACCCGCCCACTTTTTGATGAAGATTTTGACTTAAACTTCTCGGCTTATACGCGAGTATATACGTTATTTTTAAAAAATCCACTCCGTTTTCTTTAACAAAATAATGTTAGTGTTTTACCCAAAAAAAATTTACTTTTAAGTCTATTGTTAAAAGAAGCCTTAGGTTTCTACCTTTGTGAAGAGTTTAGAAGGGAAAAGAGAAATAAGATACACATTTAAAGATTAATATGTCAAAAACCAAATAAATGTAATTTAAATTAAACTTGTTTTACCAGGGTGTCCACAAACAGGGAAATATCAGGGAATTTTATTATTCTGGAAATATCAAGGAAATTTGGGAGTTTTTTTGAAAAAATCAGGGAATTGGTAAAAAAAAAGTATTTTTAACTTGATTTCTGGCTGTGAAACATCGTTGATTGATTGCAAATATTCAAATACTTTTTAAATGTAATTAAAAGAGAGAAATTGCGTATGGGACTTTTAAAAGTGTGTAAAAGTGAACATTTTCTCTTTAAAGGTTGTAGAAACCGCACCAAAATGCTGATGTTTCTAAAATTTGACAAACCAATTGGCTATCTATAACTAGGTACTTGCCCGCCCACTCAATTTATTTTAAAAATAGATCTTTCAAATGTTTAAAACTTGCTAAGTTCCGAGTGAAATTCAAATTTCTTTTGAACACCTCTAAAATGATTTTTTTTTCTGTTAAACTTGACGAAACTGTTGTTGCCTCTATTATTTTTTGGGTACATTTTAGATCTTAGGAAATATATTTTGTGTACTAAGCAGTATATCTTAAGATACTGGATAAGATTTAATAAATTAGTTTTATTATTAGGGATAGGGATTCATTGGGTTTCTACTTTTTGAGTGTTTTGGATTTTTTTTTTAATATTGAAGTTACTTTAGTCTTTGATCTTAAAGATATATTGCACTTTCTTGGACTTTTATGATTTTTAAGTAGCATTTTGTATTATTGATATTTGGTAAATGCTCTGGAATTTTGAATTTGGGATACATTAAATTTTTATGCATTGATTATTGGTTTTTGGATGTTAAACTTTGGTTGCACTTTTTTGGGAGTTAGAAAATCAAGCGAAATAGTTAGTAAACTTGTATATTAAAAATAAATATATTTTTGGGAAATAATAAGATAATGTCAAAGCATTTCTTGCATAATAATAAGGAATAATAATACTTTTTTAAAATATTGCCGGAAAAAAAAGTATGGCTTGCAGGGAAATTCAAAATGCTTTCCCTGTGGACACCCTGTTTACAAGAATTATACACTTCTTATTCATGTTAGTAATTTAATTATAAAATTTTGCAATATTTTTTTTCTTTTTAAAATAAAAAAAATATTTGACTGTTAGCATTTTTTTAAAAATAATTTTTTTAAAAGTTTAATTTTACATTGTGCAGCAACCCTGCCCGATTTTTTATTTTATTTATTTAACAAAAATAAATTTTTACAGGAGTGATTACACAACCGAGACCTCGGGCATGATATCCATCAGCTCGACCTCGACCAAGAGGCCGGAGGAGGAGGCCGAGGAGGAGTTTGAGGATGAAGAGGAGGAACAGGTAAGAATTGACTCTATTGAGTTGTGCCATTGTGCCCCATAAACAGATCTAGAAAAAAATTTGAAGATGGGGGCATTGTATAAAGGAGGGGGAGAGTACAGGTACACTGTCTCCCTTATCCAACTCAAAATTTGGTGATCATCCCTACCATGTACGCAGAGTTGTGTGTGGTGGTGGGGGTCACTGCATGTTACAATGATTTACAAGGCCGTAGCCAGGATTTTTTTTCGGGGGGTGTTATGGGTGACGGTTTAATTTCCGTTGTTACGACAACACAAAGACAATCTTTTCCTTTATAATTTTCGTATCGTATCTAAACAATTTTCAAAACTATTTGATGCAGTTTCTACCTCTATATTTCATATGCTGTTCATGCTAAAATATGCCGAATTGTAGTGTTTTTTTTTTTTTGGGGGGGGGGGGGGGTTGGTCCCCACCCTGTCTACGGGCCTGATGATTTAGTGATGTTGTCTACAGTTTGTTAATGTCTTGAATTCCTGATTTTGTAGAACACAAACAAAAACTGCTGATTTTTTTAAAACCTACATATATCTCCACAATAAATAAAAAAATGGACAGGTCTCATTGTACTGGCTTTTGTGCCCATACCCTGGATCCTTGCGAAATGAAGCTTGTTTGAACAGTGGCAATATATATGAGCCAAAACCACTAGGGGTAATTGTAATTCCACATCAAATCAACCAATAAAAAAAATAACTATTGATTGAAGTCAATGTTTTAAATTATAATGATATTTTGCCTGTTTGTTGTACTTGCTTCTGACATGAAAACCGTGAAGTTTAAATTTTTTTAGTCGTTTACTTTTTAGTCAAAATTTCACTAATTTTTCAGAATTTTATCTTTAAACAGCCATAACTTGAGTACTATTTCACTTAGAGAGCTGAAATGTGTGTTGTTTGGTATAGTTCTTTATGTATTAAATATATAAATATTTAAAATATATAACCTTATTTTAAGATGTTTGGTCCCTTTTTTTCCCTAGGGACATGTAAAGAGTATTGCGAGCCCAGAAAATGTAATATTTGATTATTCCAATATTATATTTAGTGGCTTATAAAACTCTATTGTAAAAAGCAGTTTAAAATACTTGTTTAATGAACGATTAGTTACATTTTACATTTAGTTACTAATTACATACCCACTTTGTCACAATGTAATTCAGTTTTTAGTATGATTATTTAAAATTTGAGCTATATTTGCCATCACTTCTTTTTGATGGTAGGTTTTGCGTGTTATCAAATGCAATTTACCAAAAATCTTGTTTTGGGATACTATCAAAATGTCTTCTTTTTATGGATATAATAGCTTATGTAAAGGAAATATACTTTAAAAAAGAATGTTATTCACCACTCATTTGCAGATTTTCCAACATATCCCACAATTTCTTCAAACAGAATTCTTTCTCCCCAAACTCACTTAAACTAAACTCTCATTAAACATATATATATTTTTGATGTTGTCTTTATATATTGAAGGGGATGACCATTTTTGAGTCGAACAACTGTCACAGCTGCCTCTCTCTTCCTTTAAAGATTTGTTTTCTTCAATGTATTCTTAATAATAAAAACATGCATGCATAAAAAACCCGATAGATTGCAAGTTTTCCACTCCCCACTGAAAAGTTAAAAAAGGGTGTCGATATTTGATTGTCTGTTGGACATTGAAGGTTGGAATTTAATAAGCAAGCTTCTTTACTGTAGTGCTTCCTTCGTTACATCACCTTTACTGTGTTCCAGGGCATACGAATGCCACTCTAATTTTGGATATTAAAGACCCTGTTGTAGAAGATTGGTTCAGGAAGGAACATATTGCTGCATGCGTGCAAATAATTGTGGTTGTCAAAATCTATACTGTATCAATCTTGTTCATTTCAAAAGTTGGTTTACTAAGTTCATTTTTGAGAATTCTTTTATTAACTTATTTATTACCAATTTATTAATTTTATTCTTCACAATTGAAAAAGTAATTAGCCAGCCAATAATCGATATTTTACGATTGATATTTTTAATATATCACTTTTAAATTGCATATTCAGAGTGGCAACATAACCTGGAATACCGGTAAATCGGGGAATGTTATGGAATTCTTTAATTCTGGTTATATCAGGGAAATGTCATGGAAATGTTCGGAATTTCACATAAAAAAGCTGGGAACTTTTCGAATTTGGATCATTAACGGCAATTATTATCATCTATTCTGCATAGTTTAGCTTCCAAGCTTGTTTGAAACAAAAAAAAAAAAGCATGGCCGTGTGTAGGTGCTGTTTCAATGTTTATGAAAACATGGACCATTGCTGGAGCACAAAAGCAAAGCACTTTGGATAGTAAACAACTATTGTGTAGCTAATGAATATTCGATTTATTGAATATTAGAATAGAAAATAGGTATCTGGCATCGCATTAACTTCATCTTTTTGTTCTCCCAATGTGGCAACAAGTTTGTTAGTTGTTTACTTTCGTTCCTTCTTTTTTTTGTGTTGTTATTAGCATTGTGTAAATGTGTTCGGCGGTTGTTTCATGATACTATAATACATTTATTCAGAATCCTTACTCATGTATTCTTCTTTACTTTCCCACAAATATTCTGAAATTATCTGCTTCCAGAGAACATGTTTAATTACTATTATACATGTCACATTTGTATAATTTTGTGTTTGTATCCATATATTTAAAAAAAAACCTGATTATAAGTGTTGCTTATTTTTTATTTATAATGCAATAGTAATATCGTAGCATGGATACTTTGTTTCTATACAAAGCATTTATTGCAAAATTTTTTAATGTAATTGTGAAATTCCAGGATTCTGTTGCCACCCTGATATTGTAAATATATCGATATTTGTGATATTGCAATTTTTTGAGTGCTTTAAAAAAATATTCCTTTGTGAGAGACTTATGTTTTATTATATAGTTTAGTAGCAACGTGCTATACATCAAGGATCCGGATTCAAGATTTAAATATGGTCACCAAAAATTTGTTGATAAATAAATGCAATTCAAATGGAGTTGTGTACTTTTGGCATTCTGAGTGCTTTTCTGGACTTCTGTTTCCTTAGTTCAGAGTGTATTTTTGAATAGTCAAATCAATTTATCAACAAATAAAAAAAGTTACATAATCAAAATAGCTATGAATTCTTATTTCCGAATGTTATATATTTTTTAAACGTTGCCCAAAGCTTTTATTTTTAGTCAATTTATTAGAATAGTTTATTTTTTTATGGTACATTTATATTTTATAATAAAATAATGTTTTAAAAAGTGTTATACACAAAAATATCAAATTTAATTAAATAAAACACTACTAAAAACATTTGTTTGTTATAACGAAAGTTAAGATCGTCGTTCATGTAATAACCATTAACTATCTTTTTCTATTGAAATAGGTGGGGAGTCCCGATGAGGACATGGCACCCAGGTATGAAATGCTTCTTGTTGAAATATATTAATTAAAAATTTCAGGAAATTTATGCATAGTTATCTTATTTTGAATAATAATAATTATAGTTTTTAATTCCAAGTGATTCTTTCTTTAATAACAATTTACTGAAGTAGTACAACATACTTTTATTATATTGAAATGTAATATACACTTTCAAACCTGCAAGGATTTTACTTCATTTCACTCATTTTTTATGTCACATTGATTTTCAATAATTGATCTCGTACTTATCAGTAATTTTGTAAGTGAGATTGAGTTTTTTTATCTTATAAATGAGAACATGCTTCAAATTTTTGTGCAAAAGAAGCTTTAATGATTACAATAATATTGTAACAGTTGGCAGCTCTGCTAAAGCAGTTTGAATTATTTTAAAATTGCACCTAAGCAGAATATTTTGGCAACTAAAAAAAATTCCCAAGTCTAACTTTTATCTCTTGCTTTTGAACCTTGTATTTTTAACTCATTATTTCCTACTTTTCTAATGACTTTTTTATGCCATTGTGTCATAATTGCATGTCGTCTTTCAGGGCGGAAGAAGAGCTGTCATCTTCTTCCGAGTCTCTCTCCCCCAGGGTGCCCGTCGTCCGGGAGAAGCGTCGTCGTTCTGCCTCCACAGACGGCGACGACTCTGGAGCCTCCTCCCCAAAAAGTAGGTGCTGCACTGTTTGATTAAATGCGTGTTCAGTGGAAGATCTAGCTGAAGGGCATTGGAGGCAATTGCAACCTTTGTGCAGAGCCCTTGCTATTAAGGGATAGGGGTAGCTTACCCCCTCAATGTTTGTAAATTCTTGCAGACATGTCAAAATCACAAACCTAGTTGGCAAACTTGTGAAACATCTGGAGTTTTTAAAATTGAGACTAAGAAGTTTCACAAAGAAAAAGCTGAATGACCACATACTATTAAAGGCCATCACTTATTAATTATGCCGCAGAGGTTTTCAAAAACTAATGATCTGTTCGACCAAACGTTTTCAGTAACGGGAAGAATAGTGTGACCAGAGGTTTGAGTAGGTGTTTCCTTCTGGATTAAATTAAGAGAGGGTGAGGGCTAAACATAGAAAGGATTTAGTTTTCATGATTTCTTTATTTAGTTGTTCTGGCATAAAGAGTAAAATTTTTATATAATTTTATTTTGCAAATCTATTAAATTTATGTTAGTAGTAAAAGAGTTTGGGGAAAGGTATATTTTTTATGTCCTTGAAAAGTTTTTTATTTATTTTAAATATGTATGCACAATGTTAATGCAATTAATAAATATGATGTTAATCCCAATTTGAATTACCGTATGTACTTGCGTATAAGCCGAGAAATTTAAGTCAAGATCTTCATAAAAAAAGTAGGGGGGGGGGGGGGGGGGGGCTTATACGCGGGTCAGTAAAATTTAATTAATAATTTGCCTAAAATAGGGAAAAATAGAAAAGTTGAAATTAAGGGGATTCTTGTAGAATCGCTCAGACACATTTCCCCGATCCAAGATCGAGAATGTGCATCACATGTTCTGACTGAAGACCGTTCTGCGCATCGCGGCGTAATTGTAACACAAAATTGCGCTACTCATATAAATAATCAGTTTAACTAAATAAAAAGTATATATTTTGATAAGGATTTAATTGGTTTGTAGAATCTATGAAGCTAGTATACGTTACTTGAATAGGATTTTGGATGGAAGACTAAGAAGTTGACATCGTGCGTAATGAATGACACCACTTTAAAGTCAATGTCTTTCTTACTCGATTGCAATAATTAAACGACAGTTATTTCCCTAATACAGATTTTATTCCTGGATAATGTGTAAAGAAATTAATAGTTGTCTTATTAATTAGAATTTTGGATGGAATTGACTTTTAAGCGATAAAATCGGAACGTTGCGAATCCGTGAATTCAAGTTCTACTTTCAAGTAATTTATTTCATAATAAAAAGTAAATATTTTAATAAGAAGTATAGATTCATCCATAATGTACTAGTATTTCCGTCTGAGGTAGATAAAACGCGACAGTAGACAACAATGTTGACCGAAAATAGTTGATGTTTTCTAAGTTTTTAAATCTTTACAAAATGATGTTAAGAATTAGAAATTGCACATTTTGGTATTTAGGATTATGGTTTAAAATATTTCATTATGATATTAAGATAGATGTCATTTAAAAAGTCCGATGGAGGTTTAAAAGACACAAGAACATTGCAAGTGGTATATACATTTTAAGCACGATGGATCGTCGCAAACTTCGAGGAAGGCCGTTTCTCCAGCCACTTTTTTTTTTAAGTTTTGATTTCTCAGCTTAAATATTTTTTTAAGAATTACAGGCCTTGCAACAGGTCCCTTTTTACCCTAAAAGTCCTTTTTGTTACTTAAGGTACTTAAAAGTCCCTTTTTTTCTGAATATGGTCCCTTTATAATTTATTTTAGCAAAAAAAATATTTTCCACCCTTTATGTATATAACTAGCAAAAGTACCCGTTCTTCGCACGGAGGTAAATAAAATAACGACAAATAACTGAAAATATATACATTTCCTCTCCTCCCTGGGATAATCGCATATACCATTTTAGAATTCCTCCTTAAAAATGTTAAAGCTGATTTTTATAATTTTTAATATTTTTATTTTTAATAAATTAAAGTTAAAAAAGTAAAAATATATCTATACTACTTGGTTGCTGACACATCGATAAAAATCCTGTAATTTTTAGTTTCTCTCTCAAAAGGTTTGGAGTTTTAAAAATTAACCATTCCTGCACAAAAATACTTTTAGAAATTAAGAGGAATTTCCTTTCGATATGGGTAGTTTCGATACATAGTTGCATGAAATCCCATAATAAAAAACGACATTTTTAAAATCCTTAACTCCAAGTGAAATCAGCTGATGGGTATAAATAATATACTATTGTGTAGACAAAAGTCAGACTTTTTTTTTTATGTGCCGATTTTTAACCCCCCTCTTTTACTATGTCCAAATGCCCATTTTTTAAAAAGATTTTCCATGAATGCTATTATTACAGAAGAATAACCGCCTATTTTAATTTAAAGAATATTTTTTTTAAATTTCCGTATGAATGTATTAAAAATTTCGTATTTACTTATTTTGTTAAACCATTTTTCCTAAAATTTTTATTTTGTGATTCTATTGTTATTACATTTGCATAAAAAATACCTTTTTATATAAATATTTAGTAAGTTTCCACAGCAAATTAAAGTCAAGACGCACTTCATCCAAAGAATAAACTGTTATAACTTGGCGATAGTTTAGCAAACGGTGAAGCATATTATAAACTCACCATGTACTTTTCAATAATTCAGAACATTTAATTCTTAACGATCGCCATTTAACGTTTTAAAAGGAAATATTCATTGACACATTAAATAAAATATATTCTTAATTATCAGTTGGTATCTGTGGAATTTTATTCTTTAATAACATTAAAAGTCTTATAGAGTTGAAAATTCAAAGTGAAACAAAACTTCGTACAATAAAAAAAATACTTGCATAAAATATATTTCGTATAAATAAAATGGACGTTCATGTACAAATTACTCGCATTTCGAAGAATTGTTCCAAAAGTTCGATCTATGATAATTAAATAATGTTACAATTAAATTGTATACAAACAAAACAAGAGATAATACAATTATAACATTTTAAAACGATTCTAAACCATTTCCCTAAGATAAAATTCTGGTTGTTTTAATTTTTAAATGAATCCGTAATTGTAACAAAAAGCTCAATGTGCTGACGTTTTTCGATAATTATTAAATCAAACAAAGCCTATGAAAGTCATAATAATAACGAAAAAATTTATTTTAAATTTCATACGATATGTGTTCATCCATGTTAGGATACTGGAATACATTAAAATCGTTATAACATACGAATGGAACATCGTACAAACTTAAAAATTATCACAAAAAATGTAAATTTTTTCAAATAAAGCTCACTATAAATTTCATAAAGCAATGTTTTGTAGTTATTGAGTATTCTGTGTAAAGATCGGTATTCTAATTGGTTTATAATTTTTTTATATTATATTTTCGCTTTTCTCCGTTTATTTTAACTGATTTTACTGTTGCCACTCTGTGAAACTTTGCTGACGTGCAATAAAAAATTTCATAACATTCGAATGGAACATCGTAGAGACTTGAAAATAGTTGCGTTAAAATTCTTATTTTTTGAGCTAACAATTCTGTGAATTTCAAAGCCCTGTGTTTGGTAGTTACGGAACCTATTATATACTGACAAACAAACAAACGAACACGCATCCAGACAGATTTTGGAGATTTCAGCTTTATATATAAGATAACCCATTTATGGCCCTTTCTCCTCCTTCTTTAACCATTTTTTTGTATTATGTAATGGTCATTACAATCATATTCGTATATGTGTTGAATCTGCTGCTAAGGTGTTGCAACTCTCGAATATCATTAAACCAGAAAAAGGCTCGCTGTTTTGTGTTTACAAATGTAATTAATCACATTAGTGTGGAATGTGGGCCTAAGTGTAAACAATTCTCCCAGGACCACTGGATCTTGCATTGCATCAAAAACAAATGTAAATGATGCAGGTGAAAGTGTAAATTGGAATTATACGATTTCCCAGTACCTCGTATTCTAATTAAGCAAATACTGTTCAATTTATTTTTGATTTAAAAAATACTTTTCCTGTAGTTAAGTAGCATCCCTGCTAAATTTCAAGAAATTTGGCCAATATTTAAAAAGTTACAAATAACTTGAGATTATTACGAAATAAATTTTAAATAAACATTTTTGCACAAATTGACTAACTTTTTTAATAATGCTCCGATTTTCTTCAAATTTGGTTGGAATAATGCTTAAAATAGTAAAATGTTATGTAGTTAAAAAAATTATGTAAATTATTTTTTCAAATTTTTACTAGGGGTACTAAAAAAATAGTGAAAGTCAAAATGTTTCAATGTATGTTCTTATACATAGTTTTGTTGTTGCAACAAATCGCACACATAAAAAATGGTACCTCGTCTGTTCTTTCTCCCCCCCCCCCCATTGTATTCCTTCCCTTTTTTCCCCTCAACGTAAAAAAAAAAATAGAGTAAACTATTGTATAGTAAAAATGTTCTCGTGGAAACATTTGGGCCCCACGTGGTACACATTTGAGAAAGGGAGAGGATAAATAGAAAACTTGGTTGGTGTGGCCTACCTGCCTCTACACGATGGTAGATAATTTATACCTCAAAGGTCGATTATCTGTGGAGTAATTGGGGCTGAAGCATATACTGCAGCCAAGGTCGATTCCCCCTCCCAAGCGGTACAAAGAAAGGAATGAGTTAACAATGACCCTGCTCGACATGTTCGACCTTCCTCTACACGGCAGTATGCAATTTATTCACATAAGCTTATTGCACATGGAGTTATGGAGGTTGAATTGTATATGAATTGTATAATATTAATATTGCAACAATTACATGCAACACCCCTTACCAATGCGGTGCAAAGGTCAGAGGGGGGAATAGGTTAAAAAGACACCGGTTCAAAAAGTTACTTTCCTGCACACGATGGTACATTATTTATCCCCATAGGCTGATTCTAAGTGAAGTTATATGGATTTTACACATGTCATCTTTTAGGTTGTGACTTCGACCCTGACCGAAAGCATAGACGATAAAGTCAAAAACTGGTATAGTGTTCAGAAGTAGCTTACATACATGGAACGTACCATTTCGAGCTTTCTTTTAAACGGATAGAAAATATATATATTTTTTTAATTTACAACACTGTTTACTCCGTTGCTTTGTTCCTATAATTGGGTCAACATAAGTTGTTATTAAATATTCATGAGATTTAATAAATTGTTTTAATAATATTAATAGTTTTACTGTGCAATATTTATAATGGTGATGGTTAACGAAAGTTTAACGCAGGCTTGAATTTTGTAGGTCCCTTTTTGTCCCTGTTTTTAAGATATTTGGTCCCTTTTTCCCTAGGGACAAAGAAAAAAGTGTTGCGAGCCCTGGAATTAAAATGTCACTCTATTTTCGATGATTTGCCAATTTTAATCGGAACTTTTCATGTACGAAAATACAACTCTGCTTTTACGAGAGTTTTTAATTTTTGACAAAAAAATCACTCCAAAATTAGGGGGTCGGCTTATGCGTGAGTATATACGGTAATAACAATCAATTGTAATAACTCATGTAATATATTCATTTTTAACTTGCTATTTAATTTCTAATTGCTATTTAATTTCTAATTGCTATTTATCATAACTGGTAATTAGTACGGATGAACCGGATAGTGGTTTTGCCGGATATCGGATATCCGGCGCACATTACAAACCGGATATCGGATATCCGAACTGGATTTTGCCGGATATCCGATCGGATATCCGGCAGTTTATTTTTTATGAAAATAAATTCTCATACACACTAAAAAAAACGGAAATCGGTCAAAAATTGAAAAATATTTTTTTATTCTGTAATATTTCCCAATTCCTTATCTTTAAAGTGATACCAAAATTGAATAAACATTCAAAAAACTTTTTATTTACAAAGGGTTAGTCTAGGGTGCTGCAAGCAATGATCGTATGTTTTGTACATTTTACACTTAATTTCTGAATAATTGTAATTTTACCATATGCCCTTTCATTCCAAACATGAAAACTCAAGTTTGCTTAAACTTTGAGAAATTTATTTTTTAATTCAACTTTATATTAGTTGTGAGATGTGATGACCCTCCACCATAACAATTCGTTAAAAATATAATTTTAAAGTTAAAAATTTGAAAAAAGTGGGTCTCTATTAATTAAAGGGAGAATCTGCACATTGTGAATACATTGGTAAATTTTCAGGAAAATACTTAAAGCAAGAACAAAAAAAGTTGATCGCCACAAAAAAAATCTTCGATGTTTTATTCATCCGGATATAAGGCATGGAAAATCGGATATCCGGCACTTTACTTCCGGATATCGGATAGTTGCCGGATAGTTAAAAAGCAACCGGATAGGCCGGATACCGGATAGTTACCGGATATCCGTTTCATCCCTAGTAATTAGTTATTCGGAGTAAAACTAGTTGAGGCCTTCCCTATAGTTTTTAAAATATGCCACTCCACTGGCCCAGAATTATTGAAGGAAAATACGACTCAAATGTAATACTTCTCTTTTCAGGGGCAAGAGTGGAACCCGTGGAGAAGCCGCCCAAGTGCAACTACTGCCATGCCCTGTTTAGCAACCAGACCGACAGGGATCGCCACATGGCAAAGCACTGCTCTAAGTGCGGAATGTTATTCTCCCGGGTGGACTCCAAGCGGAGGCATGCAGAGAGGAGCGCATGCCGTGGATACATGCCCCTTCACCGCTGCCCCATCTGCTGCAGGGGCTACGGCACGACTCCAGCTGCAAGGAACCACTATCGGAGGCAGCACAAAGCACCTCAGGTAAGTCTTTGTAAATATGCAAGTAGAACTTTCCAATTGCAGGTTTGAAAGGGTGCAACTTTCATTTCAATTCAGTTGCACTACAGATACCAACGTTAAAAAAAAAAATCCTGCGCTGTACTACATTAAGCTGCAAGAGACATTCCAAACCTTTAAAATATTTCTTTGCAATGTATTTCTAAACTTGTTAATAGAATTTCAGAAACCACTTATTTCCCTTGAATTTTATAAATCCGAGCCTCAGGAGCATATCTTGAGTACTTATATATAAGTAACAGTGGCAACACAATCTGGAAAACAAGGAAATTGGGGAATTATTATGGAATTTTTTAATTCTGGAAATATCAGGAAAATTTTAAAATTTGAATCACTAAAAGGGCAATTATTATCGTCTGTTCTGCATAATTTAATTGTCCACATTTCCTTTTAGTTCTGAAAAAGAAATTAAAAAAAAAAAAACATGGCACAAGGTGAATGTGCAATTTCATTGTTAATGGAAACGTGGACCACTGCTGGAGGGAGAAACGAAAGCAAAGCACATTCGACTTCGCTCATATAGTAGTGCTCGTATAGTATTGCTCATAAATTTTATTTACTATGCAATATATTATTGTATTATCGTAGCATGCATACTTTGTTTCTAGACAAAGCATGTATTGCAACATTTCTTAATGTAACAGTAAAATCAGAAATTTTTATGACACCATCATAGAAGTCGGGAAATATGAGGGAACTTTTTTTCCAGGATTTTGTTGCCACCCTGAATAGAAAATAGGTGTGCTTATTTGCTATCCTCAAATACAAACTTTCTTTTATTATTATAAATATATACCTATTTTGCTCTTAAACTTGAAAGTGTTAAATTAAGTGACTTAATGAAATTTCTTTCCCTCCCACCTAGAGGCCACCCCGCATCGTCTCCAACGCTTACCGTGAGGCAATGGAGGCTGCCTCGACTGCTATGGATGGATTTGGGTAAGCAAACAAATATTGATTAGAACACAACCCTTCAGTACAAAGTTTTTCTACATCACACAACCACAGAGACCCCCTCCTCATATAACGCTTGATAAGATTTTTAGAACCATACTATTATATAACCTCTTATAAGTATCTACACTATTAAAATAAATGTGAATTTTTTAAGAAACTTTGTCCCTTTTTAGCAAAACAGACGTCTGCTTAACGCTCAGATTATATATTTAATCAAACTCAAGAAATTTATTTTGTCGTTTTTTTTTCACAAAGTATATTTTGTCAAATGAGAATGATTTCAAAATGTGAGGATTCTTGTCAAATGTCTCTTGATTCAATGACTAAACAATTGTCAAAATTAATGTAAATAGAATTGAGGATCGCAGAATACTCGAAAAGGAGTGATTTCTTGGATAGTATGTAAACTAAAAATTTTACGTCTTTAGACAAATGGAAGGGGTTCTGAACCCCGCAACTCTTCTTACGTATGCCACTGGACTCGCTCCCCATACACTGCATGAACCCAAGACCTTTACGAACCCAACCTTTATACCTGTGTCTGCCGGTGGTGGTAGGAATTGCATGATACTCATTTTTGGCCAAAGCTGTGCCAATTTCGTATCTTTAATACTATTACCCTATGTATGAAATACAATTATCACTCTTCCAGTGTTCACTCTAGAAATAAAAAGTGGCAGGGCGCTGTTGGCAATAAAAGGATCCTTCGAAATAAAAATCTATTTCGAAAGAAAGACCCATACAAAATTAATGTTTCTTTATGAATATACTACTTAAAATAAAAAAAAAAATTAACGTTTGTAAATTCATTTTTTTCTTAAAAACCAAATCTGTAAGTTGCTTTAATCTACTTAACTTTTATCTATAATATATTCAAAATTTGCAATGAACTTGTCTCAGACTCCAAATATAGGAAAAACTTATCTGTTTTTAGTTATTTTTTCGTCAAATTTGTTGACCACTCATTATTGCATTCCTTGTGCATTTTTTTATGTGAAAGCATTGGTTCATCTATAAATAGCCTCCTCGAACTTGATGTATGTTCATTTGTAGTAATTTGCTGTGCGTAAGTAGTCGAACTACTAGCTTCATTGTGCAGCTATTCTTCACACAATTACCGATTCCAGAAGAGATCTAGCCTTCTCCTACGAGTGGGCTACCTCCCTTCCCCCAGCCACTTATCTGCTGTCTGTTCAATATTTTTAGGGCTCGGGAAGATATTTTGGTTCAGGGTTCATATATTCTTAAAAAGTCCTTGGAAACTGCTTATTTTCATTTCATGTTCATAAGGACCCTTATAAAGTACTTGGAAACTTATTTTTTTTTTCCAAAAATCTTTAGAAACTTTTAAGTTACAGAAGGCTCTTAAAATGTCAACTATAATTTTTTTTTATTTAATAAAATTACTTAAATAATTTTATTAACAATGTTTGATCTTATGTGAATTAAATACAACTTTGTATCTAAGTTAAAAAAAAAAAACACATCCTTTTAAACGGATAGATTTTAGCTGCACTTATTTTCCTAAATCATTTATTTGAATTTTTATATATATATTTTTCCCTTCAGAAGCCTATTTGCAATTTTATAGCTAATTTTTCATTACATGTTGATTGCTTTAAAAAAAAAAAAGGGTTGTAATAAATACATTTCTTTTAATGTCCTTGCAAAGTCCTTAACAAACTCCTTATTTTTAATTTTGGAAAATGTGCACCATTCTTTTTTCAGGAAAAAAGTGCAGTGAATGATTACATTTTTTTAAGGAAATAATATGTAAGGTTAATAATTGAAATGTTTGTGTTTTCAGGCCAAAATCCTTTTCCCATTTTGGCCCAAGGAAGGCAGTGGAGAGGTGGGGCTCTCAGCCCGAAGGTGCCCCAAGCAAGAGGATTCCAGCAGCCCTGAGGCGCCTGGGATTCACCTTCGTGCCAACCGTCACGTAAGTTGTTCATCTCTTTTCTCGCTGGCATATGTAAATTCTGACTTAAGTTTAAAGTATAACATCACTTCGGTATCCTCATTTTTTTTTATTTCAGTAATCCTTTGTATTAGAGTCACTTTTATTAAGTCATCAAAATAACATGTTCTTTTTTTAATATGTTCTTCAAAATGAAAGAGAACAACTTATTATTGGAGTTAAAAAAGTTATTCTCTCGCATATCCAATAGAAAATATCACCATCACCAAGTATAGTAAGTTAGTTGAGAAACCTTCCTTCAGTTTAAAATTTCTCACAACCCATGTTTTAAAAAACGACATTCGACAGACATCATAAACTATTTAATATGTTTGACTGAAGAAGAGCTGCACGTAAAACGTTTTTCTTTTGTTAGCTTGTCTAATTCTGTTTAAAAAGTATGACATCACTTGGGTATCAACATATTTTATTAACTCTAAACTCAGGAATGAATACTCTAAAAAGAACAGATAACTGTTCCATAAAAAGAACAAAATATTAACTGTTCTCAGAGTTCAAAAGGTTAGTTTCATGCATATTCAGTTTCATGCATAACTTTTATATTTATACACTCTAAATGGGAAAAAAGGATATTTCTTTGAAAAGAACAAGGACGGGATGCAACTGTTATACGAAAACAATCTAATTAGCGAATACATTCCTTGACAACAACGGAATTAACAAATCGCATTTCTTGCAGGGAGGCAGTGGCGATCTCAGGCTGGAACCCGCGCAGGAGCCCTAGAATAGCTAATCGGCGTTGATCCTGCCGGGACAACTCAGGGCTTGGACCAGATCCTTTTGCATCCTCAAAGCTTCATTTGTGGCACCTTCCTGTACCTAGGCAGGGACGGATACCAGGTAAATAACACTTGAATTTAATGTTGAAAAATACTTACAATTTTTTTTAAATGTTGGTTTAATTACATTAAAAGTCTTTTTTCCGAAATGGTTGGGAAACGAGAGTTTCCGGTTATTTGAATGTTATTTTTTTTCTTTACCCCGCATTATTTGAGTGACATTTTGGGTTACGAGAATAAAAGCTCTCCTAAACTATTTATATTACTATAAGAAAACCAATTCCGAGACAAGATTTTAATTTGGATTTAGGCATGCTGAAAATTTCATAACACCTGCAAAGTGAAGATCAGTTGGGAATATGTTGTTTGTAAAGTTAAATGTAATTTTGTAGAAATACATGAATTTTAAGTAAATAATGATCTTTCAATCAGCAAAATAGCCCCATAATTATACACAAAGTATAATTTGGAATTATTGATTTTCTTTTACAAACCCAATTCGGTGTAGCAACATAACCTGGAAATTAAATAATTTCCATGGAATTTTTTATTCTTGAAACGTCGGGGAAATTTTCAAAATTTCACAAAAACATCGGGGAATTTTCAAATTTGGAAGTGCATTCATCGTCTGTTCTGCATAGATTTGTTGGTATTTCCCTTTAGTTCTGGAATAGAAAATAGGAAACATAAAACATTAAAATTATCTACAGAAGACATAATTTGAAAAAAATTGCTTTTTTTAAAAATGATCTGCTTCCAAAAAACATGTTTAAGTTAATTACTATTATACCTGTCGCACTTGAATAATTTTATGTTTCCATAAATTATTAATTTAACTGAATATATATGTATTGGTCATAATTTTTCTTTTATACTGCAATATATTTATTGTATTATTCTAGTGGATATTTTGTTTCTATACTAAGCGTGTATTGCAACATTTCTTAACGTAACTGTAAAATCAGGGAAATTTTTGTGACACCATCAGGGAAATATCTGGGAACTTTTTATCCAGGATTTTCTTGCCACCCTGCAATTCTTTGTCATTATTTGTTTATGATACAACACAATAGCAAGATGGAGTAATTATTTACAGGTATGGCTCAGGTTAAATCGGCACATTTGTTAACAGGTGATCAATGTTGTGACTTGGCAAGTAAGTAGGCTATACAACAGCTTCTCGGTGATTTTTTAAGGTCAGACTATCTTTATCAGTCTCCTATTTGGGAGAAAATCGATATTTGCAGCATCATTTTGGCAAAATATTTTTTATCACCAAACCTCACTTTCGTTGCTAAAATTTCGTGTTAATTCAATGTAGGATAAACGGGCATTTACTTTTTAAGGGTGCAGGGTGTAGAACCACTTTATAGCATCTTATTCGAAAATGACACAAAAGTACCATCATGCAGCTTGCAAGGAATACCAATTTTTTTTAGGGTAGGACTGCTTTAAATCCGTAAACAAAGTGCAATAAAGTTTTGGTACGTGGGTTGAAAAACCGATACTCAATCTATGACAAAGCCATGCCTCTGATTTGTGACGTCGTCACTAGTGGGACAGATTTTCTCTACCCTGTTC
The DNA here is from genome assembly GCA_963932185.1 of Troglohyphantes excavatus. NCBI lineage: Eukaryota > Metazoa > Arthropoda > Arachnida > Araneae > Linyphiidae > Troglohyphantes > Troglohyphantes excavatus. The sequence goes on from OZ010667.1 coordinate 65,366,975, forward strand.
AGTTTCTTCGCTTGCTTTTTGGTTCTCAACCCATGGAGAAGGTCTGAAGTGGTCCGTAAATAATTTTTTTAATCAAAATGTTATTATGTTTAAAAAAAATCTGGTTTTGCTTAAAAATGTATTTTTTTTACGCCAAAAAAATTAAATGGGAAAGAATTTAATTTGCTATAAAGGAATACAATGGTATGCATTAGAACCCTATATTTTACACTTTCGTATATATTTATATGGATCCTTGTGGATGTTGTGTGAATGTGTCAATATATTTTGCGATTTAAATGTTTTTGCATATAAGTGAAATCCTTTCATTTGCAGCTTTGTTATCTTACTTAATGCACGAATTGTATTTAATAAAATTTCGTTTGTACTTGTTATCTGAATTTTTTTTAAACTTTAACAGTTAAAATGAAGGCCAGTGCTTTTATGACATTCAAATGGGTGGTCCATAAACCAATAAATATATGGTTGGTATACTGAATTTAATGTTTAAAAGGATGCAAATAGCAAACATGTTCCGTGATTGTAGAAGTTTTATATAATTAGCTTTACTTTATAAACTTGGGATTCAAGAAATATTTTCTTTTTGTAAAAATATTCCATTTTGATCGCCAAAAGATCTTCACAAATCATATAAACATATATTCATTTTTGATATTAGCATTTCATTTTTATGTGCACCAACAAACCTTTGTTCCGTTTTTATTTTATTTCACTCTGAAATATTTTAGAAACAAGATGAAAACTTTAAATGGTCAAATTATTGACAATGTTTATTAAACATAAAAATTGCGGTAAGCACCAATGATTTTTACCTTTGACGATAATTTCAAGTACTGGAAGCACTGGAAATATTATAACTATAGGATTTTGCCTTCTCCAAACTTTGCGAATGTTTTCTCAATGTACCTGTATTTCTTGTACATTAACCCTTTAACTGCCAGTGGTGTCCATGCTAACCACATGCATGGATAGGAAGCTGTTGGCACATTGCATACATTTTAGGTTAAACATAGATAAATTTAAGAGTCACTCTATCAGAGTTGCCAAAGAAATTAGTTTTATTGCTATTGTGATTTTTGTTGAAATCTGTCAATATTTGACTATTTTTGATAATAAAGTAAATGTGCCCTAATTAAGCCTGATGGTTCAAAATGAGAAATTAGATGCTTTAACCACCTGACCCCTTTACCACATAACTTGTATATACGTTCAAGCATCCAGCTTTTGCAGAAGTACGCATAATATAAAAGTTAATAAAAATCTTTTTTTGATATATTTTTCAAATTTAAAGTATTATGAGGACTTTTGAAAATCTTCTCTACTGATAGCATAAAAAAAATATTGTTGTAAAAAAAAAGGAATGTGTTGGAAATGTACATTAAACTTTCCTGCAGTGAAAACAAACCTACAGTTTTGAAATTTTGCTCATCTGTCGGAGGGTTGTCGATTGCTCCACTGATCCTTCATGATACTCCACGGATGCTTTTAATTTTCTGAGTAATCCAAAATTTCTTAACGAGTGATCCAATTTCTAAATGAGTTTAGTAATTTTTTTCATGGTGGCTTAATTCAATGTTGTCTTTCAGGGCAGAACAAGTCCGGTCGTTTGGCGGCGATGCGGACATCTGCTGTGCACATGGGAGTTAGGCGTACTCCCTCAAAGGGCGATGAAGAGAGAGGGCACAAAAAGTGAAGAGAGAGAGAGATGACACGCAAGAACCGACAGCGGCTCCTCAAGGATTTAATCTTGACTGGAAGGAGGTATAGTGCAGACATAGTGAGCGTTACAGGACTAGTACAGCTTCCACAACTTATTTTATTAAGATTCTTGAATGCTTAGCAAGAAGCTTCAAATTATGTTCATTATTCATTTGCAAATCACCGTCTTCAACAATAACTTTTTTTATCAGTGTTGCTACAATACACCGGCATGCTTGGTTGTGAAACTAACAAACTGCACCTTATTCTATTTGGTCGATTCATCCACTTTTTCAGATTCGTGGTGGTTGAAACATAACTTGACAATATTTATGTCAATGAGCTTTGTAGTATACTTCCTTAAATAAGTGTGCCTTACATCATGGAGAAGATAAAAAGCTTCTCAACTGCAGAAACCTGTTGAAGTTAGTAAAGGTTGAAATAACAAACTCTATACACTTTTGTCATCAAGCTTGAAAAAGGTATTTGCAATCTACTTTATACCTGTTTTGTCGGAAGAATAAATAGTAGTTCTAGGGTAGCTTCCAGTGACATCTAGCAAATCCAGAATTTATGTACTCGACTTCCTAAACGGCTTTTCCTCCTGGTACTTGTATAAAACTAGAAGATCCACGCAAAATATTTAATATAAATATGAACTTGGATATTGTTTTGGATGCCTTGTTGCAATATGACATAACAGACTTTATAACACAATAGGAAAAGCTGACCAAACCAATTTAAAAAAAAAAGAACATTTAAACATAAAAAAAAATCCCAAAGTTTTAATCAGAAACATTTCTGTTAGCTCCCTTTAAAAAAAATTATTTATATTAATTGAATGAATTTGTTTAAACGATGCTTTCTCCTCTCGTAGGACAACAAATAATTTCAATTTGTCCTCTTGCAAGTCCAAATTGGATGATGAATTTTTGTCGCTATAAGCATAAAAAAATTCTGGGAAAAAGAACAGAGGAGGAATAACTGTTTGGTAGAAAGAACACAAATGTCAAAGATGATCTTGAAATGCAGAGGGTTAAAATATGATTCTGTCTTCCTTTGGGTAGGGAGTCTCTACTAACTGATTCGAGAGTCAGTCAGTTTCGACCGCTAGCATACAAATTATTTGTGTGATGCTGCATAACAATGATGCCATTACACAACTCTCGATGATGTTACCCCCTTTGTAATGAAAGGGCATTTTTGAAATCATCCTTCTAATTTATTTTATCAATCAGGGTAACCACAAGAACTTTTCGTTATGTGGTCCTCTGAGAGGAGACAGTAGCGAGAAAATGTTAGATATTGCAAAAAATTGCCATTGTTATTTATATTTAAAATAGCATTCCAAAATTTTTTAACTATAAGAACAAAAAATAATAAATAGGTATAAAAAAAAAATTCTTGACCCCACAAACTAAATTTAAATTGGGGTTCAATTTTAACAGAATTCAGATACTAAGTGAAATTCCATTACTAAGTTATAATTCATTTAAATTCTTTATTAGTTAATTTAAAAACAATTGCAGAAATAAAATCATTTACAAATTTCAAGGGAAAAGATTTCTCTCGTCATAAACAAAGGCATACTAAAAGTGCAACACAAAATGTGCCACATCCTTGAAGCTATTTAGTTTGAAATTAACGGGAATGAAACGAAGAATGGACTAGTGTAAAGCAGTGAATGGATGATTTAAAAATAAAAGTTAAGTTTATAAGCACTTGCTTGTGTCTTGATAATCATATGGAATCTTGGGTTCCAAAGTGGTCACTTGCGTGATACTTCATAACTAAACCATAACTGGTATTTCAAGATCTGTACATTTGAAAACTCTCAAATGAAATTGAATTTGAGGTAGAGCCTGCATAACTACCAACATTGATATGAATATAAGGCAACAAATGGGGGAAAAGAACTGTATTGGCACATCTCATCAATAACACTATCTGCTTGGACTGTGCCTTAAAGTCCCCTTTGCACTCTTTTCAATTCAATCCATCACAAAAAAACGGACAGCCGCACTTTCCAGCCTTCGAAAGCCTCAAAGTTCTGTTCAATGCAAACAATCTAAAATAAATAGGCAGAAGCATCTTCCAGCCTTTCTTTGAAAACCTTTAACTAAAGTTGTCCTGTCTGCGCTTTGTTCAATGCAATACATCTCAAAAATGGGAATCAAAATCTTCCATGCTACAAAAGTCTCTTAACTAAAAGTTTCCAGTTCAGTGCAATCGCCTCAAAACCGGGATGCTGCACCTTCCAGCCTTCGGTAAAGTGTACTTACCATATAATGCAATACCCCTCAAACACAACCAGAAGCTCCTCCCTGCCTTTGAAAACCTCGCAAGTGTCCTCTCTGCACTCTACAATGCAATCCACCTTAAAAACTGGCAGCAGTTTCTTCCTGCCTTAGAATGCCTCCAAGTGTCTCTGCACTACACAATCCACCTCAAAAACTGGCAGCAGCTTCTTCCTGCCTTCAAATGCCTCCAAGTGTGCTCTCTGTTCTCTGCACAATGCAATCGACCTCAAAAACTGGCAGCATCTCCTCCCTGCCTTCTATATATCCTCCAAGTGTCTACTCTGCACGATGCAATCCACCTCAAAAACTGGCCGCAGCTTCTTCCAGCCTTTAAATGCCTCCAAGTGTCTCTGCACTATTCAAACCACCTCAAAACTAACAGGAGCTTCTTCCTGCCTTTGAATGCCTCCATCTGTCTCTGCGCTATACAATCCACCTCAAAAACGGGCAGCAGCTTCTTCCTGCCTTCAAATGCCTCCAAGTGTCTCTGCACTATACAATCCACCTCAAAAACGGGCAGCAGCTTCTTCCTGCCTTCAAATGCCTCCAAGTGTCTCTGCACTATACAATCCACCTCAAAAACTGGCAGCAGATTCTCCCTGCCTTCGAAAGCCTACTAGTGTCCTCTCTGCACTATACACAATCCACCTCAAACACTGACAGCAGCTTCTCCCTGCCTTCAAATGCCTCCATGTGCCTGCAGTATACAATCCACCTCAAAAACTGGTAGCAGCTTCTCCCGGCCTTCGAATGCCTCCAAGTGTCTCTACTATACAATCCACCTCAAAAACTGGCAGCAGCTTCTTCCTGCCTCCAAGTGTCTGCACTATATAATCCACCTCAAAAACTGGCAGCAGCTCCTCTCTGCTCTCTACACTATGCGATCCACCTAATAAACTGGTAGCAGCTTTTCCCTGCCTTCGAATGCCTCCAAGTGTCTCTGTACTATACAATCCACCTCAAAAACTGTCAGCAGCTTCTCCTTGCCTTCAAATGCCTCCATGTGCCTGCAGTATACAATCCACCTCAAAAACTGGCAGCAGCTCCTTTCAGCCTTTGAAAGCCTACTAGTGTCCTCTCTACACTATGCGATCCACCTAAAAAACTGGTAGCAGCTTTTCCCTGCCTTCGAATGCCTCCAAGTGTCTCTGCACTATACACAATCCACCTCAAAAACTGGCAGCAGCTTCTCCCTGCCTTCAAATGCCTCCAAGTGTTTGTGCACTATACATTCCACTTAAAAAACTGGCAGCAGTTTCTTCCTGCCTTCGAAAGCCTCCAAGTGTGCTCTCTGTTCTCTGCACAATACAATCGACCTTAAAAACTGGCAGCAGCTCCTTTCAGCCTTTGAATGCCTACAAGTGTCCTCTCTGCTCTCTACTCTATGCAATCCACCTCAAAAACTGGCAGCGGCTCCTCCCTGCCTTCTAAAGTCTCCAAGTGCCCTCTCTGCACAATGCAATCCACCTCAAAAACTGGCAGCAGCTCCTCCCTGCCTTCTAAAGTCTCCAAGTGCCCTCTCTCCACAATGCAATCCACCTCAAAAACTGGCGGCAGCTCCTCCCTGCCTTCTAAAGTCTCCAAGTGTCCTCTCTGCACTTTGTACAATACAATCCACCTCAATAACTGCCAGCATCTCCTTTCAGCCTTTGAAAGCCTCCAAGTGAGCTCTCTGCACTCTGCAATCCACCTCCGAAACTGGCATCAGTTCCTTTCTGCCTTCAAAACCCTCCAAGTGTCTTCTCTGCACTCTATACAATGCAATCCACCTCAAAAACAGGCAGCTGCTCCTTCCATGCGATGTTTGGGATCAAGTAAATGGCAGGTAAGAATTTATGCCTAACAATGTAACTGAAATTTTATTCCTGAGCATATAAAACTAAAATAAAGTTAAATCGTTTCGTTTTTTAGAACTTTTAGTATCCTTTTGTGTACAGATCGACAGCAATTATGTGGATTTCAATCGTTTTTTTTAACGATTGATGGCCAAGTACTTTTAAAACTATAGATTAATTAGAAGTGTTTGAAAAATGTCTAAATCATTATTGTAAAACTCTATTTAATATTTAAGACTTGCTTCCGCATATAGGGGACATTTAAATTTTTTTTTCAGGTATAAGGTGTTCAGGTTTATCAGTCCGGTATTCAGATCCTTTCAAAGATCAGTCGCAGAATTTTTGTTCTACGATGTTTGGATCAAATAGATAGTACATAATTCGCGTCTTATGGCAGTATCTGCTATTTCCATTTATGAGAAATTGTGCCTTTTAATATTAACGCACAACTTTGATATCCATGGGAGAAAAGATTTCCTTTTGATTTATGTCCAGGACGGAATAAGACAGAAAAAATTCAGTTTTTAAGCAAAAAAAATTGTAGTTTGGTTGTGCCCTCTTGTCTACTTATTAAAAGTATGAAAGGCACTATACTTACATTAAGGGCATACAATAATCTGGAACTGCATTTTTTTTGTTATAACTTAATTTAAACTTTAACTTAAATGTATAACATGAAATTATATACATTTCATGAATAGAAAAAATGAGATGCGCGAGACATTATAAAAAAATACATTTCGTCAATTTAAAAGTTGATTCCTGAAGTGCACATTTTGTATTGCACATGCAAGTGATACATTTACAATAATTCATTTACAATAGAAATAATGTACATGATTAATATTTTTAGTTACTGATAGTTGTATTAAACTTCATTTTTGTTTTCGGGTTGTAGTCATCTCAACTTAGCCACATCATAAAACCAGTGGGAATCGCAAGAAAAGGACGATTTCTTTCATATATTTAAAATTAAAGATGTCTTGGGTGATATCTCAATGAACAATTGATCTTCGTCTGTGGTACCTCAAGATACTCAAGTGAGTTTAGGGTTGAAAAGCGTTCCATACTACTGATGATGTAAGTTGATTTCTACGTCCGTTAATCTTGAGATTTAATCTTGTATGTGTGGAAGGGGTTTAGGTTACTCAAGTCAAATTATCAACATATTTCAGGTAGGATGGGATACTCACTTTTCGATGGAGTTGGCTCTTTATGGCTTTTTCTAAAACATTCCACTTTTTCCTAAAAATCGTGGCCCAGTGGTAAAGTATCTGGTTCTTAATTGGAGGAATGCGAGTTCGAACATCTACGCGGACCTAACAAATTGTAGCGATCTTGTGATCAGACGGTTGCCAGATTAGTTCCTAAATGTACTCTAAAAAGTATCCACAATTTCTATTGTTGTGGGGTGCATGGGCTGGTGTACGTTATATATGATCATGGTTAAATGTCCTGGCTCCTGAAAAGGCTGTTGTGCTCTAGGTTGGGTTGACCTCTCCATTTGGCCATGGTTCAAAATTGCAGGGCAGTGTTCCTGTCATCACCAAATAACTCGCTGTTTATATTTAGTGCAGTGTTGCCAACTAACTGGCCAACAGGGTTTGAACAGTCCTTAGAATTCTTTAGAAGCTCCTTAATTTTTCTTCATGTTCATAAGCGTCCTTATAAAAGTACTTAGAAACTCCTTATTTTTGTCCAAACGATCTTTAGAAACTTTCAGTTGCTGAAGTCTCTTAGAAAGTCTTTAAAGCAATTATCATTTAAGTCATCTTACTAAACCAATATTAAAAATGTTTGATCTTAATGTGTATTAAAGACCAAATTTGTATCCAAGTAGAAAACTCTCGCCTTCTTTGCACCCTATAGCTTTGACCTTATTGCATTATTATTGCATTTAATTTCCTCTTTTATACTTATTTAATTAAAACTAAATTTTCATTACAAATGTATAATTTTTTGTTATTAACAATAAGGTCCTTATAAATTGGTTTGAAGGTACTTAAAAAGTCCTGAGAAACTCCTTATTTTTATTTTCGGAAAATGCGTGCGAACCCTGAAGAAGTGTATCTGCGTCCTCAGCATTTAGCTGACTTTCCACAAAAAAAAAATCGGATCCCAGAATAAACTAACCATACGACAGCCATATTTAACAAAAACATAAATTAGAAAAAACTACATTTTTAAAATATATAAGGTTTTCAAAAACCTTCCTTTGAAATGAAATAACCTGAAAGGTCATAAGAAATATCCAAACCAAGTAAAGTCCACTCTAGTTAATGTAGCTGAATTAATCTGCTTTGCGTTACCCAATGAAGAAAAGCACTTTCTGTGATTTTAAAGTGCTTTAGTTGATGTGGTCTATATTAAATGTAAATACCTCATGAACACAGCTCTACTTAAATAGAAAGTATGGGTTCCTTGCAAAAATCTACATTTCCAAACGTAATCAAAATGTCTTAGGTTTATGTGCTCTTGTCTACTAGTGCTACTTAGTATACAAATGAAAATATCCTCATTGGTTGTTTTTCTTTTAGCATGCTTCAAAATAATATATTTGCGGACTACAAATTAATATATTTTGGAGTTCATACTACTGGAAAAGAAAATAGTGCTGTGAACCAGTCTGTGAACAAAAACCCCCCCGTTCTTCCCCATCTGTTGTATGCACAACGGGCCCTCTTGAAAGTCGGAACTTTTGCCTTCTACAATTACCTGAATGGGCACCAAAGGACAAATATTCTAGTGGTTTCTTGTGACTCATACCTTCAGGACCTGAACTACAGCAGTTTCTAAGGTAAATGCATTTAATTTAGTATTTAGCAATTTCTGGGCCTGCCATGGCCTTGTCAGTAGAATATACCGATATTGCAAGTTTGATTCTCATCAAAGAGTCATTTAGCATTTAAAGCTTGTAATATTTAAATTGTAAGTATAATCATCATTAACCAACCCTCATAATGTAGAGGGTGCTAGTGTATGGAAAATTTCTTGTGCTCCAAATGTCCTCAAATATGTGCTAGCTCAGATGTATTTCTTAATCGTCTTACAACGGTTCAAATTTACTAAGCTGTGTTCTCCAGTCTTTTCTTTATTATTGATCCTGAAGACTTGCATTTACAATACTACCTGGTGTGTTGGTAATTCATTGCAACGAAATTTTTTCAATGAATTAATTTTTTTCGCAAAATTTAAGGTATAAAATATAAATAAAAATTTCAATGTAATAATAGAATAATTAAATTCCAATTTGCTATTAGAAGATATATGTGTGTGTATATATATATATATTAAAAAAAAGCTGGTGAGTATCTCTAAAGTAATTATAGTTTATAAGACTGGGTTTTAAAACACTTAAAATGTTTTCCTGTCATTGCCTTTGTGAGGTATTTCTTATATTTAAAATTTTATTTATTACGAAAGCTAGATCATTATTGTAATTGTAAAATGATAAAGAGTAGCAATACAAAGATAATTTATATTATTCAATATTTCTAAAATGAAAAAACAAGTTATAACAGTTTTTTTATATAAATACTTTACAACTTATTGATTTTTTGAAAATATTTTTATTTTAGGGAAGTTTATGCTAATGATGATATTAGGAAACAAGAATATGAAGCATTTCATCTGAGCAAAAATTACATCAAACAATTGCAAACCATAACAAACCTCTTGTAAACATACATACTTTAGATGTAGACAAATTCGAGAAAGAATCCACCTGATCATGTACTGATAACTTTCGTCCATAAAACAATGCCAGTGTCTCACGAATCCAAATTACACGTTTTGCTCTCCTAAGAAGCAACTGAACATGCCAAAAAGAGCAAGATAATGGAAATGTTTCCATTTATCAATCCAAATCACATGAATGGAAACGTATCGTGAATTGCACGTTAATAGCAACTTTGATGATTGTTTGGATTACCCAAATGCAAAACAAGAATGCATCCAAACCTACCATACTAATTTAATAAACTTGCAACATAATGGCCAAGCATCCTCAAAGAAGAAGCAGAGTACAGAGAGTCTGAGGCCATCTAATTTCGCACCCCCTGCAAAATGGTGACAAGCAATACCTCTGATTTAGAGAAGACAAAACTCTCTTGGATGATGCGGCTATCGATGACAGCGTTGGGTAGTGCTACATAGGTTGTGCTAATTATGATTGTTACTGAAACAGAGCATGGACATAAAAAGTGAAATGACTAATCCGCTCCCACTACCTCGAGAACAGCTGGATTATTCCTTCATGACCACTCCCGGTCCCTTAAATCGAACATCTTCTAGGGCACTTTCACCAGCTTTTTATTGCGTAACCGAAACTAAGTGTGAACTTGCAGCGGCTTGATGACTGCATGAGCGATTTGGAGGTTCATGTCTCACAGCTCCTTCAGTTTGATGTTGGATGCAGGTTTCACCAATTCCGTGTCCCCATCTTCGATTTTGTCATTAGATAGCATTACCAGTTTGCCTGTCAGCACGATTCTGGTATTCAATACAAGTGGATCATTGTCTGAGCAGACCAAACAGCTTTCAGGATTGATGTTTCCTTTTTATAACAATATTGACAATCGGCCACCTCTTATTCCAGATTTGGCAACAATAAGGAAGTCGAGACCACACAATGTAGCCCTAAGTGTGTACGGGTTCTTGCAGAAGGGAAAACAAATTATTTCCGTACCTTAGTCTTGTTCCATGTATTTGGATGGATTCTGCACCACCTACCAACATTTGAAAGCCTTCAACTGAAACAAGCGTGGGTCCAGGTGGGGGGTAAAGGGGAAATTAGCCCCCCTAACATCTAAGATTATATTTTCAAAAGTCACCTTAGGCAATGAAAAATTTCAAACTAAGGGAGTCAAATTTGTTGTTCATGATAACAATATACTGTATTACCCCCCCCCTCTAACAATAATATCTGGATCCGCCCTTGAACTGAAAGTATCCTTTCTGTCGTCTGTCTGAAATTCACCTCAAAAACTATAATAAGGTGACGTTGAAATCTACTATGGGCATGGAAAAACTTAAATGTGTTATCAACAAGTAGAACACAGGGTTATTGCCGATTAGTCCTATTTTACATTGAAACCGATTAGTTCTATTTTACGTTCAAACCATCCTCCTTAGCCCCCATTGTGTAGTTGATGCATCACCAATCCTCTCTACACAGTCAGCTTACAAAAAGAGTTGTTGCTGTGATGACTCTTAATAGTTCCAGAAACAGCTCAAATAAACCTGGACTTCGATGGTGAACAATGTTTTGGCTTCAAGAATTTAGGCAGCAACAAACAGATCAACTCGCCAACTTCTCTACTTTGAAGACGACTCTGAAGTGTCAGTTCCTCCCTGGGCGAGAATGTCAGCCTGGAGGGAATCTCGGAACCAGCCGGTCAATATTTTCCAACAGAACGTGAAGAACATTCATTAAAGGCTGGAAGCATGCTCAAAGCTCATCGAAGGTCTCCTGCGGATGTTTCTGGACCGACATCATTGTTTAGGTGGAGGGAAGCAATTTAAAGCAAATAGGTAACTTTTGACTACTTGTAACTTTGTTAATTCTGTCTTCAAATCGTTTAGGGTTTTTATTTAACTAACTTCGCACTATGAACTATCAAGTGCAACTAAACTACTAGGCAGGTAAAAATTGGAAAACTGAAATGGTATCTGCTTACACTGAGCAACTTTTAATTGCATAAAATATCATTTTCTTTGCTATCGCTCTAGCAGATTCGACAATTTGCTACATCAAAAGAAATCCTTATTGTTGTTGAAGGTTGTAAGATGCTGCCAACAATGAAATACTTAAACAAATGTTTGTTCTTGTAAATAATTTAAATTTTATGACCGCGTGCTATTGCATTAAACAAAGTGATTACAACTGTTTAGAAAGTAAAAAGTACATAACACGACCAATTGCTTTATTTACGCATGAAACATACTGTAGGATAAGCCAAATTTTTGCAAGTTATCTTGGTTAATATATTGGTTGCTGTATTCTTTTTTTTTTTTTTAAACCATGTGAAAAACAAGTGTTTTTACTAGTAAAAAATTAATATAAAATGTGAATACCAAAAAGTTTCAATTTAATCTATCTATTTTAATGTATTCAATTTTTATTGTTAAATTTTTTAATATTTTTTAAATAGTTTTTAATGTCTTAGTGTATTTCAATTTGTTAAAAAAAAATGCCTACTAAATCTACTTCATACATTTGCATATTTTTTATTGTCTTGTGAATTTAGAATATATTATGTATTCAAAATTAATTAGACATTATTTTATAGAATTTTGTGGATTTGTTTGATAACATCAGCAGGCGTTGTAAAAGGTATCTCATCCAAAATGCCAATGAAAAGTAGTTTAAGCTGGACATGTCTTACTTCTCAAGTTCAGAAATGGATTAAGGATGGTGAGCTATTGGTGTGAATGCACATCTAACAATAAGTTACAAATTTTAACATCTGCCTTCTTTAATAATGAATTAAATTGACTGTTTAAAATATGCGTTTCATAATATTATTTTACATATGCTTGCATTCATTTAAGTTAAAGCTCGTATTTGTATTCCCAGAATGTAAATTTTAACAGAATGGCATCCTTTAAAGTAACGTTTCGTACGGTTCTTAAATTTTTTTTTAAACATTTATTTTCATGTTCATGTTATTGTTCCTTCTAAAGTATTTAGAAATCTTTATTTTGTTTACAATCTCCTTAAAAAGCTTCAAATTAAAGAAGGTTCATGAAATTTTTTTGAAACTACTATCCTTTAAATCATTTTACTAAACTATTACAAATCTTTGATCTTAATACGAGTAAAAACCCATTGCTTCTTTCGGGCATATACTTGTACGCTAAAAGGGTTTGTTAAGCATTTACATAAATAAACACAATTCTACATAAATGATATTTTGTGGATATAACATTAATGTAAAACTCTAATGTTTTTTTACTTAAGACATTTTTCTTGTAAATTCATTCTGATTTCTTTAAGCGTTTTGTTTCTCTCATATAATTTCCTCAGAATTTTTTTTGGAAGGCCTCCTTTTGCCCAGTGAATAAAGGCATTCTTCTGGTAATCAGAGGTTTGCTAGTATGAGCCAGTGTGGTGGACTAAACAAAGAAAAGTAAAAAGTAGTGATCTTGTGATCGGAAGATTGCCAGTGTCACTACAAAAATACTAGGAAGTCGTCGTCCAGAACCTCCAACAAATTATACTGGCTTGTATATGGGACTGGTGCACAATATGTCTGATGGGGGTTCAATGTCCTGACTTCTCTTGAGGTTGTGTCGTGTGCCAGATCAGGTGTTGTCCTCATCATCTGACCATGGTTGAAGGCATCGTTCCCGGGTTTTTTCGTCAAGATAGCCCGCTGTACAGTTCTAGTGCGACGTTTATTAACCAAACCAAAATCTTTGGAATTTTTGTGTTCTGTTTTTGGCCAATCTCCTTCCATGTCCTTACAACTTGTCTGTTTCATTTTCAGTTCTCAAATGGCAGGAATGGACGAACATCAACCAGTATCTTCTAGTATTGAAGTTACGCAGTGAAGAATACAGTTCATTTTCCAGTTGCGCAATGCTAATGAAGTTGATGTGCTCAATTTAATCATCAGTCAATTCTCTCGGTAAATATTATTTGGCATGCAAAAATTTAAATAAAAAATTAATCTGTTTTTAGGTTTCTTAGATAAATATAATATTCGAAAACTATTTGCATTCGAGTGATAACTATTTTAGTCTCCTAATTATGGCTCAAATAGGCTGACTTTTTAAGCCCTTCTTGAGCAGTATCATTCCCTTTCTCGAATGACATTAGAAGGCAGTTCTGAATAAATTAGAAAATCCTCAGAGTTTTTTTTGGAAAACTTTAACATCAGGTAGTTGATTTTTATCTATCGAACCAGGGTGCATATGTTCCTTAAAAACTCTTTATTTTGGTTTTATGTCTATAAGAACTCTTTAAAAGAACTTAAGAACTTCTTGTTTTTGTTCAGTAGGTTGTTGGAAACTTTCAAGTTGCAGAAGGTTCTTCAAAAGTCTCTGAAACGACTACCATTTAATAAATTTTACTGCACCCATATAAAAATGTTTGATTTTAATGTAAATGAAACACAACTTCGTTTGTGAAAGAAAAAAAAATCATGATTTCTTTGCTTACTCGATAGCTTTTTGTTATATTTATTAAAATGGTTTTTTTTACTAAGAAGAAATTTTTTACTTTTTGAGGGCTAATCACGACTTTAGAGCTAACTTTTCATTACAAATGCGAGTCCCTATAAATTGTTAATGTCTTTAAAAAATCCTTATTTTTATTTACAAAAAAATGCGTATGAACCTTGTGAATCATCGCTGATTGAGCTCAAGTGCAACCAAAACGGGGAATAATTTTGGTTTGGTCTCCAAACTTATAATTTATGTGTTTTAAATGTATGTTTGTGTTTTTATAGGGTTGCCATCTGCGATTTCATCAGTGCTATCTACGTCCAGGTCCCAACTTCCGCATACTGGTACATATGCCTTCAAAAGTCTTCTATCGAGTGAGGGGCGCTGCGAGTGATGAAGTATTTTACAATCTGAGGTGCACTGCCCAACATACAGGGTTTTAACTTGTGCTGTTCTCCTTCAATTTAAGAACAGGAAACAAAAGAACAGGTTATTTTGGTAATTGAGAGTTACCACCCGAGTCAAAATATCTTTATTTTTATGTAGTAACATTCAGTTGTTAAATATTAATTTGACTCTAATTATTAATATAAAATCAATTTAACTTAAAATATTTTAATTACTTAACATATAATTAATTTGATTGACACTTGTTTTTCCGTTTAAGTTTTCATTTAAATTTCTAGTTTCAATAAAATTAATTTAATTTTAATTACTTAAAATTTAATTTTTAAATTATGCACTCAAACTACAAAGAGTATTTGAGCCTTCTATTTTCAAAACCATATAAAAATATTTCGCAAGATCCTTTTTTTATAATTGTTTGTCCAACATTTTCTATGTCCTAACATCACCTAGCAAAGCGGTGTTGACCAAAAGTGTCGAAATCCAGTCTAAAATTCTTTCAAAGTCATGGTTTTATATAAAAAAAGCATGTACTTTTTATAGAGCAATCTGTACAGTTTATGAAATTTGATCTACCTGGTTTTGAAACTGGACGGCTCATTTCGGCAGGAACTTTGGCCAGGACATTTTAAACAACCAAAAAATCTTCATAAAAGTGTACGATGCAATTTAAAAAAAGATTTGTACGTACAAATCAAGCTTAGCAAACGGAGCAAGGGAACCTTATGATCCCACCTCACTCGCGAACAACAGAATCGGGCACTAGTTGCCAACTTAGAAATCTCCTAACTAAAATCAATGAAAGGGTTTATAGAGAGGAGGGTACAGTTAATATATTCCACCTACTCTTGCCAGAGACTGTCAAATTTTAACTTGCATACTCACAAATACAAATATTGAGGCCCATCAAGAGGCTCAAAGCCTCTGGGCGAGTCCTAAGTTACCATCCAACCCGATCACTGTCTGAGGATTAAAGCTCAAGATCCAATAATGTTAATTGAGTCTAGTATCTCCTAACTATTCCCCAATAAGTATCCAATTTTGTTGGAAAATCAGTTATTTCTGTAGAATTAGCAATACCCACTTGCAAATTGTACCATTTTGTCAACCACCCTGTTACAAAAATAGTTTTTTGTGTTTAATTTAAACCAGTGTCCTCTCCAATCATTCATAATAAACACTTGATATTCCCTTGTTTAATAATTTTGTAACAACTAAAAAATTAATAATATTGTTTTAGATTGTGAAAGTTTGCACAGGCATAGAACACAGCTGTACAGGCTAATATTAAAAACTATTTCAGGAAGTGGCAAAAAAAATATATATTTAAATTAATATTTATTGATAAACTTGGAGAGTGGCTACAGTTTAAATTATATTTTTCTACAATGTCATGGAAACATTGAAAAAAAATTGTGTTAAAATTGAAAGTTTGTTTTAAGGGAACCGTTTGAAAAGTGCACAGGGTTGTTGCTCAACTGAAAGACAGGGAATATAAAATTTGGAATTGTCAAGGGAAATTAAAAGTCGGGGGTGTGTCGGCAGGGGTAAAAGTCTGTGAAAATAACTTTTTCTGTGAAATGTCATGGATTTTTTTCTAAAACAATTTCTACTGAATATATATGCCCCATCACATGTCTAAATTAATTACTAAATTATTAGAAAACTATAAATTATTAAAAAATTACTAAATTTTTAAAATCTAAATTCATTTATTTATACAGATTTCAAATATTAATGTTGGAAAAACTCTTTTTTGCATGTTTTTTATAACCTACTGCAAAAACAGAAAATTTTGATCTTAATATTAGTGCTGGGGTCTACTTCGATTGCTGATTTGTCCCACAACTATCTGTTAGTCATTAGCAGCTGAGTGCGAACATATACGCTCGGAAATAAAACTAATTTTTGAGCATTCAGTGAACGTCGAGACTACTTTCATCGATCTCTTGGTAATTAAATAAACTGTCGAAACGAGAATCTATAAAATTTTCAGCGAAATTAATTTACTTGGATTCCTTTTTGGTTCGACTAAATTTTTGTTTATGTATTGCTACAATTCAAAAGAGCTTTTCTGGCATGGTTGGTAGTGTGCAAGACTTCGGACCCAGAGACCCATAGTTTGAGTCGTGCTTATTTGACATTGTTTTGTCTTCATTTTTGACAAAATAAATTTTACGAACAGAAGACAAAAGGAATTTCCTCAGTTTGAACAATTATGACTAATCATGGATCATCTATTTTTCCAAAGTAGATTATTAATTAGAAACAGCATATCTCCAAGATTACTAAGTCAAAACAAACATTTCCAAGATTTTCATCAAAAGTGTTATTCAGTTCGTCATTCATTCGAGAGTATCACTGACATTTCGGTCTGCTAGCATCTAAATTCCCAAGTGCAATGATTGATTGCGTTTTATCACATTGTACACCTCTCGATGGATTGACAACTGTGGAACATCTTTTGGCACTTGGAAAAGGGTGAATCTTAATCTTATCACCCAAATTTATTATTTTATGGGCAGTAAAATAATTCTGGCCCTATTACTTTGAAAGTATTTCATTTAGACAAAATATATATCGAGATTTTAACCGTTTCGCTCCTGATGGTCCCACACTAAAACCACCAAATTCTATCTAGAATGAACTTGCGTATACCGAGTGATTAATAAATTAATCACATTCCTTAATTTATATCTGAAGGTCCATTATTAATGTTACCACGATAAATTGAGTCGGTTAATTCTGTTCCTATTATTGGAATATATTTTTATTTAGAAAGCAAGTTATGGTAGTGATTTTTTAATTGGCTGTTTGGCCCTGCATTGCTAGGGTACCCACTAAGGCATATACATGTAAAAGAATGAGTTGTGATATATTGTACAGGAAGTCTCTCACGCTGCCAACTTGTCTACAAAAGCACATTCTAGTCTGATTTAGGAAATATTTTTACTTTCATACAATAATTCTTTTAAAACAAACCATTGTTATTTGTGAGATACGCAAGTCTCTTTTGGTATCTTACAATTTGAGATTTGTCGCGTGTGTACAAAAAGAATGTATAATATATAAATAATTCATATAAAATAATGTAGCCTCAATTAATTTCCAGTTAAAAAATTCCGACCCTGTTCTTTATGGAATTTTTGGAATTTACAAATAGTTATTTTGATATTTAAATTCTAAAGTAAAATTATGTAATTTAGTGGGCCCCAGCACATTTCACAAGGCAAACGTAATTCCTAAAGATTAAAAATTTTCAGACGTGGAACATGCATGCTATTTACATTCTTTTCATTGAACAGTTGCATTCTGTTCCTGCTCTTTTGAAAGCATAATTCTTTTTATATTTAAGGCGATAATTATAAAAATAGCTTAATGATACCAGAGTGATAACATACCAGGGTTCCCACTCACCTGGAAAACCTGGAAATATCAGGTAAAATGAAAATTGCCTAAAGGGCTGGAATGGTCAGGGAAATATGAACAATTTCTCAACTTTTCTTTAAAAGTCTGAATTTTCCTAAAATTTTCAGCTGAAAGTGCCTTGTTGTATTTATTTTCTTCTTTCTATTGATTAAATTTTCTTTTCGGTATAAAAATACAAATTTGTAAAAAGAATAAATTTCTTAATATTTTTTTTATACTTTGATAGGTTATTATTTGCAGGCACTTTATTTTTACAAGTCTCTACATTAGACTTTTAAAATAAACGTTACTTATTATGTATTTCTCATTCTTGAATCTTTTAAAACCCTCTGGAAAACCTAGAAAAGTCAGGGAATTTTAATCTTGGTTTTGAGTGGCAACCCTGTCGTGTTTTAAAATGGGAGTTAAAGTGCAAGCTAACGAAAGAAAATCGTTTTTTATGTTGAAGAACACGCAGTTCTTCCAATTTGAAAAACTTGGAACAAAAGACTTTTAAATTTGGTGATGTTATTGTCCCATCTGCAAATTTTTGGGGGATTGGAGGTTTTTCTTGTATCTGTGCTCTGATCATTTAAATGTTTTTGGACTGTTTTAAACAACCGTAAAACTACAAATCCACATCATTTGGTGAAATGATATATTAATTGCCTACTATGTCCCCCTCTTTAGACCGGCGCATTAAGCCGTCCCAGCATGATCAATAGACAGATCGTGAAGTAAGTAACATCTTCAAATTCTCACACTTAAATTCTGTACACATTTTTAAATGTGTGTGAAAAGCTAATGGTCCACTTACTTTATATTCCACTTACTTGCTAGTAGTAGTCACTCTAGTTAATTTAGATATAAAGATGAGATCTTAACCAAATTCTGTATACTCATTTTAAATTAGATGGCGATTCACTATCGCAGCGATTCCCATTAACTAAAAAATATCGCTGATCTCTTCTTTTCCAATACTTACTAAATGCAACCAAGCCGATGGAAAAATCAGTTATCGACTAGGGTACGGTTGGGTAAAACGGGTATAAAACTTGTGCTTTGATCTTGTAATTTGTTAAAAAAATTCATTTCCACAAGGGCGCTTAAAGTACTCGGTAACTCCTCTAATTTTTGTTCAACAAGTCCTTAGAAACTTTCCAAGTTACAGAAATCTCTTAAAAAGTCCTTAAAACGACTATCATTGTAAACCTCTATTAAAAATGTTTTACTTTAATGTGAATTAAGTACAACTTAGTATCTGAGTAAAAAAGAGCCAGCTACTTTTCACCTGATATCTTTCAGCTGCTGGCTCCCATTTCATATTCATTTATATAAATTTGTTTAATATTTTTTTATTAGGAAACCTGTTTACGACTTTAAAGCTAACACAAGTTAGTTGTAAAAAACATGGGTCTTATAAAATGTTTAGTCCTTAGAAAACTCCTTATTTTTATTTTCGAAAAATGCGTATAATACCTGGAAAAGTTGAATTATATTCCAATTTCCATGGGTTTTGGGTAGAAAAGAAACCTTTAAATATATACCAATGAAATTTTTTAAAAAATTTTTTATTTTTATTTTTTCAATGATTTGCAATGTGCAGTAAAATGGACAAAATCGAATTACTAATACTGAAGAATAGAAAAACGTGCAATATTCTACAAATATATTATTTTGAAGCTTATTAATGACAAATTATCTACAATATATTTAACACTTTGTTGTTAATATAATACTTGTTTTTTTTAAACAAAAATAAATTGTGAACAAGAACACATTTTGATCACAAAACCCCCCCGCCATTTTCTGATTTTGTTATAACATAAAAAAGTTGGTTTAAAATCGTATGCGGAACAAATTAAAAATAACGGAAATACAAAACGTTTCATTCCGAAGATAATAAAAAAGTCTATTTTTTTTAACTGCCTATGAACCCTTCTGGAGTTGAAAATTGATAAAAAAAAATTGCCAAACGTTGATAAAATACAGGATTTTTTTAATATTGCATCTTGTTTGATGCAAATGATTTGGCAAATCTTTTAATTTTCCAAATAGAAAAATCGAAATTGATAATGTTAGAATTGAATTGAATAATTTCACTCTATTTTGTTCGATCAAAATTTCCCCATGATATAATGATAAATTAAAAGTGCCTATGCTGTAAAACTCTAGTTAGCTAAAAACAAGCAACAGTTGCTTTGCAATTTTTAATCGACTGAGCAACTAAAAATATCAATTATTCTATTGCGCCCAACTCTGGTCTTCCGGATCTCAGATTTCAAAATCGCCAAAATTTAGGTGAAAAATTTCCAAACTCATATTGCCACATTCCATACGGAATTGTCAATTTTGTTTTGCCGAAAATAGCTAGTAGTGAGGGGAAGCATATTTTGTGCAATAAAAAGTAGTGATATTTGACTTGAGTATAAATCCTACTGAAAATCAATAAAGAAATTGAGTACAAATTTCACTTTTTCGGAAATCGGATCGAGTGCAACCGGAGTTGCTAGCCTCCGCGTTGTAGGTTCTTTGATCATTGCATTGTATGACCACTGTACTTTTCTCGAGAAGAGCTTTCGGAGAGGAAATTTGTATTTATCAAATTCATATTGAAATCTAGCTGTTTGGATCCGCATTGTACAGATTTTATGGCTCATTATAATGAGTGGCCTCCATTGAAACTCGGAAGTTGCGAGTTCTTTAAAAGTCTAGGCGTGCTATCGGTTATACTACAAAGGAACGTTCTAGATATTGGAAACGTTTTTTAAGACGTTTCTTAATGCCATATTTCTAATTGCTAAAAAATAATTAAAAAAATTAAACCTTAACGTAGAGGAAGGAAGTATTAATGCAATAGAATAAACTGTCTTTCTTAAATAAGTTCTTTATAGATGTGAATGGATTTGAGTATGATAGCGACCACCTTTGAAACCCCCAATTATTGGCTTATAATTTAATCTATGATGTTTTAAAATTGTTATAACATCCGATAAGATTATAGTTCACCCGATGACAGGAAACATTAAGTCCCGATACACATAGATAAACTTTTCTTGGACTCGTGATACATTCTTTCCTAAAGAAAAATTGTACATAATGTATTTCTTATAAAAAAAGCCCCAAAAAATTATAAAAAAAAAAACTCAAATAAAAACTAAGATAAAATCAAAATAAGCAAATAAAAGAAAGTTATGAAACTTTAAATCCAAACTAATATAATGTTGCACTTAGTTTTTTTTCTTCTATTTCTTGTATTATTATGTTCGAAAAGTTCCAAACTGCCATTCAAAACAAATTATTCCAACCTCTGGATTGAAACTTATTCTAATTGTGAGTGGGTCTTTAGTTGCATATTCTCTACAACTATATAGAAAATGTCTTTTCATCAATTGTCTAGAGTTTTTTTTAAATTAATTTTTTTTATCAATTACTATTTATGCTAGTAATGTTAAGCACTGCATTCTTCAGTTTTACTTTGTCGATTGAGTGTTTCAAAAGGGATTGGAAACTTTGATGTCAAGGGTTGCTATGGATTTACTTAGCGGTTGGACACTTCTTTGCCAATTGTGAAGA
Organism: Troglohyphantes excavatus; assembly: GCA_963932185.1. Lineage (NCBI taxonomy): Eukaryota > Metazoa > Arthropoda > Arachnida > Araneae > Linyphiidae > Troglohyphantes > Troglohyphantes excavatus. Next base: position 65,388,366 of record OZ010667.1, read on the forward strand.
GATTTTTGTCTCGTTGATGTTTATAAACATTATGATAAGATTTTTTGTCCTTTCGTGTTTTTTTTTCTAACATTCAGGAAACTTGAAAAAGAACAGACTTCCTTTAACAAGGTACCCATTCATTTGATAAACACCAATTTTTTCACACAAAACCCCTCAGTCTTTTGAAAAATAATGCCGAAATGTCCTGTACAAATATAAGTTGAGAAAGAATTTATTCTGATAGCCCTTTAGGAAAACCCTTTAAATCTGCCTGTTATGCACATTTTTATTAATAATTTTACTTGTTTGTATAATGTATAAAATAAAATGCTTGAGTTTATTGATCTGAAGAGGAAAAAAAAAATATTTTTAAATGCTTAGTGAATGTGATTTCAACTTCCCAAAATAACTTTCCTTGAAAAATACTTTTTGGAAATGTTACCAAAATTTTTTTTTTTTTCTTTCAAAACGTAAAGCACCAAAATATCTAGTACTTCGTAAAAATGTATACCTGGCCAAAGTAAATGCGACATACTCTAAGAATGAGATAATTTGCTGATAATCCAAAGATAAGGAACACGAGGTGTGTTTGAAAATAAACATACGATCTAGGGTTGTTTAGTTTAATTATGAAATAACTATATACTTTTTTTAATTGCTTATTACTAATTAAAATATTACTTACTACATGATATTTGGCATGCAAGAAATTAAGTACTATAGGGAAAATGAATCAAGATTTCTAAAATCAATGTCTATTTCAAAAATGTAAATTGTATAAAACTTGGTATTTTTGAATTGTGTACATTTTGTATATAAATAAACATTTTGTATAAAATTTTTGTATATATTAAAAATTGTAAATAAAATAATTCTCTTATTTTACCTAAATGTTTATTTTCTTCTCAAATAGCCTTGGAAATTTAGCCAAAAGCAAGTTAAAATATATTTCTTTAAATTTCTTATAAATTATGTTAGTAACTCATAAATTTTTAAAATTATTAAGTGAAATTTAGATGTGATGATTTAAAATTGCCAAATTGGTTTTAATGCTTATGCGCAGAATTTTGGCATTTAATAAGTATTTAATTGTAAATAAAATAATTGCCTTATTTTATCTAAATGTTTATTTTCTTCTCAAATAGCCTTGCAAATTTAGCCAGAAGCAAGTTAAAATATTTCTTTAAATCTCTTATAAATTATTATGTTAGTAACTCCTATCAAATATTTAAATTGTTAAATGAAATTTAGCTGTGATGATTTAAAGTTGCCAAATTGGTTTTAATGCTTATGCGTCAGAATTTTGGCATTTAATAAGTATTTTGCCTCGGATAGTTAGTAAAGGGAAATATTGTGTGAAAAGCACAATTTCACTACTTTGAAAAGATACATTTTTTTTTGCCTTTTCTATTAAAAATATGGGTACCCAGGATTCGAAAGAATGAGATAAATTGGGCGTAACTGGCAGTTTTTATTTAGTTACAAAAAAAGTTCAAATTGCTTGAGCAGAATTGCGAACTGTTACGATATTTTTGTATACTTTTGCATAATTATATTTCTACTGTAAAAATATAACTGTCTTTCTAACAAGATTACTTGAAAAGTATGGTGTAAAATTACGGTCGTTAAACTCCTTATTTTTGGTTAAAAAAAGGCTTAAAACATGACGACTTACTGAAAATTACGATCGTCCAAAGTTAAATTTTTAGGTGTAAAATGCAACTAACGATCTCTAATTTCGAACCCTGGGTACAATATCTTCAACCCTTCCGTGATATGTATATTATTTTCAGCTGCATTTATTTATTAAGTTGATATTTAATTGTTAGATAAACTTTTATTTTTAAAGGGCGTACTTTTGATGAGAAAAGTATTCGGTAGATGGCGGCACCAAAAGTATAATGGAGTTTAACGCCGAGAAGACCGCGGTTCAAACGGCACGCGGAGAACAATCCTAGACACCGAAAAAGATCATTGGAAATTAGCTTGGAACTATACAGCTGCTGCAATGTAATTTAAGTTTTTGCTTTTAAGAATACATGGTAATTCCGTGTAGTGCATTCGGTTGCTCTAACACTATTTCTAAAGCGGATTGTACTACGAAGTTTCTTTCACAATTTTTCTCGTTCTAATTCTAATCTGATGGAGAAAACTTAGTATAGTTCCTACGAAATATTCGAAGTTTTCTGTTCTGCTTAATTTGAAAAGAACTTGCGGATTTTTCGCAATAGATTCAGGCCCCTTTTTTTTCAGGACCTTTTAGATTTTTTCCCTTATACCTATAACACATTTCCGGCCCTTTTCCCTCCCATATGTAATTAAAGATTAATTATTTTTATTTTGTAATGTCCAATACAGAAATCGACATTCATGTTAGTATTTATGATGTATTGCTAATTGGGTGTTGCAACTCTTCGAAATATAATTAAACGAGGAGCAGGCTTTCTGTTTTTGTCTTTACAAAGGTCGCATCACATTGGTGTTGGGAATGTAGGCCTATTTGTAAACAATTTATGCTCTTCCAGGACCATCGAATTTCGTTCTTGCATTGTAGCAAAAACAATGTAAATTGAGTTCTTGTTCAGGAGAAGAATGATAAACAGCAGGTGCAAATGTAAATTGTAATCGTATATTTCCCGAGTATCATTGTAATTAGTAAATTTAAAACTTTTTACTAGGGGTACTTGAAAAATGAGTGAAAGGAAGTCGAAACGATTTAATGTGTGTTCAAAGGCCTCGCAACAAGTCCCTTCCCCCCCCCCCCTAAAGTCCTATTTGTTACTTGGAAGTACTTAAAAGTAATTTTTTTCAGAATATGGCACCTTTCCCCCTTATTTTAGCAAAACTAATTTTTCCCCGGTTATGTCTATAACACATTTCTGGTCCTTTTCCCTAATGGGCATTACAAAAATCACTATTCGTGTTCGTATTTATGTTGAGTTTGCTAATAAAGTGTTGCAACTCTCGAAATATCATTAAACTAATGAGCAGGCTTGCTGTTTTTGTCTTTACAGATGTAATTAATCACATGGTTGTAGAATGTAGGCCTATGTGTAAACAATTTTTGTCCTAGTATCATCGAAATATTACAAAAATATTAAAGTAATTTTAATTGTATTAAACTCGGTGCTGCCACGTTTCAGATTTCGAATTAGCCAAAGCAAAGATGAAAAATCGCAAACCATACAAACAATTCACAAGCCATACAAAATCGCTAAATTTTCTATAATTTGACGAAGTTGTTAGCGCGGTACAGAGCGAAAGAATATTTTGTTCAATAGTTACATGTCCGATAATTACTAAATGAGCAGATGCAGTTTGATTTTTTTCAGTTGCATGCAACTAAATAGTTCAGTTATATGTCCGATAGTTGCCAGTGCGCGGCTAGCCTGTATTGTTAAAAAAAACTTTTTATAAGTCCTTTTTCTCTAGATACACATCTAAAAAGTGTTGCGAGCCCTGTGTGTTCTTAAACAATTTTTTTCTCTGCAAAAAAAAAAAAAACGAAAAACGTATGTGCTGCCTATTATATATTAATTCACTGATTTATATGATATGTCTATTTTCTGCTAAAAGTAACAAATAGCTTTATAAGACATTCAATCATAGAAAAAAAAATTGTTTTTTTAGTTATACTCAATGCAAGAATACCTCAATATATGCAGCCTTCGAAGAACTTCGAATGGAATTAATGTTATAAAACTGGAAATGAAATGAAATTTTTTTTTTGAAGCCAGCTGGTTTCTATGATTTGAGAATAGAGATGTTGAATGCATAACCTGTACACTATTCAAACAATAACTCTTGAACTTGGCGGGGAAAACTGTCACGGATTTATGACTGATATAATCAAAAATATGATTGAAAATCAAGATTATCAAAATATGATTATAAATTATTTGCTTGGGGTCAGTAAGTTCGAAATGTTTTAATTTTTTTTGTTAGGCTAACCGCGCACGAGCGATAATTGCATTGCAACTTTTAATCAGCTGAGTGACTAAAAGATCACTCGGGAACTGTCCGGCAATTATTTTGCATTCGACTCGGTCCTGTCACGTTTCCGATTTTGAAATCGCCAAAGTAAAGATGTAAAATCGCCAAACTCGTATTATCACAATCCATATAAAATTGTCTATTTGCCAAAGTTGTTAGCGGGGTAACGAGTGACAAGATATTCTGTCGAATACTTGCTGAGTGATCAGACACAATTTTGATTTTTTAATTCCATGCAACTAAATAGCTAACGCGAGCCCCAGTTGGTAAGGCAGGCGTTCAGCTACTAATCAGAGGATTGGTGGTTCGAATCCGGGAAATGGACTTGACATAGAAAAGTAAAAAAAGTAGTGATCTTGCGATCGGAGGGTTGTCAGCTTCGCTACGAAAATACTAGAAAGTCGTCCAGAATATCCAACAAAATTATACTGGCGTGTATACGGGACTGGTGCACGATAAATCTGATCGTCGTCCAAAGTCCCGACGTTTATTGAAGGCGTTGGGTGCCAGTTCAGGTATTTCCTCGTCATCTGACCATGGTTCTAAAATAACGAGGTGCATGTATGAATGTGTGTGTGAATGTGTATGTGTTCCCGGGTCTTTCCTTCGAGATTGACCCCGAACCGTCTCCAATAGCCCACTGTGCAGCTCTAGTGCGACGTTAATTTACCAAACCAAACTAAATAGCTAACGCAGCTTCCAGTGCGCTATCCTGTATATTATATAACTTTACATATTTACTTAACATAGAAAATATAACTTTTTATTTCATCTCTTTTTGCTCCATTTCATTTTCCCTATATATTTGTAAGTTTTTTTTTTTTTTTTTTAAAGATATTTGGTCCTTTTTTCCCTTAGGGACACATGTAAAAAGAGTTGCGAGCCCCGTAGAAAATAATATAAAGAATTCTACAAAAGATAAACCATTGTAATTTTTAATTAAATTTTTGACATTAGTTTAACTTGGTGATTACAACATTCCACAATAACTCTGAATAGTCCAGCTTAAGATGGGTGATACTTTAAATTCTGCCCCAGTTTTTAAGTCGATGAACAAGATTCCATATAAAAGATATTGACTATTTGAAAGACGACAGAGAATGTCCAAACATTTAAAATGTTATTTTAATATATTATAAGAATAAAATTTTAGAAAATAAACTAGTTTATACTCACGAGTTGTATTTAGTATTTAAATAAGACATTGATCTGAACTTCGTTGAACTTTTGATTCGGTAGACCGTGGTCCCACCTGAAGAACAAAGAAAAAAAATAGTGCTCTCAATGATGAAAAGCTATTGAGTATTGGTAGTGGTGTTTTGACACTAGATGCAGCACTATTAATTTATCGGGCGTTTTAATCTTTTTATACGAGTCCTTGGACTTATGGTTTTTACGTTTTTACTGATTTTTTAATTTCTTTACTTATTTCAGTTGAAATATTATTAAATAATACGGTGATCTAAACTTCTTTGTACTTTTGATTCGGTGGACCATGGCGCCATTTAAACCATAGAGAAACAAAACCAGTGCTCTCAATGAGGAAACACGGTTAAGTATTGGTAATACTTTCTATCACTAGATGGCGCCATAATTAATTTATAGTGCGTTTACTGAGTCCTTGGACTACGGTTTTTAGTGATTTTTAATATGTTTATCTATTTCAGTTGAAATTTTATTAATGTATAGCGAATGGAAAACAACACATTCTTAGGTATTTCTGTTTTGTCTATTTATATTTCACTATTTATTGTCAAATTAAAGTGATGTAAAAAAGAAAATTTTATATTTATAAAATCAAAGTAAACTAAAAATTTATTATTTAAATTTGGAATAAATTTTTTTTTAATAGAATTTTACTTCTGCGTGATTTTGTAATTTGTTAACGTAATTTATTTTTTACCAAAATTTTTACAAGAATGAAAATAGTGTGGTGCTGTCTGTCATCTGCAGGCTAATTTTGAAAGTATTTTTTATTGCATTATGATTTAGGTTATAAAATAAATTGTGTCGAAACACATCTTCACTTTTTCTTGTCAGCCCAATATCCTCTGATCTGAATCATTAGACTATAAAACGTATTATTAACGTGTAATAAATTGGAAAATAAAATAGTATCATACATTGAAAGCATATAGTTGGATATTTTGTTATGATTTTAATAGCTGTTATTAATTTACTGTGACGTTGAAATATTTTTTTTTAAACGTTATTTTTAGGAGTTAAAGAGAAATGTAAATTTTGAGAAATATGGAGATCAGCCAACCTTTAATTTGGTTATATACCTTATTAATTTGGTTGACTACTTGGACAAAAAAAACACAAGATGGTGGCTCATGTATTTGTCAATTACTTAAAATCGTGATTCCAGTTGTCAAACCATTTTTACAAAAACATAAATTTAAATAACAATTTAATTATCTAATATTAGGAAATATTATCAAAAATATATATTTTACAAAACTAATTTATAGTTATGGTAAATATAGTCTTCTGTCGCCAATTTCTACTGATTTTACACTCAAATTTTACAAACGTAAATATATGGGTTTTCGCACATAGGTTATTCATTTGGATTGAGTATACTTGGGCTGATTGTCCGTAATTCTTTTGGCGGTTATTTTTCTCAATTAGAGCGAGTTGTACCCTAGTGGTAAAGTATTCGGCTCATAATCGGTTGGTTCGATATAATACTGCACGGTATAGCGAGCTTGTGATCAGTTTCAGGTTTTCAGTTTCGTTCCTCATCGCAAGCAAAATATATCTGAAAATATACTTAAATATACTTACTAATAGAATTAATTTAGAAATGTAATTTTGTTTAATAGTGTAATGTCTAGGAATGCCCATTAGAATGTAATGTAGAAAATAAAACATTTTCTGGATTTGAAGAGGGCTCTAAGGTTAAGCTATAAAATACGTCGGTAACTAAAAGTTTGAACCAAAAGATTGTAAACTCAACAACTTCATAATTATTGTTTATAATGGGGAGAAACATCCAGGCCGAATGATCAAAATTCCTTCTGAAGGAAAACTTTTTACTTTATTAATGTTTTATTTAAAGTTTCATCTTCTTTGTGGATTTCTTTGAGTAATCAAACTTTAAATACACAACTTGATATTTCATGTACCAATAAACCTAGAACGTTAATTTTCAATGACGCCCAACCGAGTTTTGATTTATATAAACGGTAAATGAAAATCGATACATTTTAGTTTGCTTTTTGTTTGTATTTTTGTTTTCATGCTACATAATAAATTGAGTGCTGTTCTATATCCAAAAGAACTTTAACAAAATTAGGTATAACATATCCCCAAGAAATAGAGTTGATTTCTGTGAATGTGTTATAAAGTTACCCCAACTATATATTGTGTTCTATACTGTGTTACAAAGTTACCCCAACTCAATGTAAACGACTCATTTTTTTTTTCAAAGGAGATCCTTCTTTATGGGAGCGTCCATGTTAAATAAGTTGTATTTAGGTGTTATTCATTACAAACATTTTATAGGTATTAAAATGAAATTGTCAGAGTGAAATGTGATATTGTTTATAAAGTAGATCAATTGGTTTGAAAATTAATTAAAAAAATATATATTTAAAAATGAAACAAAAAAAAATTCTAACATTATTTAGAAAATATATATATTAAAAAAAAGTGAAGCTTCAAAAATAAAAACAATATTATAAAGGAATATTTCATATACATATAGTAATTCGAATTTCTAAGACATTACTTAGTAATTGACTGCATAATGTGTACCTAAATATGATTTATTTAATATGGATCTTTCTTAAAAACTGTAATATTAACTGCTCTCCTTTTTAAATTACAATATATCAAAATTGATAATGAAAGTAAACTAACTAACTAACTAACATTTTCACTTTCACATGTACTGAAGGGGGAATATATAAAGGGATTTGACAACCTTAAATATATGCATAAATTAAATATTTTCAGGAATTGCCTCTAAAACCGGGTCCTGTATTATCCCGGTTGACAGGTACACTCGTTTACAACTTATTGTTCAATATTTGCCGATATAAATTTATATTCTGCAGCACTTGGCAAGTGCGTAGCTTGACTCACGCCACTATTGAGTCAAAAATCCTGTCCGATTAGGAGATCGTTTAGTCACGCCACTGCGCCAGTGGCGTAGAGGAGGGAGGGAATTGAAGTTTGCCGCACCGCGGATTTTCCCACGGAATTCCGCCGTAAGAAATGGGAGATCCACGCCGGTACACTGTGACAATTCCCGGCCGGAAGCCACCTTCTTCTGAAGATGCGTTGCCACGGCTTTTCTCTGGAAAAAGTGGTTTTCGCGCAGACGATAAAAAAAAAAGAGAGTCGGGGGAGGGAGAATGCTTCAGTAAATAAGAATAGTAGAAAAAGGTGTTTTGATATGGCAGATAGTGTTGATCCATAGTCGCAATGAGTGCTGTAGTCCTTTAAAAAATGTCCTGCAGATTTTTTCTGTATTATAAAGTAACATAAATTCTTGCTTTTTAAGTTCTGACAGTTTTTGCTTAGAAAAAGGAAGGAGACATTTCTTTGCTTATCGATTTAACAAATGTATGCAATAAAGTTTTAGAGAGAACATTGCACAGTTGCGGTGGAAGGTCGTTTTTCTGAAATCAAAATAAAGTGATAAACCATCTGGTAATTTTGATGGAAGATATTATAACGTTGTATGACGTTGCTTATTAGACTTTTTTACTTTCTATAAATTTTACTTAAAAGTACCTGGAATAATGTATTATTGTCAACATGGAATAATTTATTGTAGGATATATTTGATGAACTTGTGGGGAAAATTATCCAATCGGTTTTGAGTTAAAACCAGACTATTCAAAATTTGTGGATTTGAAAACTTAGACAGATATTCCATTTTTATATAGATATATTGATTTTAGAATAATTATTTAATAGTCTCAGTATTTTAATAGGAAAGAATAATGAGTATCTTTAACATTTAATAGCTATATTTCATCAACTAGTTTAAATATCAGTAGTGTTCTTAATTGTTGTTTAAATGCCAGCTGTATCCAATATTAGTATATTAGTTATGAATCTCGACTAAGTTACGAAACCTAGCATTTTGTGACCACCCACCCTGTATATTGTAATACATAGCCTAAAACTTACCCTTCGTAATAAAAATAATGGAAAAGTTTTTCGTTGAACTCTTTCGTCGAAATATTAACATTGGCACTAAATTAAGTATGGGAAATGTAACAGTAAAACAACGCTATTTGAAACATTCAGGTGTAGAACCAGTTTGCACTTGAAAGAGTGCAGTTGTAACTTTGTGAAACCCTCTAATACAAATAATAACGTCCAACCGCAAGTTCTAAGCTCCCTGTTTAACGCATCCTTACAAACCTACAAAGCTGAATTGCCCCTCACTCCCACGCCTTTTAAAGATATCTACTGACGAATTTATCATCTCTGAAGCCAACTCTCTTATTTATCTATTATAAAAACAATGCTTTCTACACTCCCGATTAAACTGATTTGCATAACTTGTACTCATGGTCTTTAGTATCTTACATTTTGTGCCTTCCAATATATCCAGATTTGATAAATTTATATAGATGAATAAGGCCCCTTCCAATCCCCATCTCCTCGTGTGTGTACATGTTTAAAGTTATAAGTCTGTCTCTATAGTGCATTTCCGAAATACCCTGAACCAATTTCATAGCCCTATGTTGAACCTTTTCTAACAAACCAATATTTTGTTAATATAAAGTGACCAAAATTGTACTACATACTCAAGATGAAGCCAGACCAACTCCCTATACAATGGCAATATTAAATTTTAGAAATATGTGATATATTGCTTTTAATAAATCTCAACATTCTATTCGCATTTTTACTTGCATTCCCATTTAATGACCCATTTTCAAAGCTCCATTAATCACTATACCCAGCCCTAACAATATTCCTAGCATTCATTTCAGAACCTTGTATATAATAAGTAGTTTTTCTATTAGTGCATCCCATGTTAAAACAAATCCCGTACGTGTTCATCTATCCCCGTGTAACCATTGTAGAATGTGTTAAGAAAACTCAAAGCACATTGTTTGTGAGTATTACACACATTGCACATTGTTTGTGAGTATTACACACATTGCACATTGTTAGTGAGTATTACACACATTGCACATTGTTTGTGAGTATTACACACATTGCACATTGTTTGTGAGTATTACACACATTGCACATTGTTTGTGAGTATTACACACATTGCACATTGTTTGTGAGTATTACACACATTGCACATTGTTTGTGAGTATTACACACATTGCACATTGTTTGTGAGTATTACACACATTGCACATTGTTTGTGAGTATTACACACATTGCACATTGTTTGTGAGTATTACACACATTGCACATTGTTTGTGAGTATTACACACATTGCACATTGTTTGTGAGTATTACACACGGTCGCAGTACTTGCTCAACCAGGATCCCCCATCCATAAGTCATAAGAATTTTAATTATTGAATGCACTCTCACGTATTCCGACAACCATTTTGTCCCCATAAATTGTTCTCAGCTCCACGTCAATAATCATTTGGATATTCCCATAAACTTCATTAAAAATTACGAAAACCCATAATTTTTTTTCAAAATATTATTCTATTTTACAACCCATTTTTAGACATTTTTCCCAATAATTTTTGACTTGTAAGTCAATTTTTGTAATTATTATCTAACTTTTAGATTATTTTCAAAAACAATTCTCCGATTTTTTTTTAATTCTTTAGACTTTTAGGTCATTTTCTGGCTTTAAGGCTAATTTCTCTAAAAATTAAAAAAAAATGTCTATTTACCCAGGCAATTCTTTCAAGTTGGATTAAGCAAGCAACCCGAAATATGTTATGAGATAGTAAATTTTGAGCGTATTTTTGTTATTCTTTGATTTGGAATAACGTTGCTTGTCAAAGGTTTAGTGTTTTTTTTTTATATACGTGTACAAATGTTCCTCCACATTAATTTACACTGTTAAAAATGGATGCTCAAATTCGACGACAGCTTCGTCAAAAACGTGCTACGATGAATAGTTTTCGTCAAATATAAAGACATTCCTAATCGAAAATCCCCCAAAAATGTTTCTTTTTATAAAATTTTATTAGAAACTCTCGAAAATATTTCGTAACTTGAGAAAAAATGTCATTGGGGCATATTTAACGACTTTTGAGTCAAATAAGAGCATCCATTTTTAAAAGTGCATAATTTTTTTAATTCCATAAAATTAACCCTTTTCACTCGAGGAACATGTTTGACATTTACGTTCTTTTTATGGAACAGTTACATCCCGTTCCTGTTCTTTGGAAAGAGGTATTCTTTAGCGTATTATTTTTACGTTTAGGATGGATAATTATAAAAATAAAAAAATATGTGTAAAGCTGAGCAATTATCTCAGTATACCAAACATATATTTAGTACTCAGCAAAGCATAAAACCTTCATCAAAATTTTGAAATGGAAGGTTTTATGCAGGAAAAATGCAGTTTTTTTTGAAGATCTATAAAATGAAAGATTTTTGTTTCAGTGTCCTTCATAAAAACTGCAAAAAAAACTTCATAAAAACCTGTAAAAAACCTTCAATTTTTTAATCATGAAGGAAAAATGTAGATATTTTAAAGGTTTTATGCAGGAAAATTAAAAACTTCAAAAAAACTGCAGTTTTTTTGTTTCAATATCCTTTATAAAACCTTCAAAAAACCTTAAATTTTAACAATTTTGATGAAGGTTTCATGCTGACTTTTTTTGCTGGTTTGCTTACTTAGGCTTACTTAGTTATGACATTTAAAAAGAAATTTGTAAAAAGGAGATGTGAATTTATTTTTGAAAAAGCATTTTATTGGCGGATACATACCTTTATACCAATACACACATAATGTGTAAAAAGCCAGACTCTATGAAGTAACCTAAATGAAAGAAATGGACGGTCTAATATCCGAAACTATGTAAAAAGGTGACATGTGCCTATTTTGTTTGCTAAGGTGATGCTAAGACTGATGATTGATTTTTATTTTTTCATTTGTCACTCATTTTTAACTTTTTTATAAAAAAAAAATTTCTTTTATAATATTATAAAGTATTTTTGAAGTTTTTTAACATAATATAAATAAGTTTGTTCATAAAATTATTTTTTTCTAATATTTTTCCGGTAATTTCAGTGTAATACTATGTAAAATGGGGATATGTGGGAATTTTTTGGGGAGCTTTGACAAAAACAAAACTCATGAATTGCACTTGATATAAAAATGACTACATAATATCAATAATCTGAATTTTTTTCGTTAGTTTGTGAACACTACAATTAAAGGGGTATGCCTTTTAATATCTCCTGCGAAAATCTGAGTTTTGTAACATATCTCCTTTTTACAAATGCCAATTCATTTGTCCAATTTTAAAAAGGGGTCGTGAGGAATTTTAATCTGAAGAAAGTTTTTGATCAACAACATACTGGGTGCTTCTAAACGACAAAAATGATGTCTATTAAAGTTTATGGGGGAATAACTTTCTAAAATCAAGAATAGGTTGTTCTCTTTCACTTGGAAGAACAGAGAAAAAAATAACACGGCGTTATTTTGGTGACTTTAAGGCAACCCTTGAGTGCAAAGGGTTAATGAAATATGTTGATATCCAAGGTGACGTCATACTTTTAAATGGCGGAACAAGCGGACGAAAGAAAAACATTTTTCATGCACATGCAGTTCTCTTGCAAGTTGAAGAACAGGGGGGGAAAACATTCGAGCATGAATGGCCAGTAGTAGAGAGAATATGACGTCATAATCGTGAAACCAACATCTCAGACCAAAACGCTACAAACACGTGACTTCTTTTCAAAATTATGAATTAAAAAGTACTCGCGATTGGCTGATGATTTGGGAAATGTGTAACAGTGAAATTTTATGAATGGAATGACGTCATTAGTCACGTGTTTGTAGCGATACATGTTGAACCTCACTTTGATGATATCCCAATGTTTGCTTTACTATGAGGGATCCATGCTCGAAGGAAAAAACCAGGTCGTTATTTAGGTGTCCGAGAATCGTCATTCGAGGGCAAACAAACACATTGCAATATTCACCACAAAGTCCAATCGTTTTGTAAAATATTTATTTAAAGAAGCCAGGTTAGATTATATAAAAGAGACCCAAGTTCGCTAGCTTTCTCATCGAGAAGTTTACACACAATCATCGTTCAGTACAAGCAATTCATTACGGAACATCTCTAAAAGAACTACATAATACTGCGCGGAAAATCATTCCTGCAGTCCGATAACAACTAAGTCGAAATACAAAGTACTTAGGAACTAAATACAAAAACACAACACACAGGGGGGAAAAGATATTATTACAAGCTGGTAAATACACTGATATTAAGTAACAGTTATCACTAAATAACGCAATTTTAAGCATAACGAATACGCACTTGGTAAAATGGATGAGTTCATTTATAACAACAAAAAAAATCGTATAAAGTACGTTTAAAATACAAAAAAAATGCTTGAATATAAAGTGCAATTGTAAAAAAGAAACACACGCGTAAAATATTATTATAGTAATAAAATGGATAAGGATAGTCGTGGTCCAAAGAAACAAAAAGTGGATATATGTAGTATTCATATTCAAAAAGCGGATTCAAATACAAAAAAGCATCATATAACTTGTTATACAGCAATATCACAAAATAAACTGGTGGCCATGACAAATATATAAGGTTACAAATAATCGGTAATCATGATTGGTCATCCCGATTTAAAAAATTAGATAGTAATTATAATTTTTGAAAATGGTCAAGAGAATCATATTTATCGTTACGAAATGGTCCAGCCATTTTTAAATGTTTCATTTTTAAATACAATTCCTTGATTACATAAGTTGATTTAATATTATCGGTACAGTTCTTCGATTCTTAAATGCATTCGATTCATTACTGCATTCGATTCATTTCTTGGATTCGTTAATGCATTCGATTCTTTTCTGATAGTTCCAGCAATGCTTTCAATTAATTAAAATAATTCGGGAATCAAGTTTTTTTTATTATGCATCTATCTACTAAGGAAAAATGTTGTCTTTATAATTTATATAAAAAGTGAATAAAATGATTTCATATAAAATAATACTAATACTCATAAAGATAGGTATCACCGGTGGACATTCAATTTCCAACGTATAAAAAAAATTAATTTTACAAAAATTTGGAAAATCAAATATTGTATCTCATCTGAAAGTTCGTATGTCACAATAGTTGATTTTGGAATGGCTTAAATATTTTGTTCCCTAGAACTAAAAGTTTCATCTAAATCTAAAATTTTGTTCGATAAATCTATACTAATAAAAAAACGTTCCCCATTTTTTTGAAATCTTGAGCAAAATTTTACGTAACATCAATTCATTAAAAAAATGTAATTATTTAAAATTATTAGTTCATACTAGCTACTTTACTAATATATATTGAGAGAACTATAGTTTGCGATATTAAGAAATTTGTTCGATTTGCCCAAAATGTTTCTGAATTTGGAATATATTAAAGGGAAATATTTCGACAAAAGCTTATGGTATAGGAATGACCGGAAAAATTCATTGTATAATCATAAAAATTAAACAACACAAGTATCATTAACAAATAGTATCAATACATTGTAAAATAATAAACAATTACGAAATTGGTACGGATAACATGTCATTTGGAATTTTTAAAATTTGAGAAAAGAAAATGTCCTTGTTGCCACCAGAGGTTTGTTATCTTCTGATTATCCAATCAATGGAAGACATAGGAGAAAAAAAATAAAATAAACGTTTCTTCTTTTCTTTTTTTATAAATCCACATGGACAGGATATTGAATCGGGACCTTCTAGAATATTCCAGACGATTTTCCACCGGGCGGATTACGAAAGCGGGCGCTTCCGTTCATTGGGCTGTCTGGAGAGCTGTGTCCATTGGCTAAAACCAATAACCAATCAATTAATATAAGTAGTTTAATAGTTAGAGTTCATACAAAATATAAGGAAAATATCAATCTAGTTTTTAAATACGTGGGTTAATAGGACTTCTTAACCAACAGGAGACATTAACTGGACACGCACACTAACCATTAAGAAACCTGTTTTAACCGTTTGAAAACTGATGACACAACACATCGATGCATTAGCGCACAGATGTGGTAAGTAGCAATTCACTAATTTTCGCGGCGGGTCATTTGAAAGTGGGCAGAATTTTTAAACGGATGAAAACAACATTCCTTAGTGGATTCTGCAAATTAAAATAAATCTTTTAAGTACTTTAACTACATTACCAAGATTTTTAGCTTTCTAATTAAAAAAAAATCTGCAGGTATTCTTCAAGCAATTAGAAGTTTGTTTTCTTTAAAATAAAAAAAAAACGAATTTTTTTTTGTCAAATAAACTTTAGTTCGAAAAAGTTCATTATCTCCAAATTTGTAAAGTTTTTTTGTTAAGTTAGTAGGGATCTTAGCCCTTTGCACGGCGCGCCTCTCAGGCGCCAACATAACGGCCAGTTCTTTTGTTTCCCTGTTCTTTAAAATAAACGAGAACTGCAGGATATTGTGTTTAGAACAGTGGTTCCCAAACTATTTTGGTCGTGGAACCCCAAAATTTGTTGCCAATGATCGCGGAACCCTGATTATTTTTTAATCAACGACTTTTCAAAATTTAATATCCGATATTAAATAAAACAAGTATTATTTTGGTATTTCAGATTTTATTGAATTAAGCAAAACTCAAAAAAAATCATCATAGAAATAATTAATAAAAATACAAAACATAAACTAAAATAAATGGAAAATCTTTCATGTGAAGATTGCACCTGCTTCTTTGATTCCAGGATTCTCTTAAAATTGGGCGTTAGGTTTGATAACTGAACTCGCATATCTGGTGCAGCATCAAGTCTGTTTTGGTTTTGGTCGCAACATATTTTGAAAACCCAGCTTCACACAAATAAGTGGTTGCAAACGGCAATAGAATTCGAATAGCCTGTTTTGCTAAATTTGGATATTCATCCAAAATGTGAATATATTAAACACCATTCTTATTTTTTTTAATCAAATAAAATTTGTCACACGGAACCCCTAAATTTTTTCGTGGAACCCCAGGGTGAACCCACTTTGGGAACCACTGGTTTAGAACATCAATCTTTATTGCAACTTGTTCTCTTTTGCAAATACAAAACAGATTAAGATTTTTTTTCCCTTTATGAGTATAAAAAAAAATCTGTGGAAAAGAACGTAAAAAGAGAAATAACTGTTCCATAGAAAGAACACAAATCGCAAAGTGTTCGTGAAGTGCAAAAGGTTAACTCATCTAGATACTACCAAAATACCGAAAGCGCAAACATTTTCTCTGCTATATTTGTAATAAATATAACTTTTTGTTGTTTACATAAAGGATAAGAAATAGCACAATGGGAATAGACATATAAGTATGCAGGAGTTCACTGTATTTATTTATGCTCATTACTCACAGTAGCCATTAGAGTATCCATTCGGAGTTCCTCCGTTGCTATGGATTCCATTAGTGGGAGTTCCTCCGTTAGGGGTTCCTCCGTTCGAATTGCAGCCGTTAGTAGGGGTTCCGTTGCGAGATCCATTGTAACTGCCGTTGGGGCTGCCGTTCTCCTGCACAGGGGCGCCTGTTATTGGGTTAATTTGGGGCTTGCGAGCTGCGAAGAGAGAAAGCATCGGAAGCATTAGAAAGCAGAGTTTAAAAAAGTGATTAAAACTGGTTAAAAATTATTACATTCATTCAAATGAACAAAAAGAACATATTAGTAATGCATTTATGCTATTAAGTAATGATTAAAAAAAAAAAAATTGAAACTTAGTCTTTAAATTGCTGGAATCCATGTATATAGTCTAATAATTACATGTATATAGTTAACCCGTTTATAGTCTGATTATTAACTTTTAATAATAATAATTTATAGTCTGATTATTAACTTTTAAACATAATAATAATAATTAAAAAAAACGTCTTAAAATGCATGACTTTTTAAAAAAAATAATATGAATGTATTTTTATACTATAGGAAGTTACAAATCCCTAAAGTAGTGAAAAATCAGTGTCTTCTCCGGCTAGAGGGACCAAAACTTTTTATTTAATCATCGGGGCACATTGTGCACTTTTATCCTGTCACAATTGTTTTTGTTTAAATTTAGCCAATTCTTATGTTAGACTTTTAGTAGTCATTAAGCGATAATCGGATCATGTAGTGCGTATGAGTCGAAATTAAGATATATAGTTTAGATTTTGTTTCAGCATAGGATTAGTGACTAGTTGCGTTGAATTTGCTGAAAGTCAATTAGTATTTTTAATCAACATCGTGTTGGAATATTAAACGACGTTAAGTTAAATTGAAGACGTGTGTAAGAAAGAGGCAGCTCCAGTTTTCAAAACTGTTTGGGAATGATGAAAAACACTGGACGTTTCTTCCATCGTATAATACAAAAGTATATCTCCTTTTCCTTTATATCTCAATAGACATTCTTGAGAGCTGTCTGGTTCTAGCACCAATCAATAAAGAATTTGTACACTTTTTCACTTATCCCTATATAGAAAATCAGAAGAGGGGCGGGGGGGGGGGGGGGGGGATGGAGCTGTCTGGTTCTTACACCCACGTTTTAATCTTTCATTAGACATCGAGGGATCGTCATCGAGATGTTGTCAAGAACTTTTAAGTAAGCAAATTCCATTATTTCGGGATAAATTGACTCACCAGGGGTGGACTTGAGCGAGTGTGGTCTGGAATCATGGTGGACCTCCTCTTCGAAAATGGAGGACCTCTGCCTGTCCACCACCTTCCTCGGGGTGTCCTCCGGGTTGGTGCCCCCGAAGAGGCGCACGGCCGTGTCCAGCAACTTGCCAGGGCTGCCCCCGTTGCTGCTGGGCGAGACGGGGCCGTCCGGGGCGTCCCCGTGGGCGGTGAAGATGCTGGACTGCAGCATGTTGATCTTGTTGTTCTTGCGGGGGGTGGAGAGGTCGCCGTTGGGGCTGGTCGCGGGGGACGGCCCGAAGATGTCGCTGCATTCGCCGCCAGGGGGCTTCACGATCCTGGAAAAGAGGGAGTTTAGAATGAGGCAAGGTCGGTCTGAAACACATACTAAATCAAATGAGAAATATATAATTTGCCGGAACAATATATTTGAATTACTTTAGGCCATCGTTGTAAAGATCCCTCATGGATCCCTAATTATCACAGCGAAAGGTAAAAAACGGAAGGTCGTTTACAAATAATGGTTACATTTAAACTAATCAGATGATTGAGACTTTCAGTGTCGGTCAGTATAAGGGAGCTATGTAATGTATAAGGTAAGCACGCCTCTGAAAATATCTGCTCTTAAATACCCTAACTAACGCATTATATAAATTTTAGTTGATTATTGTAACTTAATTACGATACAAGATTATGAAATTAAAAAATACGTATTTAATACCCTTGGTGATGGACATGAGTTTCTCTGAGGGTGATACAACTAATAAAAATAAGCACATACTGTTGGATAGTAGAAATGTTATATATTTTCAGTGTTTTAGCACGTTTCTTTAATGCCTTATTAAAGTTTTTTGATGTACCAGTCCACGAGAAATTTGAGGAAAAAACCAACAAGCATGCAACAAAAATTTCGGGCAAAAAATATTAATGTATTTACTCAAAAATGCTTTCAAAATAAATCTGAATTGAAATATTTACATACAAATTAATTTTTTTTTTAAGTAATCAATCACAAATGTGTTTTTAGACCAACATAACCCATCAAAACGTCCTATTAACGTCGTTATCTGACGTTTAATTAACGTCGTTATATATCGTTTTATGACTGACTTGAAGCAATCAAAAAACCGTGTTTGTTCTTATTTGACATCCAACGAAGGAAATTAAATTTAGGGGAAATTTATCATTTTACAGACGCAAACTGAGGGCTTGTCGTCCGTGCTTTTGCACCTGCACCCTCGATGTCAGGGGATTAAAGGGGAGGACAGGACAGTTCCATGGGAAAACGTTCCTTCACTCCCTCTCTGGAATGGAAGAAGGGGGGAGTCGTCAAAAATCGTTTGCACCCACCCCTCCTTTTTCATAATATTTACTGTCAACTTCCCATAGCAAACGATTTTCTGTAAGGCTGCAAAGTCATCTCAGGGGGTTGGGTGCCACCGGAAATAACGAATATAATAATAATTGTAGGCATCGAAAGATTTTACGAGGGGGAGGGGAGGATGAGTCAGGTTCGAAGGGTGGGGGGTCGTCGAGTGACATCACCCCCGCATTAATTGCGAGGCCGACCGGATTTTATCGCCTGTCGGGTTATCGTTTGGTATGAATCAGCGCTACTCCCCCCTTCAAAAAAGGAATGATGTGGCGGAATTTTCCGGAAATAATTAGGAAATAGCGTAAAAGGGCAGGGAAGTGGATGTATAGTAAAAAAAAAAATCGTCTGCTGAGATTCTTGAGATATATTAATAAAAGGCAATACTTGTCCGTTGTAAAGATTCTTAAAGAGTTTTTGGTTTCTGATTGGTCCCACTTCATCTCGATGTCGGTACAATAAGGTTTAGGAGTGGGTGGTTGAAATACAAAAAGATGGGGAAAAAAGAAATCGTCAGCGGAGATTTTTGAGATATTTTAATAAATGGGAATGTTTGTCTGCGAATATGAGGGTAGGTTTTGAATTGTTTATCTCACCCCCCTAAATAATAATAAGACAAAGTTTCTAATGACTGCTTCATTGTTCAGTCGGCACTCGAGTTTCTCTACGGTGCCGCCGAATCGATAAGACGATAGTTTCTACGGCGTGATTTGGCAACATTTCGAGTGTTTCGAGGTGGGTGACCCTTGGGAGAAGGAGCACCCCGCCTTGCAAGAATGTTTGTTCTTTTCGCAGACGACTATCGGCTTCGGAAGTTCTTCAAGTTCAGCAACGTCCCCCCTCTCCCCCCCACCCACTCACACAACATGGAAGGCTCTTTTGTTTGAGGAGAATGGAGGGGGGGGGGGGGGGCAGCGTGTTATTAGATTTTGGGTACTTTATTAAAAAATAATTTTCACTTTGTTTCTTCGGTATTGCCAAAAATCAATCTTGTTGTTTGATAAATTTATTTTAAAAAAAATATTTTTCTTCAAGTTGAACTAACGTCGCATTAAAGTTGCGCGCTCAATGGGCTATTGGCGAACTTCGAGCATGAATGTACTGTAGTAGAGCGAATATGACGTCATAATCGTGAACCAACGTCTCAGACCGAATGGCCTCATACACGTGACTTCTTTTCAAAATTATGAATTAAAAAATACTCGCAATTGGCTGATGAATTGGGAAATGTGTAACAGTGAAAATTTATGAATGGAATGACGTAATTAACCACGAGTCTGAGGCCATACAAGTTGGCTTCACTTTGATGTTAGAGAGAGTGACGTCATGACCCCTCTACTACAAAGGATCCATGCTCGAAGTTGGCGAATGTTCGGAATCTATCACGAAGGAAAGACCCGATAACATAGACTAGTAATTTTGAACCATGGTCAGATGACGGGGGGCAATAGCTAACACACTTGAATGGGCGTGATGACGTTTGGTTCAGGACGAATTTAACATGCACCAGTCCTCTCTACAAGGCGGATTATTTTTGGAATGCGGCGGGAATGAATATGACAACCTTCCGATTGCCAGATCGCTACAACAATGCTGAGAATCGAACAACATCCCTCTGAAGATTAGTCCGATGCTCTATGGCTGGGTCACGCCGGTCCTATTTACTTTAAGGCGAAAGGTAACTTTTTCCATATATACAGAAAAAATAATATAATCTATAATTTAAATGAAAGAATACTCTTGTTAAAATAGTTAACAAACATAAAGGGCTTGTTGGAGCACGAGCAGAAGGATTTTAAATGAAAAGTCATTTCAGTATGTTACATAAATAAATGTTTGAATCCAACAAAAATCTCGCCAACAGAAGAAAGATACGCAAGCTGTAACGTGTGAGTCTGCCAGATCAAATCTCGTCCAGTACGTAATTTTTGGTAAGCAAATTTTAAAAAGCACACATATCTTGTTTTCAAATGCGAATTATTTTTTTAAACGTTACTCCAAAAGCAAATTTATGATTTTTTGTGAAATAATTATTTGAACAATAACTAAAATTTGTCTCATGTAAATAACACCAGTTTTCCAAATTCCAAATATTGGGATCCACTACAAAATAATATTTGCTTTTAGTTTATTTTGCGCGGTTACAGACCGTTGAACTTTAAGGGAAAATAAAATATTTGGTATTGAGTTGGAATAACAGAGCATGTTTATGTAATACAAAATAATATAAATATTTATTGTATACAAATGGTAAATAAGGCAAACATATAACTTATTCCTAATTTGTATTTAACATTATTATTTTGCAATAAAAAAAAATCATTAAATAAATAAAAAAAATAAAAAAAAATTACAACCTATTAAATTTAAGGTTTTAAAAACAAATGTTTCATGTTTGCTCAAAATATTAAATTATTTGAAATTCGAAGTATTTTATATTATATTTATAGAAATTAAAAGTAAAACCGATGTAAATTCAATAAATATTATTGTTATAAAATATACATAATGGCTTTTATAATTCTCAAAATCATAAATATTATAAGAGGAATTTATAACAATAATACGGAAACAAATTCTTTAAAAATAGATAATGGTAAAAAAAAAATTAAAATTTGAAAAACGTTCTATTTTACCATAGTTTAAGCCACAGCAAAATGATCCAATTACGGGAAAAGAATATATTAGGAAAATAACAATAACAAACAACCCAGAGAGTTCAGAAACGTTCCAAAATTACCATACTTAACATACATTTATTTATTCATAAGTGGTCTAATTACATTCCTTTTACAACTGCCAAAAACTTCATTTTCTATTCCACAATAACTCACTTAACCTCTAACACTTCCGGTTAATATCAGGTAGCAAAAGAATTCGCGGGAAAGGGTCACGGTCCGAGATTATCATTCGAAATTAGAAAACAAAAGCAAAAAATAAATACCGAATTCTCCAAGAAACATTTCTAAACGTGATTTTATAGGTCAAGTTTAGATGTCAAAGTTTTAAACAACGCGTGGGCAACAGTGTTGGAACTGGTTAGAGTTATATAAAATCGTCTGCCCGGCGGCCATGTTTAAGAGATATTTTGCGGTCGTTGGCTTTTTTGTTCTTAAATGAACGTTTCGGAGCTTTTATTTTGAAGTTACAGCATTCTTTGTAGACAGCGAGGGACTGATTATATATATTAGGGGAGGGATTTCTTTACTGAGGCCGCTTAAAACCTTCCCGCGCTTTTTCGAAAATGTTCCAAACTGTAATTTTCTTTTCGGGATTGTTGCAAGAGTGTGCAATTAGAAGTGAAATGAAGGGAGTGATGATACAAAACAGAACAAGGGATCAACTTTCAGTGCGGTAAAAAGGGTTATTTCCAGTGGAATAATACTTTTGAGTGAGTTGAAAAAAATTCAATTTTCTTTTCACTTTTGGCGTTTTAATGTATAAATAAAAATGGCTATATTGTCAAAGAAATGTGATAGAAAAAAAATATAAATGAATGAGACTGTGACGGAGTACGGACAGAAGGGTTTTACGCAAAACGTAATTTCAGAAGATTACAGAAATGTGAATTGGTCGCCAACTAAAGCCTTGCAAACATAAAGAAACAAACAAGATGTAACGTTTGATACGGGGCCTCTACCTTCTATGCCACGTGCTTGATTTGCCTTTTAAAAAGATTAAAACTTCAATTTTTCTATCACACGAGACCAAATTTATGTCCATCGTGCTGTTTGCTACGAAGTTATAGTGTCGAAACCCATCCTACTAAAAGCGTAATATAGAACTCCTATTCTGATACCCAATCTATATGATTTTAAAAACATTTAACGTAAAATTTGAAAGTTATTTTTACCAAATACCAGAAGATATTTTCGTTGAAAAAAATTCTCATATCTTTCTTATTAAAAATAGATATTAAAAAGTTAGTATATTTGTTTTATTTTAGGTAAATATGTCTCACATTTTTAAAAAGCAAATACCGAATGTTGGAGTTCTTTTTCGAGTTTAAACAAAAATCTCTTTTACATTATAATTTAACTTCTTAAAAAAAAGTGTAAAACCTGATTTTAAACATCAACTTTTACTTCAAAACGTAATTATTTCACTGTAACATACCATACAATAAAAAAAAAATATTTAAGATAAAATTATGTTAAACACACCAAAATTCTTCCGCTGCTTTTCAAACGTAGCAATTCATACTAAGTTTTTTTTTAATGTATTCAAAGCCAATGAAACAGAATCCGAAAGCAGCATCAAAACGCGTGCAGATATATTTCTTTTAAAATGCAACAAATTCGAAACAAATGGAAGCTGTTCTATTGCACTCGGAATTGCTCGCAACGGATCTTCGTTTGCCATCTGTGGCTCCAAAATGGGCGTCTGGCCTGGCAGACCGACTTTTGCGCTTATTTTTGGAATGCCATTGTTTTCTCGTTTGCGATTGTTTCCCTCTATTTTTCCAGGAGACATCTGAACATCTGAGGCATTTTTAGAATTCCTCCCCAAGTTTTTGACGCGAAACGTCTTTAAAATCAGCACATGAGGAACAGGATAGAAACATCATGCTACAGTTTTAGACATTATAGCTCCGTTGCAAATAGCACAAATGACATAAAACTAGTCTTATTTAATAGGAAACTAGGCGCGGATGCGCGTCAAATCTTGAAATAAAATAAACAAAGTACGGGGCGTGGATGGCGGCCCGTTTACTTAGAAGTAACAGCTTACGTATCTTTCTTTTGTTGGCGACCAAGTCATATATCTGATGAATTCCAAATCTGCTTAGTAAATTCAGCTACATAGAGTATCAGGAGGGAAACATCACGTTAACCTTTAAGATGATTCATTGCCATTCAGACACTATAATTCCACGACAAATAGCACGCTTGACATAAATTTGGGTTTGGTTCGATATGACATTAGACACCGATACGTGTACAATTTTAAAATAAAGAGTTGCATGCACGAAGGGTGAATGGGGGCCCCGTGGAAGCAGACTGAACCGCTTACATATCTTCCTTCTGTTGTCGAGATATTTGTTGGTAATCAATTCATATTTATAGAATCTGCTGAATCTCAAATCTTCATAACTTAAAATTAACTACATGAGATATCAGTACCCAGAAGCTACAATATTACGTTTTTTAGAGGAATTCATTCCGCTACGATAACTCCGTGACAAATAGCAGGATTAACATGCATTTATTCTTGTTTGAGAAAGTAGCCACCGAAGTGCGTAAAATTGAAAAAAACGAAGCACATCTGGGGCGTGGATAGAGGGGGTGGGGGGCCTTGAAATTCAAAATAAAATCAAAATTTAACAATAATTGTTTTCCATTTAGAAGTGTTCGATTTTGATGCTATATTTCTCTGAACATAATTGCATACCAAATCTGGTTATCGTGGCATCGCCCACGTTTGAAATATTTTGTTTAGAGCGAAAGCGACACGCATTTTTAAAAATAACGTTTTTGGACTTTGGGAAAGACCAAAGAAAAAAAAAAAGAAGTAACCCTATTATATTGAAAATTTTTATCAAAAATACATATCTTATTGGGTGTTGGAAACTCAAGAGCAAATAAATGATTTTTCAAAGAAATAAAATTTCCAATTACACCACATTTATCGCCAAGGCGAGTTTTTTAAATATCACTTCTCTTCAGTGAACTCAATCGATATTTTTTGGCATACATTTCTTCTCTGATTGCACCAAGCAGTAAATCCCGCAATGCATTTTCCTATGTGCAGCCAAACTAAGAGCAAGGATTGGCGGAAATTGATAGAG
This sequence comes from Troglohyphantes excavatus, assembly GCA_963932185.1. NCBI lineage: Eukaryota > Metazoa > Arthropoda > Arachnida > Araneae > Linyphiidae > Troglohyphantes > Troglohyphantes excavatus. The sequence goes on from OZ010667.1 coordinate 65,413,255, forward strand.
ACGTTCGGCTGAGTCAGCCAAAATGGAAATCGTTCTCTAGGGACATACGGGGGGAAGGAGAGAGGGTGATAGATTTGAATATAAAGATCGACAATCGTTTGCATTTAATGGGATATTGGGTTACGCGAGCGTTCCAAAGTTAAACAGGGGGTGGGAGGATTAGGAAATTCCCTTAGTTTTGGACATTGGGGGGGATTTGAGGGGTTTCTCAAAAATGATGCGTGATGCTGTTTTCTGTAAATACATGAATTTTAACCTCGCTAGGATAGTAAAATATTATTCGGTTATTCAATTCGAAGAATATTCAAAAACTTTGTAAGTATAAATCGTGTAATGATAATACTTCAAATCTAATTACATTATTTTTACAACGAATTCATATTTAAAATGAATAAATAATTTGTGATTTAGTTTGGTACAAATACAATAAAACTATTATTAAATTTATATAAAGTGGTTTTTAGTGCTTCTCAGGAAAAATGGTGTACGTAATACAAACATTGTCATGTCCTATGCCTATGAGGCAATTGGATGCCTATCATAGATGCCTATCAGACAATTTTAATTATATTTGTATGTGATTCACTGCATAAAAAGCAAGGCAAAAATTATAACAAAAAACAAAAATACTTGAAAAGTTAAAAAAAGGTATTTAATTTTTACCAAAAAAAAAATATGTATAGTTTATTAGAAACAAAATATTACAAATAAAAATAATTGTAGACCATTTAAAAAAATTTCATTTAATTTTAAAAATACCTATTTTACTTCTTAAAATAAATCGGTAAAAATATCAGACAAAAAAAGTTTAAGTTAAATTTTTTTTCCATGAAAAATTATGGTTTATGTAAAAATTTACAGAATGTACAGGAACAATAAAAATAAGAAAGAATTCAAATAAAAAAATTGAATAGCTTCAGATATTTACATTAAAAAAAAGTTTTGTTATACTTACCTATTTTAATAACATACTCGATAAGTCCTACTCCCTCAAATAAAGCAATTTAAAAGTTATTTCAAAGATGTTTGTGACCCACTGAGCACATGACTAAGAAAATACCACATATTATAACCTGCCATCCACATCAAGTGGATAAAGAAATCAAAGTAATATTTACTTTGAAGAAAGAAGCGTTTCGAAGGCGTTTTGTAGGCTGATGAACCCACAATGTTCGAAATGAATAGACAAATAGGCGTGGTATTTTGTGCAATCATGATTTGCTGTGTTTTCCAAGGGGAAACTATTTAATTATATTATTGTAAGTGACATATCCTTTTTAAAATTACTCGGTTATTATATAGCTGCTAAAAATATTATCGTAAATTGTTTAGAAATTTTTTTAATGAAAACTAGCTGTTTTTTAATGTGAAAAGGTGATTGGAGGGTTGAAAATAGAACATGTCACGCTATTATTGCTCTAAATAGCTTGAGCTATTTATGTAACTTTTAAATAAAATAATTTTGTCGTTGAAATTATATGTTTGGATTTACTTTTGAAGTATTTATAAATGTTAGAATGGTTGAATTAATTTAGAATGATGGTGAATAAAAATAATTACTAAACAAAATGTAAAATTATTATAAGCGTGTTTGTTTTAGAAACAATTATTATTAATGTTAAAAATCTGTTAACATAACTTATAAATTGTTAAAATAAACTTCGCAGTGCCTCAAATTAATATAAAGAATTACGTGTCAAAGCATTAAAAAGAGAAAAAAATACTTTTAGTATTTTTAAATAACCAATTATATTATTCACAAAAAATAGTATTGTCATGCATTGAAAAATTTGAACAAAATATAATTTAGACCACATTTCTCGTCAATGATACAAATTACAAAAACCAAAATTTGAATATATTACAGATTTTAGTCTGAAAAAAACCAACAATTTGAAAGAATTTTTAATTTTACGAATAATTTATTATAAATATTAAATTTATAGAAATATTAAAACATATTATAAATTAATATGTTTAATAAATAATAAAAGAACTGGCATTACTATTATTTCTACACTATTAGTACAAATCAGCTTACATATTTTCTAAGACCAAAAATATCGATATATTCCGTTTAAAAGTATTGAAATAACAATTGAATGGTTGAAAAAAAAATACCAATTAAAATAACCGAAAAATAATCTTAAAATCAAAGAATAATTGATAAGCCAAGATGCAAAAGCAGCTATATGCACTGTTAATGTACAGTTATGCACTGTTAATGTACAGTTATGCACTGCTAATGTACAGTTATGCACTGTTCATGTACAGTTATGCACTGTTCATGTACAGTTATGCACTGTTAATGTACAGTTATGCACTGTTCATGTACAGTTATGCACTGTTCATGTACAGTTATGCACTGTTCATGTACAGTTATGCACTGTTCATGTACAGTTATGCACTGTTCATGTACAGTTATGCACTGTTAATGTACAGTTAGGCACTGTTAATGTACAGTTATGCACTGTTAATGTACAGTTACGCACTGTTAATGTACGATTATGCACTGTTCATGTACAGTTATGCACTGCTCATGTACAGTTATGCACTGTTAATGTACAGTTACGCACTGTTAATGTACGATTATGCACTGTTAATGTACAGTTATGCACTGTTAATGTACAGTTATGCACTGTTAATGTACAGTTATGCACTGTTAATCACCTTACTGGCTTCAATGCTGAGGGTGTTTTTGTTTTGAATTTAAGTAAATAATTGGGTTTTTTCTTCGTTGTAATTGAGGTCTAAATGATAAAGTATTTAATCATACCAAAATCTAATTTTTCGTATTTTTGAATATAACTGCTTTTGCATCTCGGTTACTCAGTTGAAATTCTGCAATAAAGTGAAATCAGACGATTACCAGGAAAACAATTACACGTCTTAATCTTCTTTTACTCGTCATAAAAGAATCGCAGGGCGGTTTTGGTGCATCATTCATAGTAGGGCGTTGTTTAAGTTTTGCGGCCATGGAAAATAGAGATCACATGACATAATAGTTCCTGTAACTACCATTTACCATAATCTTGATTGTCGTTCATGGAAAAGCGGCATCTATGGGTGGTCTCTTAAGCTTCAGTCTCTTTTTCCCTTGGTTTTTGAGGTTTTGTGGAAAGTGAAATGTTTCTTAGAAAAGCATGAATAGTTATTTTCCTAGTAAGTGGTTAATAGTAGGATTAAAATCTCCAGAAAATTTAGTTTTATGTGTATTTTTTTTATTTAACGTCACATCCTTTTAGTGTTAAAAATATGTAACGAGTTTGTAAGAAACATTCGAATGAAAAATTTTAACAAGCGAATATTCGTCAACGTTTGTGTAAGCAATCTTTGATTAGTAGCCAAGTAGGTCGCCAATTTCATATAATCGCCAATTTTTTGCAAAAAACATATGTTTTTTTTTTGTATCGACATATTTTCGAAAATATTTAAAAAACAGAAAAATAAAAAAAAACGCATTTTTTAATATTTACTACATTACTCTATGATTCATATAACTTATGAACCTTATGTCAAAAAAGGAGGCGATCAAAAACTGCTTTGTTGGAATCCCCCTCCCCCCTCTTCCTATACTCAAATCTTACCATTAATATCATCGGCCAAGATCCAAGTTAAAAGAAATAGAAAAATTACAAGGAAAACATTCCAGAACATTTGATGTAAAAAGAACAAAAGCTCCTTGGTGATCGCCTGGAAAAATAAGATAAATTGTCGCGTTGCATTTTTTCGATCTGTGAACTTGCCATGGAACAATGAACATTCTCCCAGAACATATGTCACGTTTAAACTATAAAAAAAAAATCTATATTCGAACATTTTTCACAAAATTCCAGGAATTGTTTTTACAGAACAATCTGACTACAAAAGTCGCGGAAAAATCGAAACGAAAAAACAAATAGCAGATATATCAATGGACGTTATGCACCTGCAGTTGCATACATATAAAATAATTGTTCACTGTTGCCATCTCTACTAACTAAATCCTTTGTTAGAAAAAAAAAAGAAAATGGCACAATAGATTTGGAGGAGAGGGAAAAAATGGCTGATCTGCACGGCCAACGAACTTGACGTTCAAAAATGATTTTTTCGCCGAATCGTGTGCTTATAGCTCGTGACAGACGATTTCTTTTTTGGAGGAAATTTTCGAATCGGAAGAACGAATCCGCCCTTTGAAAACGATAATTAACCGGTGACAGGATCGTCTGAGAATGAAATGGTGGGTTTAAAAATTCCCGACTTTATAAAGATTAATAAAAAAATATACATGAACTGTTCCGGATGAATGGAAATCAAAAATAAATAGGAAGATTTCCATCTCATTTTGGCATAATCGCTTGAATAAGTACAAACAAAAGTTCGTTGGTGTTCTAAATTATTTCCCCGATCTGACAATCGAATAGTTGGAATTGCGTTTTTGATTTAATGATACGTTATCTAGAAACTTATGAAAATATTTTTTCATAAGTTTTAACTGCTGGAATAGAACGACTTTAAATATGCGGTTCTATAGTGTTTATTGATTGATAAATAAATATTAAGTAGAAAAATATATACTAAAACAAATGCAATGAAATATCGGATCAATGTTAGAACAAGTAATCGACCCATCCAAAGTACTATTCAGTTTTTAATTTAAAAAAATCATCACAATTTACACCACACTTAATTTGTTTTAATTAACAAAACTATCTCCATTATACTTGAATCTTGAATAACATTATTGTGAGTTTACTGAATCTGTAAAACTGTTTTTACTGCACCGATACTTTAAACTAGAGAAGCCAGCTGCCAGTGTTAATGACTTTAAATTCAATACAATTGACTAACTATGCGATACATAAAGTTGCGATCAACATATTTGGATTACCATGATTTGATTTTGTAGTCTTTTGTAAATATCAAAGAAAAAATTATATTAGTGCTCTTTCGACTTAATGGTATTAAAAGATATTTTCGTTGAAGGATTGATTAAAAATTATTGATCAAAAGTTACTTTTTAACTATATCGTTGAACATTTCTTCTAAAGTGGTTATTAACGTAAAAGTAAGTAAATGTTCCTTAAAATTACGTATAAAAGTAATTTTTAAAGTGATTCCTCTTCAGTTCTTTCAAAGTGGTTTCAAGAAATTATCACAAAACTCCACAATCGTATATCCCTTACAAGATAGTTTTTTTTTAAATGCATTTTCAAAGATGCTTCTTGAACAATGTTAAGGGATTCTTACATGCAATGTGTTCCTTAGAAATATATTCTTAAAAGGATCGTTTTTAAACTTTTTTTCGAAGCAGGTTTTTTTTCCGAAGAAAATGTCCATATATTTAGCTGAAAGCATTCTAAAGTGTATTCTTTCAACTTGGCATACAGAAAGATGCCTTGAAAGAAATCTTTACACGTTTCCTATTGAAATTGTTTTATAGAAAACTCTTTAAAAAAAAGGAGAGGGGGAGGGTTGAAAGCTTTCGTTTAAACTGGTCCCAAGAATCTTGCCTGTAACCGAAAACTCCATTTGAAAATAACTTCGAAGCCTTCACTTTTATGTGGTTTCTAGAATGTTCTTTTTGATCCCCTGAGCCGGAATTTTTTTGAGACGTGATGTCCAGATTGATCTCATGACAATTTACTGAAAGGGTTGGTATCTTCAGAGGGAGCGTGACATTCTTTTCTGACTTTTAAATATATCGTTTATATATTTTTAGTCATAAGATATCTTTATCTATTATAAGCATAATTTATTTAAAATAATTTTATATATCATTTAAAAAATAGTTTATCAAAGTATAGTAGACTCTCCCCTTATCCCTTCGTATGAATCCACGATATAGCGATACCTTTTTTATAACGACTTCTGATGAAAATAGACTGGAATTGAATAGTTTGTTATTTTCTAAGAAATTTTTCGTTAAATTCGTAATTTAAGATATTTCGTTATAACGAATATCTCGAAGTCAAGGATCGTTATATCGATAGTCAACTTATAATTTAACCGTTGCAGTGGGAAAAAATTAGCATTTTCATCACCATACAAGGGGAAGGTTTGTGACCATAATTTATTTTTGTGGTCCTTAAATCTATAATTTATTTCTTACTAGTTATTCGGCTCTGCTCTGGTTGAACAGACACTATGAAATCACATTTTTTAGAAGGTTTAGAAGGTCGTTTGTTGATTGGCTGAAACAAGTTTTTTACCAATTACCATCACCAACTAATCGACGCCACACTATTACTATCGAACAATTCATATGTACTATGTACAATTCATATAAAAATACTGAATATATCATTCCAAAACTCATTATGGAAATACTGTCTCCCTAACCACAATACCCACATGCCATACCTCCTACAAAGCCATACCCATCCACACGCACACCAGATGTCGCACCTCCGTTAGCTGCAAACCGCAACCGCAATAGGCATCCCTTCCCCCTGTGACGCACTGATCTATCAACCTGTCATTACGTACCTTAATGCAACTGATACGACACACGAATAGATCCCCGACCCCTGGATAGAAAAAACCGACCCACCCTGTGCAGACGACTTGGCACCAGCTGGGCCGTTGGCACTGAGTCACCCGGTCGTACTAGTATCATTTCAAGTCAGGTAAGGGGTGTGGGTGGGAGTGTCGGCTGAATCCCACGGGAACTGTAGTTCTATTACGTTGTGTTTACAATAGCCTGATTCCGTAAATTATATTTTTTTTAACATAGAGCATACACATTTTTTATATCTTTGAAAACAACGTAAAGTACGTTGTGTGATTTGTTAAAAGACGGGGACTTGGTCGTGTGTAGTGTTACGGTTGTAGTGCAAGTGAGATCAATTTGACTTATCGATGATGTTGAATTGTCAAATCACTGATATTATACTTTTCGGGTACCCTGTAAGTTTCTAATACAGGTTACCTGAAGAGTATCTATCCACACTAAGTTTTTTTTTTGACAATGTGCGGAACATTTCAATGGGGCAACTATTAGTCGCATGCGGCACCTCGTGACATTGAATTGGACAACATAGGTCCAATACCAATAATACCATGGACACTTAGATTGAGATTTTATAATATCCTTTTCATTTTTGTATGCGCTTACTTGAAAATCATTGTTTAAAAATCTAAATTTAACGAACTGAAAATTCGAAATACAGCGTTCATCGTGGCTGTCGATTTTCCTCTCCATTGCTCCACAGAAACTAAAAATATTTTACCTAATCCATGATGTGAAACGTTCTGAACATTGTAAAAAAACTTTGATAATTCCTTTATTAAATATACAGAACCGTAAGTGCGTCTTTTTTTAAAAGTGTAAATATACTTTTCGTATACCTTGTGTAGTATCGTTTTGTTACTGTAAGGAAGACGTACTGCAAAAGGATCCTTCGGATTTGTCGGACAATTTCGGAATTAAATTTGCTTGAATTATTTTTTTGTTGATAACCTTTATTATTTTGTAGAGAAACTAAAGTTGATTAAAACTTCTATTATTTTAGGGGAATATATTAGCTAAAATCATCTATAGATGAAGTAAAAATTGAACTAAGAATTCGCGTTGTTACTTAAATATTATTTTATACTTACATTTTTATGGATTTAAAAAAATATTTATTTATAGATGAATTGAAGGACTTTTGTTAATAACGGTTTAATTAAAATAAAAATAATTAGTAACATGTGAAATATTGAATTATTTATCGAAATACTTTCTTTCAAATGTTATAGTTAGAATATTTGCAATAAAGTCGTATTTTGAACCAGCGATATATATACTGGTAAAAACAATCAATTGTTTTAGTAGAAAACTAATTTTACCAAAACAAGTAATTAGCAATAGCAACACATAGTAGTTAGAATGAGTTCTTTAAAAATAGATATTCCTAATTATAAAAAATATTTTCTATAAATTTGTCAATCTTTTTTACAATGTTAATTAGAACAAACCATTGTTAGAACAACAAATAACTGCCTACAGATCTATTTGATAACACTTTTTAAAAAAGGGGAAAAATACACATTAGTTACAAACAAAAGTACATCCATTGTTCGAGGAGAAAAAAAAAGAACAATAATAAACAACGCAGAGACTTAAATTACATTGCCATTCGACAAAAAGAAACCCTCTCAGATAAATTTCAGTCTTCACTCAATATCGTTTGCACAACATCCTGTAATAGCACAGGAAAACATTTTCTAAGAAACGGAAAGAAAATCTACCGAAACAGAGAGAACAAATTGTTGTTCTTTTTTAACGAGTCGCGATTGTTGCAACAAATTGGTTATATTCACAAAACACAGTCATGCAAAGTTTTTTTCTTCTAAGAAATTGCTATTTAGTGTGGGCGTGTTAGCTTCCCACAATTATTTCATTCACGAGGGTTTACAACAGCATCAATGCGGCTTTCAACAAGATGGCCGCAGCTGTTATCTGATGCTTAACACAGGAAACTGAACAATTTAAAAAATAAACAACTCTTTAAAAAAGGAATTATCATAAGAAACAGTCACAAAAGGCGAATTTGGAATGGAACTCTCTGGTTGAGGTCAACTACTTGTAAAAGAACAAAGATTATTTAAAGCTTTATTGAAATTGAAATGATCTAAAATCGTGTCTATTGGAAGTATTTTTACCATTTTTAACATCCTGATTACCACAGATAAAAGAATTTTATATAAAATGAATAGAAATTGATACTTGCAATTTAAGTTTAGTCTTTTGAGATATATAAAAATAATTACTTTTATTATTTAGGGCAGGATTTTTTTTTGTTTCGAATTTCACCATATCCCTTACCATATTCTTCATCAAACAAGAAGGCTTGGAACAAGAAAGATCAAAGTCTCATTGACTTAACATAGGACTTCTTCCTGTTCCTCAAATATTATGCTATTTTCAAATAATATTCATGAGCCCACTCGCAAACGCGTAATAAGGAAAATTAGTTGTTTTATTTGAAATTAAGATTACTCCAATAGTTTATACTTATCTTGATTAATTTCCATGCAACAACTATTTTTTTTGTTGCTATCATGAGTCGTTTGGAACTTGATTGTCCGCTGGGTTCTATATCTCAAACTGAAAATCTTGAAACATTGGTCTTCAAGGGAAAGGAGGGGGTTATCAGTGACCGCCATTTGGTTATTTTAAAAAAGCTGGTGATCGACCAAGCCGACTTATCTTTGAGTTATCGTTCATCGCTGATGGTAACGCTTTCTCTGCAGTTCACTATGCAAAACGACAGGCGGGCTGTTCTGTATATTGCTGCAAGTTGACTTGGGAATATTATTTGAAAGTGTTATAAATATGCTCGTTTGGTGAAGAAGACGGTGATGGGCAGGGGGGACCGTACATTTGCTTTCTAAGGAGGCTTTTCTGTGTTTTAGATGAGAGTATTTCTTGCGGAAAAGCTTGAGAAGTGATGCCTTAAGTTGGTCTTTCCGTTTTTATCAGGTATTCGCAAAGTGGTCATGCATAAAATAAAACATTAAATTTTGCATACAAAAGCCACAAGTAATAAAAAATATATATCCAACAATTTTAACCAAAAAATCAACTATCGCTTGTATAAAATTCAATGGCAATTAGTAGGTTAATTTTTTTTAATAATTTAGAACAGTGGTTCCTAAAAGGTGGTCCGCGGACCGCCGGTGGTTCGCGGGTTGATGTTAAGGGGTCAGAGAGATCACAGACAAAATGGTTAAAATGCACTAATTTAAGAGTGGAAACATCAAACTTGGACGAGTTTATAAATCAAAAAGAAAAATTTCACTCATTCCATACAATTCAAAAATCAGTGCAGTAACTCAACTTAACTGAATATTACAATATTTTCAAAGTTTAAATGAGCGAAAGCGTAGAAGTAACAGACTAAAAGTAATTAAACTTCTGAGTGTGGTGTTATCTTTTACATACATTCGTAGTGTAAATCTTTGTCCATATTCTTAATAAAAAATGTGTAAAATTAAAAGAAATTATAAAATTAACTTCATAATTTTTTCTCTTCCCTTCACTTTCATGTTCAAACAAAATTAAAACTTATGCGTGGGGGAGATTCCATGAGCAAATTCAGACAGGGGTGACCGGTGCTAATTTCATTTCAGTTAGGGTCCTTAGGCTTAATGCTAAGTGGGATCCTCTGATATAGAATAATGATGTTTCCTCATCAAGGTTGAACTTTGCAGGGTATTATAGTATAAAGTCAACGTTAAAAAAAAAGGCGAAAATATTAATATTTTCAGTGAACCATGTGCATTGTAAAGACGCGTGACGTCCTTTTGTTATTAAAATCCCACCCTCATCTTTGTAGGACGAAATGTCCTTCAATCCAATACAACAAAGAAATAAAAGACAGACGCACAAAAAAAAAATCCCGATTCCTGAAGTAAAATAAAAAAAAAATCCACTGTTTTGGAGATCCTCCGGGAAGTTATAAATCAACTTCTCGGATTGGATAAGAAAAAGGAATGGCAAAAAAAGGACATTTTTAAATGGTACATCGAACATGAACTTTGTGGAGGCCATTTTGTTTCTTTTGTGTCTGCCGTACTTGTCGCTAGGTTGGAAAAAAAGTCGTCTGCAATCGAATTTCGTAGTTGATGTTTTTCTGGTCAAACTTAACCACATAAAGTCTCAGTTTAGTAAAATAAATTTTCAAACAAGCGACCATGCATAACGAATTCCCTTGCATCAAGTTCTTCGAACTCTGTATTTTTAACCAATCAGGTGGTGAGATTTTGTTTTTTATATCTTTAGAATCGTTCGAAAGGACAAGCGTTGACCGTAACTGACTGACTAAATAGTTAAAAAATGTAAAATAAACTTTTATAGATAATCTGAACTTTTCAGCTTTGAACTTTCTGTTTGTTTTATCAGTTAAATAAACTTTTTAAAAAAAAATTCTTCTTTCTTTATACAACTATTTTTTAAAAATATTTTTATTATAAGTAAAGATTTATTTTAAGGGGACGGTCGTTATGATTTTTAAGGGAACAGTCGCAAAAAGTACAGCAATAAGGGTCGATAAGTTTGGTTACAGCATCAGGTTTACATTAAGAATAAAGAGTTTGTCCTCTCGTAGGGACTTTTCACTTATAAAGACAGGGATTTTTAGGGATTATCTTCAGATATATTGAGTCAGGGAAGTCAGCTAATTGGTTCGAAATGCTTTGATGCCGGAAATTTTTATGTGGAAACACTTAAAACCCCCCAAAAGTTGTTCCAGTATGAAAGGTTGGCCAAATATTCGTGTAGGTGAATTTGTTATGACTAAATAGACATTGGAATTGAATAGTCAGCGTACTACGTCACTATTTCCTTTAAGAAAGAAACATGAATATGATAGAGAAGTTACGTGGGTTGGTGAAAAGCTTTTAATAATCATGAGGGGAGATTGTTACATCCCAATTAAGTTATATAAAAGGGGTGGTAGTTAAGGAAATTTTAATGTATAGTAATTTAAAGAAAATATATTACATATATTTGTTCAAATTCAGTTTTAATTACGTGTGCATATTTCCAAAAAAGGTTTATTATTTTTTAACAAAGTTTATAAAATTAACTATCGCTCTCTATCACTTTTCAATTCAAGACTTGAATAAGTGATTAACTATCACTTTAACATTCACGGAAAAAGGAGAGTCATGACTTGGTGGAGCAGTTGTAAACTAAAAATGTGCAGTCGTAAAATTGAAATGGGCTGTCCTAAACTAAAACTACTCAGTCGAAAATTTGAATTGGGTAACTGTAAACTATAAACGTGTAGTCGTAAATTTGAAATGGTTTGTCATCTCAGTCAAAAATTTGAAATGAGCAACTGTAAGATGCTTATTTCAATACATGTGCAGTCGTAAATTTGAAATGGGCTGTCGTAAACTATAACTGCTCAGTTGAAAATTTGAAATGGGTAGAATCTGGAGAGGTCAATATATTTCTATGTGAAGGATATTGTCCATCCCGTCTTTTACCTAGTTACAATCTTGAATTGGGCAGTCGTAAAATTTGCTTGGAATAGACGCTGGAACGAAACCATCTACAACAGAACGCGCGAATATGAATGACGTGAAAAACGGCAAAAAGGGTCATAACGGCAAAAACGGGATTAAAAAACTAATACTAATAACTGGAGTAGGTCAGTTTTCGCCAGTGGTCAGTTGTACAAACATCACTTCATTGTATCCAACTCCAATTTCCCGTAACAATGCCTCCCACGCACGCTAACTTTTTTTCAATCATTAATCGTGGCCAATGACCTTTCACCGCAGAGCCGTTGCCACAAGCGCACAAAGAAAAAGCGTAATTTAATATAGCGTCGAACAATGATACATAAGTAATAAATGAAGGGACATGTCAGGTCAGGTATTTACAAAGAGAAAAATAATTTTCTGGCAGACGATACAATGAGTTTTTTTCTCTCCCTCCCTTTTCATTTGTAACAAAGAAATGGCGGAATTCTAGATAATTTTTTGTGTGTGGTTTTTAAAGAATTATTTCGTTCGTGAATCGTAGAATGTTTTTTTTTGTATGCAAGAGCGGCTTTGTCTTCGTCTGAGTTATTTCGGCTCCTTTCCGTTTGTCTTTGATCAGCGAGGAGTATTCGTTCGAGTTATTTGAGTTTTTATAATGCATTATGAAATTAATGTACCGGATTGTTTTGCTTTAATATGGGTGATCGATTGATGAATCGTGCAGTTCAATAAACAAATGTCGGTCAAGTGTGAGTTCACATTATTTTGTATCCGTATCCAAAATGCACTTTTAGGTTAGGCACTAACAACAACTGCATTGTAACTTTTAATCGACTGAGTAACTAAAATATCACACGCTAACTGCGAGCGATTATTTAATTGTATCCAGCTCAGGGTTGCCATGTCTCATATTTCGTCATCTCAATGTGAAGATGAAACATTGCCCAAACTTTTATTACCACAATAAATACAAAATCACCAAATTATCGATTATTTGACAGTGCTAGAGAGGTAGCGAGCGAAAATATATTTTGTGCAATTATAAAGTTACTAAGTGTGCGAATACAATTTGAGTTACCCAAAAACTATATAGTTGCATTTTCCAAAAACTATATAGTTACATTAAACTATATAGTTGCATGTTCAAGAGTTGCCAGTGCGAGGCAAGCTTTAGCATGCAAAAAACTTCACAATTGGAAGACTGAGAAGTTTTTTAGGAATTTTTTTTTAGAAATAACCTCAAAATTTTGAGTCATGTACTAATAATAAACATAATTGTATATGATATTATATATTTTGTTCAAACAGTATCGAACGTAAATTATATTGAAATTGTATACGGCATTCAACGTATTATTTCCCAGAACGTAAATTATAGCATTTTATTCCCAGCATTATATTACAATAATAATGATAGAAAAGACTAAGCAAAACCCTGCTAGAAGAACCTTCCGGAAGCACTTTTGTACATATGGCTTCTCACCAATCACTGCTTCCTGCCGGCATTCATTTTGAACTTAGAATCGTGAATTAAAAAGCGGAGTTGTCGAAAACACCAGTACTGAGTGGTGACGTACACAAAGTGGGTTTTACAAGCTCATCTCAGTTGACTTTTGTTAGGTCACAAACTTCCAAATTTTTAATTTCTTTTAAAAAATGTTACTGATGGAATTTTTTTTTTTTTTTTGCGCCAACTCCGATTTTCTGATGACCAGAAGGAAGGAAAAACCAGTTTACGATCGTAAAGGGGAGGACAGTACGCTGCGTCCTACTGGAAGGACGTTGTATTTTAATTATTAAAGATTAGACACCAATAAGAATTTATTTACACTTGAAAAATAGTGAATTGTAAATGGTAGATTTCTTTGTTTTTGTACAAAGAATTAGAAATTTTTTATTGCAAAGGTCGGCAATGTTTCAAAATTCCCCTAAGATAAAAGTAATTCTCGGGTTGCAAAAACAAAGTTGCTTATTAAGGTAACATACTTTATTTGCCGGAAATGTTTCAATGTTTTAAAAAAAAGTAATTTAATTGTTAAAATTGCTGCTTTGCACAATATAAAGCTTAGTAAAAAACGCTTGGATTAAAGAAAATCTTACTCCACCCACTGAGTTAAAACTCTCAGGGGAGGTTATCTTCTGAATAATAAACAACACATTGAACTTTTATTAGCTCAGTGCAGAGTAAGTCGTCTGCAAAATATGGCACACGCGTGTTCAAGATTGAGGTCCAGGAATTATAGTGAAACGGAATCAACGGAAACGGAAACAATGTGGACATTTGTTCTCTTATTCTCCAATCTCACTTCCTCAGAGGGGGGGGGGGGGGGATGTCGGGGATCACGCAGCAATACGGAAACGGTCATGGGTATATTGCAAGTCGTAATTAAATATTTTTTTGGCTAACTCACTAGGGGGTATTGCAGTAAAATCACGCACTTGTGATATTCTTTGTGTGGAGGACGGTATCCAGGCCAGTTGTAGATGCTCTCGTTTTGTTCGGCGAACTGCCATGTCAGTTAATGGCATTATTCTTTAAAACATGGCATTTTGTATTAAGGTTAATTGTAACGTGTCTCGGCTTGTTAGTTAACAGTATGCATACAAAATATTACTTAAAGCATCAAAAAATAAAGCTATAAAATTGTTTTCAAAACCGGACATTATTTTATAGGTTTAAGAAATATCCTTTATTGTCAATAACATGAAGGAAATGAAAGGATTAGATTTGAAAGACAGCCGTTTTCTTGAATATTTTATTTATTACAGCTGTTTAGAAAGTGCAACTGTTTTGTTTTTCACATGACACGATAAATTGCTGTATTTGCGTATAAAATATTCGAATGTTTTTAAAGTAATATTGGATTTCGCAGGATAGACCAATTTTTCGCCAGTTATTTAATCTTGCCAACTAAGCTTATAACTCTGGAACAACATTACAAATCAGGAATGGTTACATTTAAAAATTAAATTGTACTTAATGAAACTTCAGAGGCGAAAGTCTAAGTTGATATATGGATTGCTAGGCCTTGGTTTAAAAAGAAATATTCAATTTATTTGTATATTATAGCATTTCTTTAACCGTGCGAATAACCTTACTAGTAACTATTAAAATGGAGTTGAACAATTATCCATGTTCACAATTTTAGACGGTCCGATTTCAATTGTTCATTACTTTTTATTACGTTATTCACAATCTTCTGAAATACATGGAAATTCCTCACAAGCAGAAATCATACATGGAAATTTACATTTAGAATAATTCACAAAAAAAAAATCTTTATGGTATATTGTTTACGATGTGTCTCCTAATATCATTAATTTCGTCTCAGTCTTGTTGACAAGTAACAATAAACTAAATAACAAAAATCAGGTTTCAGAATGTTTTTCCCAAGTTTCTCCCAGAGCTATGAAAGGCAACAAGTGGGTTTATAACACAGGAAAGGGACTCCTACGCGATGCATGTAGGTTCCCGTTTTATCAAGATAACAACAGGCTTAGCTTCGAGTGTCTGCATTTTTTACGTAGGAAGCTGTCGTTTCTTATTACAGTGGGGACATATTTGCGCTACTGACACAATGCTCAGAATGCCGTAGTGATTTATCACTTTTCAAGGTCAACGCGGGTAAACAACCAACAAGGATGACCTGGTTGCGAGGTGCAGGAGTTCACCTCGAAAATGAAGACGTTTTTCAAACCAAAAGGTGCACATTTTGGCTTTATAGCCAAAAATAGATATTGAAAATTGTTCGAAATATTCGACTGTCGACATCCCAAAACATTTTTAATTTTTGCAGATCTTTTAAAATATTGCTCAAAATGTTTTAATAGGATATTATTTAAAACATATATTAATAGAATACTCATTAAAAATAGTTTATATATTAAAATAAAAATATATTTATTTGTAGATGATGAAAGTTTTATTGAAGTTTTAAGTAAAAAAAAGTTATTAAACTTGTGTAAAGTTAAAATATTTAAAATAAACCAAAAATAAGTAAAATATTTTTGCGATGTTATGTAATTTAATCAGGCCGAAAGATAGCTCTTTAAACCACGTAGGTCTAAAAATTTATTTATTTTTTACGTATAAAAATAAATTCATAACGAAAAAGTAATTTATGGAAGGATGAAACTAAAATATTCTTATAAAACGCAACATACTGAAATATTAACAGTTCCAACCTTGAATAAAATTAAATAGGGCGTTAATTATCATTTCCAAGTATGAGCATATATAATTAGAAATTTAACTCCATATTAAGTTAACTTGATCTTACTAGAATTGGTGAAGCGAATAACGCATAAGCCAGTTTTTTAATGGAATATTAAATACCGGAATTAAATTACTAGATAGAAACAACGTTTCCCATAAATATTTAAATGAATTCGAAATCTCCATAATCGTTTTTCAACGTTGAATATTTTTAAATTGAAAATTAATTTGATCTCCTTTTGCATGTTTTTGTTATTGAAAGGTGCTTATACGTCGCACTGGATCTTCACCATTATCTATTGGTGGCGATTCAAAGGACTTGAATCATAGTCAGATAACGAGGACATCTGAGTTGGCACCCCACAATCCTAACTTCTGCACCTCAACTAGACATTTGGATCACGACCCATTTTAATGTGTACCTCTATACGGTAATGTTCGGTTGGACGTCGAAGTTCGAACTCGCAACCTTACGATTCCGAGATTTTTGCTTTTCCAATTAGACTACGCTGACTTAAAGTATCAGTTGGGTGGTTGAAAATTATTGCACTGGAGCCACAAAATATCAGCAAAGGTTCTGAGCCTATCCCGAAGGTTCGGTTAAATAACGTCGCACTAGAGCTGCACAGTGGACTATTGGCGACGGTCCGGGGCCTTTCTCGAAGGAAAGACCCGGGAACGATGCCTCGTATTTTTGAACCCTGGTCAGATGACAAGGACAACACCTGAGCTGGCACCCAACGCCTTCAATAGACGTCGGGACTTTGGACCCGGATCAGATTTATCGTGCACCAGTCCCGTATACACGCCGTTATTTTTTTTTGTGGATGTTCTGGACGACATTCTAGTATTTTGGTAGCGAAGTTGGCAACTCTCCAATCGCAATATCACTACTTTTTACTATTCTTTAGTCTAGTCCATCGCAAGGTTTTGAACCGGGGACCCTTGGATTCCCAGCTGACGCCTAATCCACTCGGCCACGGAGACCTCGTCTACCCCGAAGGAAAAACCCGTAAAAGTGTCGTTTTGAACGTTGTCAGATAACGGGAACAACACCTGAGCTGGCACAAAGCGCATCTGAGAAAGCGTGAGGATGTATTGACCACGACCGATGTAATATGCAGCAGTTTCCTCTAAAGGGTGGATGCTTTTTAGCGGGGACTAAGAAACCCTCCAATTACAAGTTTGCTGCACTCACAAAGTCGAGATTCAAACCACGACCCTCCGATCATCAGTCCTTTACTTTACCGCATATTCCTCCACATGTTCCATGAAGTATCAGAAAGTATAAGAGAGCATACATAGTAACTTGGCCAGTGTAATTTATTACACAAACTCGTGTACCTAAGAATCGACAGTTGAATGCCATTGGGCTCTAAAACAGACAATTAGAAATCATGACTGTTGTATAATTCATTTTCGTATCGGTAATACACTGTAATATACGATGTCACGCGCGATTTTTTAAAAAATTCCGATCAAAATGCAAGTAAGGAATGTATTGTCATCAAACATCCCAATAAATATTCCTCAGTTTCAAGGTTACCGCTCATGAACTTGGAGTTACCATGTTCACCGTGACAAAGACGTTATTAAGACTCGAAATAGATGTCAGCTACTATAACAATGACATTGAGACTGAAAGAGGTTGAAGTTGTATGATTAAGTGCATAGGGTATAGGTGCAGAGGCTAAAATTTATATAATTCGAAATTCAATTAAAAAAATCGAATGTGGCTGTGTCGGTGCACGGCCATAAGGATTTTACGTGAAACGTCGTTTCAGCAGATTACATAGAAATAAGAATTGGTCGTCAACAGAAGCACGATAAATGAACTGTTCGTTTGACGCCATAGTTCCCTATCTACACCTCTTACGCTCTTTGCTTTACGTTAGTTTATTAAACACACACGCACATTAGCGCGTAATTTTCTATCGAACGTGACTAAATTGCTGTCAATAGAGCTATTTGTCACGGAGTTAAAGCAACACCTTGAAGAGGCGGAATGTATTTCATAAAAGCGCACCATAGTGTTTCTATCCTGATACCCCCCCCCCCCCCCCCATGCAGCTTTTTTTAACCACATTTCATGTCAAAATATAAATTGTAAGCAGTTACTAATATTTTAACAAATTGAAAGGGATAATTAAATAACTTGGTTTTTCGTAACATATATTTGTTTTATTCCTCTTCAAAAATTATCGCGGCAATTCAAACACAGTCATGTTTTTTATTAAAACATAAACATTTAAAATTATACACTATTGCATTTTTTAACAGCAGTTGGTTTTCCTGCATTAACTTTTCGTTAGTTGAACAGTAACGTTATAAGGTTATGTTCCTTTTTTTAAATTTGATAAACATATACAAGTACAGTAAGAGTATACGTATAAACTATAAACTAATCCATCAACTCCTAAGAGATAGCTTTAACTGTATACAAATTTATGAAATTCAAATTTTAGCATAAAATGACGTTTTATAATTAAAAAAAAATGGCGTCTAAAGTTTCAAATAAAAGGGATTTTATTAAAATTATGATTTAAAATTTGAATCAGAATTTCAAGATACATAAAATTTGAATAACTTTAAAGCAAAGCGAAATTAAATTTGTTCTCAGTGATATTTTGTTCTTTCTATTAAAACAATGAGTACGTTAGAACAATAATTATTATTGATATAATATATTGATGTTGTTATAATAAACATTAAAGCGCTTGTAGCCATTCTTATTTATTGCATTGCTCGAAATATTATAAAATACCAATGAACTCTAAAAAACACACCCTCTATTTGTAAAATAAACATATTTGAGAGGACATATTCATGAAAATTACTTATGTAATCCGCTTATAAATTGATCCGATAAACGCATTCTTAATATCATAGTCGTTTCATATACTTAAAATATACCTCATGAAATCGAACTTAAAGACTGTTGATATAACAATAAAATCCGCATTTAAGAATGCGAAAAATTGTATCCTCCTTTTATTCCAATGAGAATATAAATAAAAATAGAAAAAAAAATCTTATACTATAACGTGAAGCTATTTGAAGGGGGAAAAAAACTCCTACTCTTTCTACAAACATCAGTTCTTTGACCCGGCTTAAGCCTAACCTTACGAAGTAACATGTTCCAGCACAGAGAATAACAGATAACGAAAACCTCAAAAATCTATTTTGTTTGCATAAAACCCGACCTGAGGAACATGTAACAACCGAGAACGCTCAGAATCATAATTAGAGCTTTTTCGTTGTTATTATTTTGCCGTTCTTTGATGTCAAGTTTTTTTTTCTTACAAGAATTTGTTCTTTCAAAGTTCGTGAGCATGGTTACCAAATGAGAACTTGATAAATCGCCAAACTAGAGAATTAATCGCCAATTTCAAAATGTCATCTTTAGTTCAACTTTGACTTTGAACTATATTTGTAATTAATTTTAGATAATAAGCACAGAGCTCGTATTAGTATAAAAGAGTAGGAAGCACATGACCGGCTAATTTTTTCAGACAGTAAAGAAATTAATCAACCTCCACGCCATACTAATCCATGAAAAAGAAGTACATTTCACGTGAAAGCAATAACAATACTTTAAAAAATTAATAATATTATATCAAACATTACAGAATTTAAAACTTTAGAATATTATTTTTTACATTGCACAAAAGATGCCAAAAACCAACCTAATTTTCGATTTCTGCTTCAAAACACGCAGTTTCAGCCAATCACGCGCGTAGATCATTCTGTTAACCTGGTCAAACATGGCTCCGTGCTGGAACAGCAAAATCACGTGCTTGCAATTCTAATGCACTAATACGAGCGAACTAGAAACATTTCATTGAAATGAAATGTAATAGTTTGAACATTAAACGATACGATTTAAAGGTTTAAAAACAGAATTTTCGGAGACTAGATTACCTGATCTTGCACCTAGGAAAAAATTCATAGCCCCATTAGAAGATGTATATAAATGATTTTCAAAGAAACAATATTGTTGGTGTACCAAAAATTTTCTTTTTCAATTTGTTTCGATGTATTCATTCAGTTTCGATGATACCTAGTTATATATTTTTCCAAAAATGTGATAGTTTCCTAATAATTTAATGAATTAAAATTCATAATAGTTCATTTTTTAATTAAATTAAAATTCATATTTCAATCGTTAAAATAAGAAAGTTAAAAAAAAAACACCATTGGCGAATTTTCGCCAAATTTGGGCCGCATTGCATCGTGAGGTGTTGTCTCTGATCTGAATGCCGATTAGCCCTTAAAAGCATTTGTGCCTTGTCACAATGCTTTCCAATGGCGTGATGAGTTGGAAGGAGAGTTTAACAACCCATTTTTTTTAACCCTCTCTGAACGCATTTGTCTTTTGTTGTTATCTGGTTGACACTTTCAACTTTTCGTTGTTCTCAAAGGACACGTTCTGATCGGAACAAGAACAGCGGAAGTGTTGGCGATTAGAAGTGCGGTGATTGTTTCGGGCCGGTGACATTTCTTGACATGGCACGTGTTTCTTGCCGAAATAATTGCATTGTTTTGACAGTTGGGATCTAATCAATCAATTTAAATTAAAGAGAAAAAGGATATTATTTTTTAGAAAAAAATCTTGTTTTTATTTTATATACCAGCTGCAAATTCCAGCATTGTCAGGTTCCGGTAAAAGCTATTATTTTTTTTTAATTTTAAAACTATTATATATATTAGTCTTTTTTCCAGTTTTCAGATGTATCTATACCTAATTTAAATTTTATTCACTTGGAAGTGAAATACCTTTTAAGGCAAATAAAGAATAAATGAAGTAAAAAATATTGCGGAGTTTTAGATTTGTGTGCATATACAAAGCTCCCATTTAAAAAAGAATTATCAAAATACGTCTTGGTAGAAGTCTGCGATATGTTGACGGAAAAGAAAAGGCTTATTTTACGTGCACAGATATTTCAAATGTGAAGTTTCAATAAATATCGTATGAAAATGTTTTCAATCAGTAAAAATCTCTAAATTAAGGTTATTTACATACTCAAACAGCAAGCTGGAAAAAAAAAAAAAAAAAATACAGTAGCCAGTGTACCAAATTTGTCATTTATATATAAATGCAAGGCATTAAAAGTATAATTTCACATTCGAAAATATTCTAATTATTTAATATGCGATTATTAGATAGATTTTTTCCCAAATCAATCAGTCGAACCATCATTATTATTTACCTTTATTGCCCATTAATCAGTCGAACCCTGTTAGCAGTGTACTGCCCAAAATGACCTACAATAAAATCGTCCGTGAGACAGATAGCAGTGACATTTTTCACACCAAATAACTGAATTACTCGTGTCTGAGTGAATTCCCACATAAACAATCGGGAATCCAGAGCCTAATGACCGCGCCCGATGGCTGGAAAATACGTGCAGGCATCCAAACGGTTTTCTTCCCTATGCTATGGACAATGGGGCACCCTTCCCTAATGAACCCTTGCTGTTGTTTTATTTAACGACTTGTCGGGGAGGTGACAATTTCCTCATTGCCACTAATGTATCTTCCTGATTTATTTTGGGGAAGAGATAACTTGATTATCACGGCACTAGACTCGTGATTGCATGTTTTTGAACTTGAGTATTGGTTGGTTTGGTTTGGTAAATAACGTCACACTAGAGCTACACAGTGAGCTATTGGCGATGGTTCGGGGCCTATCTCGAAGGAAAGACCCGGGAACGATGCTTTGTATTTTAGAACCATGGTCAGATGACGAGGACAACACCTAAGCTGGCACCCAACGCCTTCAATAGACGTCGGGACTTTGGACCCCGATCAGATTTATCGTGCACCAGTCCCGTATACACGCCGTTATTTTTTGTGGATGTTCTGGATGACATTCTAGTATTTTGGTAGCGAAGTTGGCAACCCTCCGATCGCAATATCACTACTTTTTACTATTCTTTAGTCTAGTCTGCGTGAATGCTCGAACCGGGGACCCTTTGGATTCCCAGCTGACGCCTTAATCCACTCGGCCACGGAGGCCCACTTGAGTGTAAGACCTTGCTTAAGGAGCTGGTGTACCTTATTAATCTGTTCCGTGGCTTATATATCTTTATATTAGTCGTGGAAGCTTGGGGAGTTGGGTGCCAACCTAAGTATCGTTCTGGTCAACTGAGCGTTTTTCAAATTTAGGAAGCAGTGTTTTAGGGTGTTTCCTGCAATTGAGATTCCGAATTGTCGCCAATAGTCCAATGTGTAATTGCAGTGTGATGTTAAATAAAAAATATGAGCGGAATGAAATGTTAAAAATATTTTAATAGACTCCTCCTTATTGGGGAACCATTTAAGGCGTATATACTTAAAGAGAAATTGAGTGGCCTCATCGGGACTCGAACCCTCGGTCTATTGTTTAAAATTACCGCGCGCTACTGACTGAGATACAAAGGCAAGTTTTAGATCGTTTTAATATTTTTCTTAAAGATGTTTCTTTATGCAATATTTCTAAAATAGTTAAAATAATTAAAAAAAATAAACGGAATTTTACAAATAAGAGTCTTTTGTACATATGTTGAAGTTGATAGCACTAAAATATAATTTTTGAGCCTTATATTCGCAGAGGAAGTCGGATTTTACAATCCACATACAGACACTTTCATTTATTATTACATATCTCATTGCTTATATCATCAGGCGGGGGGTAATAGTTCCATTCACTACATTAACGTAATCTTACATAACAATTGATGGTGAACTAACATAATCTTTGATGGTGAAAAAAAAAATACATATTCGTGAGAATTTTCAAACCTTTTAACTCTCGAAATTTATATATTAGATGTATTTCTCCAAGATAAAATTAAATGTTTTCACTAAAATTAACCTTATCAAAAACAGTCTCAGCATAGGCAACAAAGATAGCCTCGAAACAAGGGGCTACCCGCCTTGAAACGACCTCTTTGAGATTAAATAAGAACGATAACAGTGACTGATCTTTGACTTACAGACACAATAAAAACTCTGTTATATCTCTATGTTATCGCATGGGAGCCCCGTTACCAGGGAGTGAAAGAAAAACTGTTTTCACAGAACTTTTAGAGTTGGGGAAAAAAACGTGGGTTTCTCTCTAAAAAGCCACTCCCAAACTTTCCAAGTCTCTTCGCAATTATTTCTTTAGAAATTTCGGTTTTAAATGCAATACTAACTCTTTTAAATGTTGTTTACGAAATTCATAGTGTAAATCGCTTGTTTAAGTGAGTCTGATGTATAGGTTTGTTTAAAATGTATGGTGAATGCTATTTTGGTTTTATTGGTCGCTTACTGCATTTCTGGAGTTTTACTTTTAATTCATTAATGTCTGAAGGCTAGAGATGTCTTTTTATTGTATCTAAATGTTAATTGTAAACTCGGTTTTAATTATTTCACTGGCACAATATGGTTAAAATAAGCAAAATGAACAAAAAAAAATATATCAAGAATTTGTTTAACGTCAAAACATTCTAATGTTTTAAATTGTTATTTTCTATACACTAGAAGCATTTATAAATGTGTTTTAAAATAAAACTTCTGGCGACAACAAAACAAAAATATAAATTAATGTATTGCTTCTTTAAAGGACTATTTTTTAATTGATTATCATTTCTAATAAATATAATTTTGTTAATATAATAATGGAGTTGTTAATATAATAATGGAGTTGTTAATATAATAATGGAGTTGTTAATATAATAATGGAGTTGTTAATATAATAATGGAGTTGTTAATATAATAATGGAGTTGTTAATATAATAATGGAGTTGTTAATATAATAATAGAGTTGTTAATATAATAATTCAGAGCGTAATTTATTTGCCAAATAATATACATCATAACTTTCTAAGGAATTATAGCTAAACTGAGACAACAAATTTCAAGGGGCTCAAAATACAAAAAATATAATAACGTTGAGGTGCAAAAGTAGAATTTTTTTTTGTATAGTGAAAGAAAAATTTAAACAGCTTTGTGAAACACAATAAAAGAGGATTCCCCTCAAATCCCTTTAGATTAGCACATCCGAAACAAAAATTTGTGAAAGCGTTATTAGTGACGCTCTACTAAATTCAGCGAAAATATAATACATAATTCTTCGCGCAATAACTTTAACCGCACCTGGAAGAAAATTTCTTCGAACTTTATCTGAATGACGTCATTAAATATCACCCCGAACTGGCCAGTATTATTCCGCCAAACGATAACGAAGAAATTAAAGAAGAACGAAACGAACGTACAACGCTCGAATGGTGTAGAACAAAAAACCCATGGAATTATTTTGATTCTTTCCGGGCCTCGTTAATGGTGTTGCGGTGCATTATGGGATTAACCTTTGCGAATTAGCGCGAAGGCGGAAGCGAAGTGAAGATGTAGCCGTCGATAACGGCAGACGACTCGAAGAAGCCTAAGATTAATGATATACTCGCGGGTAATAAGAGGATGGCAACTACCAAGTCACGTTCGAAATAGAGCAACAAATGAATTATGGATGATATAGGGAGTTGTTTATCTCCATTATCGGAGGATAAAAATATTTTGTTTTATATAATAAGTTCATTTAACAAATCTGGGATTTTTTTTTTAAATAGCAGAAAAGGAATTGAAATGTAACAAATTCCAAAGATTAGTACTTTAGGCGGATTTTAGAGAAGTTTTAAGTTTGTTTGAAATAAATGGTTTAACATAGATCGACAAATAGAAGGGCTCCAGTGGTAGCCAATTGGTGAAGCGGCGCGGGTCCATGAGCGCCGGTTCGTTCCCCAGGAAATGTGTATTGATATGATAATAGGAAGAATGTACGAATCATTCATTCCTTTCGCGTACAAAAAAAAAAAAAAAAAATCCGCCGTGTATAGCGGACTGGTGCACTTAAAATCCTTTTTGTTCAATGTCTTCATGCTTATTGACTTTGAGTAAGATGCCAACTCAGGTGTTGTCCTCGTCATCTGACCTTTGTTCAAAATTACCAAGCAATGTTCTCAGACTATCCTTTGAGATAGTCCCGAACCGTCGTCGATGGGCCGCCAGTCTAAAGAGTGTGCGAAATTTAAATGTAAAATAGATTTAACTGTAGATGATTAAATTTTTTATTATACCTAAAAATATTTGTAAATTTTTTAGAGGATGCTTAGCTTATATATTATTTTCTTATCAGAAAAACGTATATTATAAAATGTAATGACCAGTTTCTCTGATTTGACGTGATTTTATTTTAGATTATTATTATTTAGTATTAAAATTTAGTTTTCAAGAAATTTGACAAATGTGAAATATTATTTTTAACTGACTAGTTTAAGCACTCAGGAAATAAGCCCCAATTGGCTGATACAAAATGCTACTTTGTGCAATAGAGTGAAGCGGGGGGTCGTCAATATTATGCTTGTGTGTACTAAAAATAATTATTGAACAGCCCCTGATAGCACAGATAGATTCTACCAATATGCAGTAAAAAAAGATAATCATGAACATCAAAAAAACTTCTGAAATCCCAATACTCGTCTAAAATGGGGCGCATATCTTCTTTCAAGAAAATAATCCCAAGCCTATCTTGAAGGTCGCCTTAATGCCTCCTAAAAGGCAATTCCTTACAGTGCTTCAAGCACAAAAAAGAGGCCCGTTCTACTTTTTTATTTTTACAACACAGCCACTGGGCTACATTACGGCCCCAGTGTAAAAAAAGAACCAAAAAAAAAAAAAAAATCAAACGAAAAAAGTAAAAAGATAGTTGCATCCCACGGAAATGACTACCACCTCACGAAGAGGGGGAGACAAGAGGAGGTTGGGGGGAAAAAAAGTTACGATTTTTTATGTTTTATTTGTGGCAACCAGGTGTGGGGGGCCGTTCATGATCGTTTGTTATCTGATGTGGGGCCTCCCCCCCCCAATGTTAGTCAAGGGGTGGTATTGTAGCACCTCATATTGGGCAAGATCGCAATTGAAAGTTTAAGCGTTGAATATAGTCTAATAGCACGACAAGAAGTGAGTTCATTGAAACGTTTTCTTAAATCCAACGTCGACAAAATAGGAGAAATTAAAAATTGCGAAATGAGCAAAAGAGTTAATTGGGCTTTGCTAATGTTAAAGATATCAATAGCGGTAACGTAGAATTGGGGAATTTATAACCATTCGCCTAGGTTGGGCATGTCTTGAATATTAAAAAAAAACATACGCCTACGACAGCCCAAGGAACGAAATTTAGAAAAAGCAATTTTTAAATATATTTGAAGATAATATTAATGTATTATGTAACTTTATTTTATTAACTATACAAATTAAATAAACAATCAGCTTAGAAAAAAAATTATATACATTTAAAAAAAAACAGAATTTTATATGATTTATATAGCGTATAAACTATGCCAATGACAATTTATATGATATATTAAAATTAATATTTTCAATTGAGCTGTGTTAGCATATTTTAAGGAATATTTTAAAACAGTTTTATATATTAGGACTTCTAACTAAACAATTGAATTTCACTATTATTAAAATAATGACAGATTTAAGGAATATAAAATACAGGGTGGTCACAAAGTATAGAGAAATAATAAAGCATTCTTTTTCTATGCTTTAACTACTTTGTTTGTTGCTACTATCGACTTGTTTAAACTATAAGCGAAGTAGTCGAGTACAAATAATGTAATGCCAGTAAAGCTAAATGTGATACAGCCGAACAATGACAATCGCCCAAAAATTTGTAACCACCGTGTATATTATATATCGTCATAACGAGAAAAATGACCGTAACACGAAATAAATCAATTTTGCTCCAGAAAAACTGACAATCTTTACGAAACTTTAAAAATGTCATCATAATGGAAATTATTAAACTGATAACAAAATATACTACTAAAAACAATAAAACTAGACAACTAAAATTTCTACATGTTGGGAGTTTCTAGAACAAAAAAATATTCAATGCTATTTTTTTTAGAATTCTTCTCTGCACAAAAAAATAGAATTTCCATTTAATTCCGAAAACAACTTGGAATTTTCGTTTCTTAACGTACTTTAACCCTAACCGTCACGTCCTTTTATTGCATGACTCTGATGTTCATCCAAGTCATAAAACTAACATCAAAAACACGTTTTAAATTAAAGAACTCAAACTACGGTATTCCACAGCACGAAATGGAATCTCTTCGAGAAGAAAACCAAACGATAAACTGTTCTATCCCTCTAAACACGTCTCATTTGAAATGGATGATACTGCAGCGTATCCGAAAGAAGCACAGGAATCACTCTTGCTCTGACAAGCGTAAAAAGGGGACGCGCTGCTGGTTTTCTCAGAATTAACCATTTAATGAGTAGGTTTTTTTTTTGTGTGTGTGGGGGAAATGGTAATGGGATGAGGTTTTTTAAGAAAGAGTTTTAAATCATTCTTGATTGGTAGATTCTAAAGTTTGGATTTTTTTCTTTTTGCCATTAAGGTAAGTGAAGGAGTTAAGTGTTTGTGGATTTTATTAGAGTTGACATTTCGCAATTGCAGCACAAATATATGAAATCTAACATCACAAATTCACATTATTAATACTTTTACGAAATGATACATTCTATATTTTAAGCAACGTACGCGAAACAGTAATAACTCAATGTAAATTATTCGGAATTTTAACGATTGAAACATTAATTATACGTAAATTTACACTGGTGTAACTAATCTAAACGAAATTATTATATTAGTTTTACAGCAGTTACTAAAAAATCGAAAGTTTGAAAGTCGACCCTTGCTGTCAAATTGTATGGACTTAGCTTGCATAACAGATTTGAATACAATACTATTCCACGTTTTTATATAATTTGTTCAAAAATACACAGAATTACACATACAAGTAAATTTTTTAAATAAACCTTTTCAGACACAGGGATGCAATACATTTTTTTAAAACTAAAATGAAACTCGAAAGTTAAAAATAGAAACAACTTATCACTGTAAATTAAATTTTAATTTAAGGCATAACTATACTTATGCACAGGGTTCGAAATTAACGGTCGTTAGTCGTATTTTGAGCCTAAAAACTTAGTTTGCCAACCGTATTTTTACACCCAGTTGTCATTTTTTCACGTCCAATGGTTTTTAACAAAAATATTAAAAAAATTCAAAATATTCGGACATAATCCTAAATTCAGCAATATGTATACGCATGATCGATTACCAAATAATATTAATAAAATAACAAAATGGTTGATTAAAATAATAGCTACACATTGGACTGTTGGCGACAAATATACAAAATTTCTATGAAGCAAAAACTAAATGCCCAGAAACCAAATCTTCTGATAATTCTTTATCGTAGTGCAAAAACAATTTATGGTCTTTCACATTGTAGGATAGATAAGCTTTGAAAACGAACGAAAAGATACTTTTATCACTTTTGGTACCTTTAAACACAATTATTCTTTTTATGTATTCAATGTCAAATGCATTGTAATATTAAAACAATATGCTGATTAGATATTTAAATTGGTATATCGGATATCGTCATAAAAAATTAATAATTTGCTCAGTTGTTTAAATTTCGACCGCATTTTGTATAATAATCGTATTAATGCTGTAAAATAGATAAGACAGGAAAATTGATAATAAAGAATTGAATAATACCAATTTTAAACTTTATGGAATATAAACAAATTTGTAAAATATGCTTAAATAACATTGAGTATTTTTTTTTAAATAATATTATTTTAATGAATTTTGAAATGACTAAATTTGCAATTTAACATGAATTTGTATAATTATAATTTAAACTAAAAAATTATGTAAAACTGATAGACCAATTTTCTCAACTTTATTCCTATTTTTCAGTAGAAAAAATAGTTTTAATAAAAATATCTCAAATAAAAAAAATAGATCATGTTGATAAGAAATTTTGTAACGAGACAAAAGAAAATAGTTAAATTCCTGAAATTTAAGTGGATAAACAAGCTCAATTTTTAATACTATTAAAAAAACTACTAATTTAGTTCATATTAACTAAATTGTAACAAATAAATAAAATATAAATTTGTTTAAGTGTATTCCATCGATGAATTTGAAAATTTCAAATAAATTACATGATTTAAAAATTAATTTTTAACTGGTTTAAACTCTTCTGGTTAATTGAATAGCTAAATATCCATGCTTAAAATATTGTAATATCATGTAACATTTTTACTTATATTTTTATTAAAAGTGAAGCATTTTAAATTAATGACATAAATATATAACATTACATAGCATAATGAACGCATATATACTAAACATCCATATATTTAAATAAATATTATTAATGGAAGAGCAACTATGGAAATTCACAATCAAAAACATGAATGGAAAATATTTGAGTAATATCCATTTTTTAAAGATAAATCTTCATGAATAATCATCAATGAAAAATATTTCATAAAATATATCTACTGCTACAAAATTCATAAATTATTTCTGAAAAATCTCAGAAAAAAACCATCTCCATCGATTTTTCAGGAATATGTATACAAGAAAATTATTTTATTAGCTTACCTTTTACCCCTTCCAATCTTATCCAACTCAACATGTCTGAAATCATACACAGGTGCCATAGTGTTCAGCTGAAAAAAAAAATTGGTCCTCAACAAACGCTCCCTCGAACTAAAATATCACACAGCTGTTTCTCCAAAATACACCTTTCAGAGTGGAGTGGAATGAAAGAACGTTCGAACTCACGAACAGCGGTTCAACACCTGGAACCGGCTACAATGGGACTCACCCTTAAAAGGCCAGACCATTCATCCCGGTGACGTCACTTCCGTACCCCAGTCTGATTGGCCGTGTGGTTGCTCTACCAGACAGAAGTCATCCCAGACGAGGGTTGCTGGATCGTCGCCAAAAAGATCGCCAATAGTTGAGATTTTTAAAAAAGAATATGAAAAATGTAGGTCAATGGTGGGCTGGAAAATGTCACACCAGAGCTACACCAGGCGGTTCGGAATCCATCCCGAAGGAAAGACCCGGGAACACTGACTAGTTATTTTGAACCACGGTCAGATGACGAGGACAACATCTGAGCTGACCATTGACAAATCCATAATTTTTTTAAAAGGCGAAGGGGGCGATCTTTTCCCGAACCAATTTATATGGGTTTTGGGGGATGGGCTTTAGGGGGCGGTGGAGCAGAAGGGCTGCAAGAGAATATATATATATATATTAAATGATCATATATAGTATTTCTATAGTATAATTCTCTTTAACACCTCTTACATGCTTAACAGGTGCGGTATCTAAAGAAAGAGAATTTTCCGGAGGACTGACGAAATGTACGTTTATCTCGTAAATATAAGCGATTTGCTAAAAAAATTAGTTTTAAACAACTATTGCATAAAGAATTACTTTAAAAAAAAATATTTCATATATCTAACTAAAACGTTTCTTTGTAGCGTAGACGGTAGTGCCCGGGACTTCGGTCGCGGATTCTCGTCCCAACGGAGGCCCTTCAAATCTCTCGCCACAGATACCATAGCCTGCGGGAACAAACAGCTAATTTCATATACTTTTTTTAAAAAAGTAGGTTTACTTGCATCACAACTTTAAACTATATTTTAACAGAATTAATGGTTACATTTGGGTCCTTTTCCTAGAAAAGGGGGCTGCAAAATTTGTGTAACCCCAAGCAGTGCCGTCACAATTTTTTTTGGGGGGGGGGGGGGTGGAGGGGGTTCGAAACAACAAATTTGTCAACTTAATGATTTGAAATTCTTAACTATACGAAATTCCCAACTCAACAGTGCTCAAAATTCTCAGTTCCACCTTATGGGCATTTTTAAGCTTTTTATATTTAAATATATATATTTGGTATTTTTAAACAGTTCTCTCATAAGCATTGAGTTGTTTCGCGCATTCCAGTGTAGTAATTGTTCTGAGGTTTGGTTTAAATGTAATCTTACAAGTTGGAAATATTTTCTAATCTCCCCTAGCTTTCGATTGATAATAATATTAATTTCTTCAGGGATAAATTTTCCCAACTCGGGGATTTTTAAAATTTGAAATTCCCAACTTTTAGAGTTTCCAGATTATTGGGGGGCAGGGGGGGGGGGGGGAACCCCAAGGCGGTAAATGTACAAATAGGCCATTGCCTGCACGCATATGTTTAGGCATGAGGACGTTTTGACCATGACAGATTTAACGTGCACTAGTCACGCCGGATGTTATTTGTGGACGACGACAAGGTGCGAAACTATTGCTCACCGGTCACGAATCCGCTGCACTCTCAAAGTCGTGATTCGAACCCACAACCCTCCGTTTTATAAGTCGCGTACTCTACTACTGGGTCACCTGACGGCTGACAGGTCAATGGCGTTTAATTTTTTTTATCAACGGTTCTAGAAGGAGATTGATTTTTTAAAATTTAAGAATAAAAATCGAGTTGTGGCCTAGAAATAGATTAAAAATATTTATAATGTATCTAAATATTATAAAATGCAATTAGTTTAAGAAAATTATTTTCAAATATCAAGTTGTAATGAATTTCGAGCGCGTTACATTCAACACACATTGCACTACGAATCAAAGTAGGTTAATTAAATTTGATCTTATTTAAGTTGAAGGGCAATTGCTTCCGCAATGTCTACTTCTTTAAAGCATGAACTACGCACAAACTTAGGTTAAGTTGCTGCATTGGCTATTTATATAACAATTGCTGCGTAAGGTCAGTAGCCAACGAGGATGTGAATCGTGTCTTAAATTAAAAAGGAGTGATAAACTATTTAATTTACACGTTTGAAAAAAATAGTTAATTGAACTCTGCTCTATTTTTATTTATTTCTGTTAGCATTTTTAGGAGGACTTCAAGTTTTTACCTTATGTAAAATTAAAAGAATAAGCTATTTTAATAAAACACCACTTCTCTCTCTCTATATATATATCCAGAATAAAATAACGTTGCATGGTTCAAATTATATCTTCTCAGCCATTAATTCGCAATGTTCGCTGTGAGATCCTCTTCCAAGAATAAATATTGCCATAGTGGATGTGGTCAGAACATTGAGTTGATAACACGGGTTTGAAACTTTGGTGATGTCCGTTTCCTGAACATAAAAGAAAACTAATTATTAAATTGTGTAAATTAATAATTAGTAATTGCAATTAATAATTGCATTATTCAATAATTAGTAATTGCAATTAATAATTGCATTATTTAATAATTAGTAATTGTAATAGATAATATAATAATTAGTAATTGTAATTAATAATTATTAACAGTAATTAATAATTAATAATTGTAATTAATAATTATTAATTGTAATTAATAATTATTAATTGTAATTAATAATTATTAATTGTAATTAATAATTATTAATTGTAATTAATAATTATTAATTGTAATTATTAATTGTAATTAATAATTATTAATTGTAATTAATAATTATTAATTGTAATGAATAATTATTAATTATAATTAATCATTATTAATTGTAATGAATAATTATTAATTGTAATTATTAATTGTAATTATTAATTGTAATTAATAATTAGTAATTGTAATAAATAATAATATAATAATTATTAATTGTAATTAATAATTAGTAATTGTAATAAATAATAATATAATAATTATTAATTGTAATTAATAATTAGTAATTGTAATAAATAATAATATAATAATTATTAATTGTAATTAATAATTATTAATTGTAATTAATAATTATTAATTGTAATTATTAATTATTAATTGTAATTATTAATTGTAATTAATAATTATTAATTGTAATGAATAATTATTAATTGTAATGAATAATTATTAATTGTAATGAATAATTATTAATTGTAATTATTATTTGTAATTATTAATTGTAATTATTAATTGTAATTATTAATTGTAATTAATAATTATTAATTGTAATGAATAATTATTAATTGTAATTAATCATTATTAATTGTAATGAATAATTATTAATTGTAATTATTATTTGTAATTATTAATTGTAATTATTAATTGTAATTATAATTATTAATTGTAATTATAATTATTAATTGTAATTATAATTATTAATTGTAATTATTAATTGTAATTATTAATTGTAATTAATCATTATTAATTGTAATGAATAATTATTAATTGTAATTATTATATGTAATTATTAATTGTA
The DNA here is from genome assembly GCA_963932185.1 of Troglohyphantes excavatus. NCBI lineage: Eukaryota > Metazoa > Arthropoda > Arachnida > Araneae > Linyphiidae > Troglohyphantes > Troglohyphantes excavatus. The sequence continues at coordinate 65,446,538 of OZ010667.1, forward strand.
ATTATTATTTGTAATTATTAATTGTAATTATTATTTGTAATTATTAATTGTAATTATTAATTGTAATTATAATTATTAATTGTAATTATAATTATTAATTGTAATTATTAATTGTAATTATTAATTGTAATTATTAATTGTAATTATTAATTGTAATTATTAATTGTAATTATTAATTGTAATTATTAATTGTAATTATTAATTGTAATTATTAATTGTAATTATTAATTGTAATTATTAATTGTAATTATTAATTGTAATTATTAATTGTAATTATTAATTGTAATTAATAATTGTATTTGATAATCATTAATTGTAATTAATAATTTTTAATTGTAATTAATAATTATGTTAATTTTGTAATTATTAATTATTATTATTTGTAATTATTAATTGTAATTAATAATTAATAATTGTAATTGATAATCATTAATTGTAATTAATAATTATTATTTGTAATTAATAATTATTATTTGTAATTAATAATTATTATTTGTAATTAATAATTATTATTTGTAATTAATAATTTTTAATTGTAATTAATAATTAATAATTGTAATGAATAATTGTAATTAATAATTATTATTTGTAATTAATAATTATTAATTGTAATTAATAATTGTAATTAATAATTGTAATTAATAATTAATAATTGTAATTATTATTATTTGTTAATTAATTGTCATTTTATTAATTAATAATTATTATTTGTAATTAATAATTATTAATTGTAATTAATAATTGTAATTTATAATTAATAATTGTAATTAATAATTAATAATTGTAATTAATAATTGTAATTAATAATTAATAATTGTAATTAATAATTAATAATTGTAATTAATAATTAATAATTGTAATTAATAATTAATAATTGTAATTAATAATTAATAATTAATAATTGTAATTAATAATTAAATTGTATAAAAAAACTTGTAATAAGTATAAAATTAATGTTAAATAAAAAAAAATTCAGCTTATTGGTTAAATTTAAAATTATTTTTTTTACTTTTTAGCGCTTTTTTTTGTTAAAGTTGGTATTACTTTTTTTTAAATAAGATAATTTTATAAAGATTATTTTTAAATAAGATAAGTTTATTAGTATTCTAAAAAATTTAAGAACGTGAACAGGTCATTCAGAATATATGTAAGTAATTTAACCCACCAACCGCTGTTCTTTATGGAAAATAATGGTATCTTTCGGTACCCGAGTTTAATGGCGCTATTTTCAACTATAAACTGGTTTGAATTATACCTACACCTTTGTGATCAAGAAACAGTCTAGTACATTTGCGTCATCAAAGGGTTAGAAATCCCATTCCTGACGGATATAGCATCAAATTTTTGTGTAAAGAGCACGTAGATATTACATACGTCAAAAAAGTAGTTCATTTAAAAACGTGAAAAGGTTTCACGAATGAAGTGAATTCCAAACACGTACGAGTCAAAGAGATCTCGGTGACAATTCCAGAATGCTCATTTATTTATTTCTTAATTTGTTAAAATTGAGTCAGGGTAAATGGAAAGAAATTCGACCAGACTACTTAAAATCTGTCCGAGTACGGATGTCATCGACTAGAAACTTAGGCGGCCAAAAAAATATTGATATTTCAAAGTCCTATATCTCCAAAAAAAATCAGCCTAAAATAAATATGGTGATAAATGACATACCATCGTGTAGAAGAGAGTAGGCCACGCCCTCCCTGCCTCTTTAATTTCAAGCCAAAATATGACACTAAAGTTCAATGCAGGCATATAAAACGTAAACGAATTAAAAGAGCAGTTTAAGACCAACAAAAAGATACTAAAAAGTATAATTGTAAGTTAAGTGCAGCGAGACTTATAGCTAACTGAACCATACCTTACTGAACAGTTGGTACTGGGCCTACCCGATTTTTATTCCTAGAAGGTTCGCATTAAGCTCAATTATCTTACATTTGAACAACAACACGATAATGTTCGTTACCCTCCAGGAATTATACGAACAGCGATTCACCGACTGGTTTGAAAACATTTTTGTTATATCAATTCCACATATATCTAGGATAGTCAAACACACTTTTTTCCTTATTGAAAACATTTAATGTTAATTAATAGCATGTACTTGTCGAAATATTATAATAATTTGTTTTATCATACTCATTTCACAAACTTATTCTTTCAAGTGTACATTGTTCTACACTGTTAAAAAGTTATTAGCATAGTTTCACATACCTTTAGTCTTGGAAATTTGAAATTGAAAACACTTAACGGCAATTAATAACATTAAATTATTGAAATACTACAATAATTTGTTTTATCACATTGATTTATCAAACTGATTCTTCCAAGAGTACACGGTTGTAAACTGTTAAAAGCATATTTTAACAGACCCTTTGTCTTGTAAATTTGAAATTGAAAAACATTCAACGTTAATTAATAAAATAAACTATTGAAATACTAGATACAATTTTATTTTATCGTACTGATTTCTCAAACTGATTCTTTGTTCTGCGCTGTTAAAAACGTATTAGCATAGTTTCACATGCTTTTCTTCGTGTAAATTTTAAATTGAAAACACTTAACGACAATTAATAACATAAGCTATTGAAATACTATACATATTACTACTATAATACTAAAACAATTTATTTTATCACACTGATTTATCATACTGATTCTTTCAAGTGTACATAGTTGTACACCGTTAAAAACATATTTTAACAGACCCTTTGTCTTATAAATTTGAAATTGCAAACATTTAATGTTAATTAATAAAATAAACTATTGAAATACTAGATACAATTTTGTTTTATCGTACCGATTTCTCAAACTGATTCTTCAAAGTGTGTATTGTTGTACATGTCGAAAACGCATTGCCATAGTTGAATACACCTTTTGACTTATAAATTAAAAAATATATATCATGGATTATATATATATATATATATATATATATATATATATATATATATATATATATATATATATATATATATATATATATATATATATATATATATATATATATATATATATATATATATATATAAGAAAATAAACTTTAAAAACATATTTATTTCTTAATGGTAGCATTCCAAAATAATATTATATATTGTTTTCTGACAAAGGAGAATACTTTTTTTTAAATATTGAAAAAAGTTCAAGAAAAAGAACTTATCATAAACAGCCACACAACGGGTCACTTCCCATGATGAACCATATTCCTTAACTTCCTGGTTCAATTCCAAATTGGAATTTTTCCAAACCCAAGACAGCAATTAGGCAAATTACTTTCCAGTTGTCCTATCGGTCAACCGTCCGCAATCCAACCCTTAAAACGACACTCAATATAACAAGAATCTAAACCCTCTAATACAAAGGCCCTAACCCTAATATTAGTCCCCAAATTGAAAATAGTAAAAACAATCACAAGCATCCGCGTTTTTGTCGTTGCCAAATTCTTCAAGTTGGAATTATTTATAATGGCCATCTCGTTATTTATCGTCCAATCACACGAGATCTGACGACAGGAATCGTTCTCGTTCCATAATTCAGGCGTGCCAGGTTATAAAGAGAGTTTGGCGTGCGAAAATGGATCCTTTTTTTTTGTTTGTAGATTTACGTGATTGGGTTAACTATTTAGTTGGGGCCATCTAATTGGTGCGAACGATTACTATCGCACTTCTGAATTGGAGCAAATAGAGTGTGGTTAGTTGATAAAGGGAGACATCGGTGCCACATGAGTTTAAAATAGATGAACTTTTCAAAGATTTTATTTTTTTGGAAAATGTACATTCTAAACAATCCAGCAGGCACAGTCAGCACTGTACCAAAAGGTATGGTTCCCGGATACTTTGTACGGACGCCTGCTCGGCCGAAATTTCACCCTTACGCGGTACAAAAGTCAGATGGAAGAGTGGATTAATTGCCAAACTGGTGGACGCGTCTCAATTTCTTCTGCCCGATAGCAGGTCATTTACCGCCTTAGGCTAATTCCTCTTGGAGTTATGGAAATTTGAAGAATCTTGTTTTTTATGTTATGAACCCTTTGCGGCGATGTACGATTTAAGGACGTAATCACGTTAAAAACATTTAAAAACTTTATAGATAAAGAACATTTATTATTTCGGTAAGATACAATGCAAAATGGCGTCAGAAAAATATTTCTTTGGTGAAAGCTTTTTTTTTTTTTTTTTTTTTTTTTTTTTAAAGCGCATAATTATTGCGCAGGCGGCTTATAAGTTGTCCTTGCACCTGCCAATTTTTTTTAATTTCAATTAAACTAATTATTAAAAAATATTTATTAGTTAAATATTTTTACACAGCAGCGCCCAATTTCCTATCGAACGAAATAGAAATTGAGGGCTGCTAATTTAAGTAAATCGTTCAATAAAATTTAAGCCTATTGTACTATTTGTTGTTGAGTTATAAGAATGGATGTTACTTTAACAGATTAACTTGGTGTTTTCGTCTTGACATCCAATGTACCGAATTATCAGGATTTTATGTGTTAAAAATATTCGGCCTACGCCAGTGACGTATATACAGGGGAACTTAGAGGGCTACTAGACAAAGCGGCAAGATAAAAGGCAGCAAACTGTTGAAATATTGTTATTCAAAAGAGTATCAATCAAATTCGATTTTTTTTTCGTCTGAATTATAAAAAATTGTTTTTCGAGTGAAAGTATTTTTACTTTATTTTAAATGAGTTGATTTGTTTTTATTGTTTGAGTTACTTTATTGTTTGAAGTTTCATTTTTATTTTACTTTATTTTCAATTTATAAAATTTTGTTTAGCCCTTAGAAGGAAATTTACAAATGCATCATTGATCTACACCAAAATGGACTCAAATCGATTCACTAGTTTTAGAGAAATTTCAAACGGAGTGAAACAGCTCCTGGAACGCGTATTGTAATTACGGTAGCTGCTAGTTGAGTACATTGATGCGACCAGATATTTTTCAAAATGCATTTCGTAATTCATACGTACTCAACCTAAGCATCCTGTTTCATGTACGCCCACGATTCCTAGAAAGAATAAGCGAAACGAGGGTTGTTTATTTTGTAATAAAAATTAGTTGACGCGTACCTCACAATTTCCGCGAAAATAATTCAAATATCTTACAAAAAAACAAAACTTCTTTCTACGTATTGCGGAAATTTTAATGCAATAACATTGCACGGTATGAGAATATTAGTTAAAATCATTAATCACAAATCAGTGGACATAAATCACGAATGTGAAATGACATTTAAATGCTTAAAAAAAAAACGTTTAATCTTTATATCCAACTCTAGTGTGCGAGCGATTGCGAATATTGAAATGAATTATTATTATTATTTTTTAAATATTAATATTGCAAACAGTTGAATGAATACAAAACTGTAAATATGAATGAATTTATTTTATCGAGATAAGTCTTTAAAATTAACTACATCTGTGCCAAGATAGACACTCATGCTACGCTGTGAGGGGCATCTATTATTGCTCTCTGAAAAATAGCACAATTGACAAAACTTTTGTTGATGGAATATTATTCGACACTATAACACCTCCTGGCGAATGGCATGATTAAAATAAATTTTATTTATTTTAGGATAAAATTAGGCACTTACGCGAGCAAAATCTTTAAAAAAAGCAAAACAAATACGTCAAGTGTATGGGTCGAACGGCGTCAGACCGAATAGCTTGCTTGTTCATTTTTATTCAGTTGTACAGTGTTTCGTTGGCGAGCAATCCTTATTTGTATATTTTTCTGAAAATGACGTTTCTCGCAAAATCAATCTCGGCCATGCTCAATCGCACCTCTATATCTGATTGATTCCTTTTTAAATATATTTTACTCAGTAAAATAAAAAATGTTCTTCAAATTTCATTTCTTATTTGAATGTTTACTTTATTTTCGATTTCATTAGGGTATCAGAATGTCCTCTGTACGATGATGTGTCGAATGATACTCTAAGTTGTTTGCTTTTGGAGATATAACATGTCAAAATTGTGATAATGTTTTGTATTCAACATGTATTTTTCATTTACGATCGCAATCAAAGTTTTTTAGGCATACAGGGACTTGCTGTCTGCCAAATGGGGTCCAAAACTATACAAACAAAGAGACTAATACCCTTTTTCAACTAGGCTGCTTGATCGATCATTTGACCAAGTGGTGTAAGTCCTAGTTCAGCAGGTTGCCAAATAATAAGTAAACTGTCACTTAAAATTATAGTCAAAGTAAGTTGTAAACTTTAAACCATGGTTTGGGACTTGTACTAGTTAGAAGCCAACTCGATCACATAATAATTTAAGAGGAACATACATCTCTTCTCAACACTGGCTTTGGCAAACTGGTAAACAAGTTAGGGCGAATGGATCGAATTGTTTAAAAGTAAAAAAAAAACGTTAAATCACAGCAGATATATTAGTCAGAGCCGTTTTACAACATGCCGGTTTTTGTTGATCCGACTAATGAGCATGTCTTAAACAGTGAGTTAATTGATAATTAAAAGTGAATTATAATTTTGCATTCAAATTTATTTATATTAACTTAATTATTAATTGATTGTCTAATTATGTATATTTTTATTTACATCTTTTATGAAAAACTTTTATAATTTACAAAAATAACAAAAATCTCCCAAATAAAAGAACTCTCCTAGGAAGTCGGAATCCTTTTGACATCGTAGCATGTCGTGCACGTGCTTCCATGTCATTTCGATCGCGGTCAAATATGGAACTGCGACAAAAGATGAGCTCGAAAACCAATGTCGCCAAGAAGCGATACGAGGCCAAGGTTATGCGTCGCGGAGCGAGACGATGCGGTTGAGGCGGTTTCCATGGCAACTTCTTCTCCACGCTTCCAGGGCAGAGAAAATGCGGCTTTCAAAAAAATGAAAACTTTTTGCTTGCAAAAGGGGGAAATCTTTTTCTGCTTTCCATTTGAAAGAGCGCATTCGGAAATATAAATGAGAAAAATTTAACACGAGTTATCTTTCGAATTTGAATACTTTTATTTCGAAATTCAGCTCCATTGGATTTAGAAGCTCTGTAGACGTCAAAATGGTACAAACTGCTTGGATCTGCCAGATCGTCGGACATAACGCCGTTGCATTTTTGAAGTAAATATCGGTAGGGTACATCTGCAGAAACTTGAACGACATAAAAGTGGTGACCCCCTTTTAAAGCCCCCTATACCTCCTAGAGGAATACCCTATACCTCATGTGGGAATAAATCATCTACCACCGTGTAGAGGAAAGTGAGTCGCTTTGACAACGCTGGCGGATGGTAACTTACTCCCCCCTTCTATGATGGTTCGTGGGCTCGAATGCGTAAAATTTCGGGCATAATCTGATTATCGCTTTAACTATCTTAACTTCAGACGTAATCAACGGATCGTGACGAGTGTATGCTTCAAGTGAACAGAACGACGAGTTCTATACTTCCATTTGACTACTTGGCAAGTTAAACTATTTGTGAAAATATTGTGCGGAGTAAAAAGTGACAATGTATCGAAGGTTTCACTATGAAGCCGAAATACCATTCTAAAGTTCACGTGCGGAGTAGGAGATTTAAACAGGTTAAAACGACAGTTCAAGACAATAACCAAGGGCAAGAACTCTAAACTTATGTATGACAAGTGCGGATAGATGTAGAGCTTAATGAAGGCGCAAAAGGGAGCAGGCGTACCTACAAAGTTTTTGCTGGGGATAGCCCACTGTACAGCTCTAGTGCGAGCTTGTTTCAACCAACCAACTTTATTAATTTTATTTTCACTGATCGAGAAATTTGCAGATTCAAGTAAAAATCCAGGAACAAAAGCTAATTAAGGAGGGAAGTTAAATATATCAAGATTACAAAAGAGAGGAATTAACCTCAATCGTTCTTTGATTGTTATTATTTCATTAATGATTCTTTTACGAAGATGGATGTTTGAAGGATGTTCGTTTATACAGTAATCACTAGGTGTTTATTTCCGGAACATATCTATGTATTACTTGAAGTATAGAGCCTAACAAGTGAATAAAATCGCCATTATTTTTATTTGGTTCAAAGTAACGAAATAATTTCGTTACATTACTTCCGCAAAATGTAACTTATTTTTTAATCAAAATCCCCTAAAAATGTCGTGTTAACGAAAGAGAACATTTGCCGCGTATAATTTCCTTTTTTTTAAGATTTTGTTATAAATACGTTTAAAAAGTGTGTGTTATTGTCATTTTTTAAAACCTTTTAAGAGGACACAGTACCTTACTAAAAATCGTCAAAATATAGTTTTCGGGATTTGTACACATTTTTATTACCCAGTTAATGTAAATGCACCTAAATCTGACATTGCTCCTAAAAGCCGACACATTTTGTTTAATTGATTTGAAATAAGGAAATAAAATAATTTAGATGTTTTAGGTTGGTACCTATTTTTCTTACATGTTATACTGAGCAGTTTTTCAAGTGAGCAGGTTATTGCCATAATTATTATAATTTTTGAGGGAAAGTTTCATGGTGGATGTTCTGTTGTCACTGAAATGTTCCGGGCCTTTATTAATGGAATCATTAAGAGGTGGGTGCGATTTTATTAAAGTTTAGATTGCACAGTTAATGTGTTAGAGGAACAACAAAAATTGATATAACTTATTTTTATAGTGAAATAACTTGTGGTATTGTTATTTAGATACATAACCTCAAAAACTAGGTTTTAGAAGGGAAGTTAAGTTTAAGATACAATTTCCTACTTTTGCTGCTTAACCTGACACCTTTATGTTAGTTTAAGTAGTACTTTATATTTTCAGCCTATTACACTTGCCACATTAAAAAAATGTTCATTTTAAGGCTGTATTCGATACATTATGGAAGCCATGGATTATTAAGCCTAGATGCAAGTGTGGTTTGTTTACGTATGAGAATGGGTGTTTTACGGATTTTTAAATAGATTCCAGGGGATTGAGTGTAATGATTGCAGGATGGAGTGTTTGGCTAGTGATTGCGAGATGAAAGATGTCCATGTGGATTGTGAGATTGAGTTTAATTGTGTGCTGTGTTTGAAAATGAGAGATTTAGAACAAAAGTTGAAAGATAATTTATGAATAAATGTTTATAGTCAGACAAAAAAAAAAAGAAAGTTGGCTCCAGCCTAAACCAGTTCTTTTCTGGACCGGATTTTAAACATTCAGTCTAAAATATTTATAAATTAGCTTCCATAATTTTCTTAAACTGAACATTTAAAAAATATGTCAGGTTTAGAAAGCTGAAAGGCATGCCCCATAAGCTGACACAGGAGTGTCTGGATAAGGGGAAAAAAGTAAGGGATTGCATGTTAAACTTGACCCACCTGCTAGATTTAGATTCTAGTTTTCAAATTATATGTCTAAATAACAATACCACAAGTTATTTCACTACAAAAATAAACATCAATGTTTGTTATTTCTATAACACATCTAACCACAATCTAAACCTTCATAAAAACACTCACTCTCTCTTTCCATCAAGACATTCTCTTTTCCATCAAGAAAGACAGAATAACTCTGTGGCAACAGAACATCCATCATGAAACTTTCCCTCCAAAAATAATAATAATTATGGCAGAAATAGTATATTTAGCCTAAATCACTATTAGTTTGAACTTTTAAAAGTATTTGGAAATTATCTACTTCAAAATGTCAAAATAATAAACCAGTAATAGTTTATTTACAATAATTTCTTGATGTCGAGTGCTTTTTAACATCCTAAATATCCAATCCTGTTTGCCAGACTGAGATTTTTGAGCTAAAAAATAAATTTTATTGAACATTTTTCTTGGTGGTGCACTTACGTTCATTATACCCGTTAAATAACATATCACTATTGCTTTTACTTCAATTAGAAAGTGCTAAACAGTATTAAATATGTGGTGTTGGAATGTGTTAATAGGTAACATTTGTCTTTTTCAAATTTATTTTTCTCAAAATGTTTTTTGTGCTATGTAACTTTTTACAGAAACTTTCAATTATATATGTGAAATTTTTTGTATATATACCTTATATACCTTATGTATATATAAGATTACACTGAAATCAGCTTTTAAAGATTATTGTTTTATATTAATTTTAAAAAAATCTTTTTCTGCTAAAAAATACTTTTTTTACGTAATTGAAGTGATTTTCATTTAAAAAATATTTTTGAACAAACTATGGGGTTTTCTTTAAAAGCTCCATTTGTGTAAATTAACACGTGTCTTAGTTTGTACAATAAAAATATTAAGTTTGTATTTATAGCCCATTCCGAGACAAGGTACATCGAAAAGTAATAATTTTACTTTGGCGGTATAGGAGGTTCCGATTGTCCTTAAAAAAGCCTTAGTGTTTTAATAATTTAAAAAATTTAAATTAACAAAAAATTAAGGAATTTTTGTGTGAAATATTGTTCTTTTATATAATTTAAACAATAATATACATTAAAACTTTGATTCAAAAAGTAAAATAAAAATAGATGGTACCGTGTTTCCTTAATAAGATTGATACTCGCAAAACAAAACTGATCCTATTTCCGATGCTTTAGTACACAGTTGTGGTAAGTAACGATTCCCTAACTTTTAGGAACAGCAATTTAGAAGTTTGTAGCGCTATGCGTCTTTACAAGGAACTTCAAACATCAGTGGTATCGACCAATTAAACTAATTATTTTTCATTGAAACACAATTAGGTACTATATTGATTAGATTTGAAGAATGAAACGAGTTCTTCAAATGATTCGAAAGAATGCAATAAACACATTTACGCACCCATTAATAAAAAAAATATGAATGGAAGATGTCGAAATTTTTTCTCCCGTAAACTTAAATCCATATTTTATTGTTAAAATGAAATTTGAAGGAAAGTTCATACGGATAAACTAGCTTTACGTGAACTAGCATCGTATGTGACATACTTTTCCACATTAAAAAATAAACTTGAAACTAATTTTAACTTGAATAGTTTTTTCAGTATGGCATTTGAAGAATTGCTATGAGTTTTTTACAGAAATCTAGTTATGGTTTAACAAGAATAAAATTTCAAAATTGGCACGCACAAAAATAAAACCTATGAGATTAGCGTCATATAAATATAACGCGTAGATTCTAACTAACAGGTTTTTTTTTTATCTAAATCAGCAGCGCCTTTTAGAAACATATTTTGCATTAAAGCTTTTTATCACGTAGGTGGCAATCTGGAATTTCACACCAGACCAAAATAACCCTTAGGGGTCATTCATATATTACGTCACTCACCTAAAGGGGGTAGATGGTATCATGTACCAATTTTTTACGTTGAAAATATATTTTTTCAAAAGTCAAAGTTCGGTAAAGAGTAACTTTGCTTCTATTTCTTGAATTTTATGATGAACACACACAAAGTGGGATAGTTTGGTTTGGTTAGGTTAATTGACGTCACACTAGAGCTGCACATTGGGCTATTGCAAGGGCGGATTCAGAGATTATTGTTAGGGGGGTAATACAGTATATTGTTATCATGAACATCAAATTTGACCCCCTTAGTTTGAAATTTTTCATTGCCTAAGGTGACTTTTGAAAATATAATCTTAGATGTTAGGGGGGGGGGGGGTAATTTCCTCTTTACCCCCCACCTGGATCCGCGCTTGGGCTATTGGCGACGGGAATCAAAGGGGTAGACCATTTTAGTAGGACAAAAGCCGATAAATGAAAGTTTACTTAGTTCACGCAACTTGTATACCATGAAAAGTAAAGGTATATGTTTATTAGAACTGAAACATACCCTGCAAAAAAAGTCAGCATTAAACCTTCATCAAAATTATCAAATTGAAGGTTTTTTGGAGGTTTTATAAAGGATATTAAATCAAAAATCTTGTGTTAACTGCAATAATATCTGATATATGAAAAAAAAAACCATTGTCGATAAAATATGTGTATTAAACAATAGGTGAAAATGAGGGGAAAGAGGGTGGGGGAGGGTCAGCGCTGCAGAGAGTGGCGTGGGCGGGTAGGGGGTAAAAGTATTCTAAAAATTACGTAACGTAATAAATGAACTCTCCCTTAGATTAGATTAGCTTTTTCGATGAAATCATAGAGGGGCAAATTAGTAAAATATAATATCAAAGATCGTTTTATAAAAAAGATCAAAGAAACTGAAAAATTTAATTTTCTTCTGCTTCTGACGATTGCAGAAAATTATTGCTATAATTGATATCTTTCAAAGAATTTGTGGCCCAAGTACTTTTCAAAAGAAGTAACATTAAATAAGTTTATATTTTATGCTCCTTTTACCAATTATGCAGATAAATTAGTTTCCTACATATATTTCGTAATGAGCAAAACCACATTAAGGTAATTTCGGACTTTTATTTGTATTTTTATGTACCGTTTTCTAGATCTGGTTTGGCAATTAACTCTTGAAATAATGTCAAAAGCATTTGGCTTCAAATTGGCACGATTTAAAATTTTTATTTCCGGAATTTAAATTTGAGTAATGACTAAAATAACTCGAGAAAACTAACGCATAGTGAACGTATAATTAAAAAAAATAATATTTGAATTATATTTTGATGTTATAAAACATCGCAGAACTTTCTGTCAACCTCTACTCACTAAGAAGTATTACGTCCGACTTTTGATTTCAGAACCACAATCTTGTCCTTGGCAAATTTTTTATAGAGTTGCTTTAATTGTTGCACGTAGTTTTTACACATCTTTTAATTTGGAGTTAGAAGACAAATAAGCAATGTGTTTTTAAATGGAAAGTCTACTGAAACGGAATTATTTTATCCATTTATAATTCTTGTAAACTTCTTTTTTTGCATGATTCTAATTTAATTCCTATTTCAGTCATCATAAATATTTAGAACACTTAAAATTAATATACCTAAATTAGAATAACTAAAAACTCAATTCAAAGGTACTTTATTTTTGAAAGTTCGAATATCACACTTGATACATTCATCCATATGCAATAGAATTTTGCACTGTAGTTGAAGCGGTAAGTGGATAAACGTGGTATGCAAATTTTTTTTTAAAGAAAATGAGTTATTGTTATGGATGAAAGAGGTATGTGTTGGCCAGTCTTTTGACCAGCAATGTAAAAACCTTATTAACAGAGATACTTGTGTCGATAAAACGATTAAATATACGAATGACTTAAACTCGGTCCTCCTGGTACTAAATCCTTAAAACGTGTAAGAAAGAGAAAAAATTAGCATTGAAATCAGTGGCGGTTCGTCCACTATAGCAAGTACAGCCGGGCCTGTACCTAAATTCAGTATTTTAAAACTAAAATCGGATATTTTACTAATTTTCTTAAATGAAGATTAGAATTGAAAATTAAATTTCTACGGTAGTAAACAAAATCTCCGATAAATAGCAAGCCTGTTAGCGTAATGCACAATTCAGGATGGGAAACAACTCCATTCAATCAAAACTGCAGCCAAAATGCGAAATTCGAAATCGGCTGCATCGTTGCCATGGCAACGATGCAGTTGGTTGGTTATTTAAGTTAATATTAAAACTGACCGAATCGCATGTTTAAAAAAAAGGAGGATTGCTTTTATTTAAAAAAAATAAGTAATTTCTATTTTTTTCGCATGTTATCATTTCGTAAAAATTGAAAGGAAACTTTGATTTGAGTAGTAAATAATAAAGAATTTCCGTTCATGTAAGGGTTGTGGAAAATAAGGGGAGGGGGGGGGGGATTTACATGATTTCGGCTGCACTAACATTTTCGACCACGGGGCGCCACTGATCGAAATGTTGACATTAAAATAACATGAATGAAGAAATTCATTGACAAAGGCAAGGGCATGATAAAGTTTTTAGAAAAATCAAGGTTTTTTTTTTGTCGTAAAAAGCAGTCATTAATCCAACTTTAAAAAAGAAAAGTGAAACTGAACTTGAATGAAAAAAAAATATGTTTACTAAACTTTAAAATCTTAATTGGACTACTTGATGAAACAAACATAAATAAAATACCCAATTTGAAATTTAAGGTAATTTTCAGGAGAATTGAAAGGATTTAGATGATATTGAAAACCGCTTGCATAAGAACTTCTTTATTTTTGATCTACTTTACAACCCTTACTAAAAAAAAGATGGAATATATTTTGAACGAAATATTTTTAAGTCATTAACATCAAATCATCGCAACTTAAAAATGACTACTTCTAACATAAAATAAGAGATAAGTAGAATTTATGCTTTGCATAAATTACAACCTACAAAAAGAGAATGAAAACAATTTTCGTTCAACAGAAATGATTGCTGTAACTTCTGAATCCGATAAAATCTATAATTAAATTGCATAAAAGTTTTTATTACGCTTAAAGAATTCTGGAAGCACGAATTGGCCATTCTTTCGTTATCAGATGTAAAAGGAATAAAGGTGAAGTGTAAATCGGCCCCAATTTCTTGCAATTCAAAAGAAATAATTTAGACTAAAATGTTGAGGAATTTGGTACAAATGAAATGTTTTATTGAATTTTTAAAGAAATGGATCTCATTCAAGGAGGATTATCTGGAGGATGTAAAAAATGCAGAAATAGATTTTTCCAATAATTTTTTTAAATATTTCTTCTTATTATGGTAATGTTAATTGCGAAATTATGTTTTCTATTATAAACGACTACATGCTAAAAAATGCCTACATTTTTATCAATATTCATTAATAACGTTTAAAAATTTACAAATAAAAATTGTGTTAAGTAATATAACAAATAATATTGTAATAAATAAAATAAATGAGCAGCCCAAATGCAAAAACAGTTATATCCAAAAATTCGAAAAATGAAATTTTGGTATCAATAGGTATTTTTTAACTGTGGTTCTAATTTTAAAATACAAGGTGTTTAATAAGGTACTTTACAACTAGCTGGCCAACTCACACTATGGACTTCCACGGCCAAATGCGTTGTTGCGAGTAAATGTTATAAGATAACTTTTAACGACCCTGTATAATAAAGAAGCAAAACTAAATTAAAAAAAAAAGTCACTAAGAAGCAAAAGTAGCTATATCCATATTATCCTCGATTTATACAGATGCAAAAGCAGATATATCCAGAAAATATGAACGTAAGCGTTAGCGAACGGGATTTCTAATTGACTGGACTGTGGATGTAGCTGTTTTTGCTACCAAAAGAAGATGGCGGCGTATACGTTTGGAAAATCGGTTAAATCGTTATTCCAGTTGAAAAAAAAGTTACGTGAAAATTAAAATTAAAATTATAAATTATTCAGTAAACTGAAAACTTACAAATTTTGTGTGTGTGTTCAGTGCCGTTACACAAAAAATATGTTGGGGGTTTGAAACAGCAAATTTCCCAACTAAACGGTTCGAAATTTCCAACTCAACAGTGCTGAAAATTCCCCAGTTCCAACTTATCGACATTTTTCATCTTTTTTTTATATATATATTTTAGGTAATATTAAACAGTTCTCTCACAAGCATTAATTTGTTGCGCACATATTCCAATGCAGTGTACGTTCTGAGGTCTACATATAATCTTACAAGTTGGGCAATTTCTAATCTTGCCTAGCTTTAATTTGTTAATAATATTAAATTTATCCAGGCATTAAATTTTCCAAACTCGGGGTTTTTAAAAGTTGAAATTCTCAACTTTCAGGGTTTTCAAATTATTAGGGGGTCGGATTCCCCCCAAACTCCACCGGTGCGACGGGCCTGGGTGTGTTTCCTTTAAAAAAAAAACAGCAACAACAAAACAATCGTATTATCAATAGTTCAGTAATGACAGTTTTATCGTGATTTACTATTCGTTCATGGAGATGCTTTCGCTACTGGAGTACTCAGTTTCGTAACTCATCTTTCGAGTGAGATAGAGAAAAAACTGTGATGTCGAAATCTTCTGTCGAGTTTCATTTATACCAAATGTCATCAAAACCGGTTAATTAGTTTCAGGTTAGAAGATAATATTATAATTTAATTTCTCAGTTAGAAGGTTATATAAAAACAACTATTTAAATATTCTGTAGTTTTTGGCAATAAAAAAATACCATTACGAGAAATAATAAGAATTCGATGACCAATCGGACGAAACAAGTTACGTTATTTTTGACGAAAGTAATAATACGACCACAATTTAGAAAATGCTAATAAAATAAAAAAAATCAATTTTTGAAAGTAATCTAATGTAATTGTAGCACATTTTTGACTGAAAACTTTTACCGTGACCGGAAATCATCTCTCATCTAACATCCGGTCAGCTGCTCATCCCCCCCACCCCCTCTTTACTCGCCCAATTCAGGGGTGAGGAAGTGGAGGGGGGGAGGGTGTATAAGCAAAAATCGCCCCGCTTCCCGGATGTGGTGCGTACCGAAATGCCTGTGTATCGGTGCATCAACACACAATACTATTGCAGAATCCCGTGTAAGGACATGCCTATTGGGTTTCGATGCTGTACATCTGCTGTATAAGGTTACAAATAGGGTGTTTTATCCATGACTCGTTCATTTAAATTTGGGGAGTTGATTTGATTTTAAGAGCGGAAAGCTCATAATCGCGGAGCGTTGAGAGTTTGGATCCTCATCATCCGACCAAACAGGGCCTTTTTTCGTTCGGGCTAACCAGCAACTCGAGGCGATTTTCCGCATATTTCGTGAATTTCTTACAGCTAATCAGCGCATCAAACCAAGCTTGAAAGTCATCTCCCGAGTTGGCCATCAAACCAAGTGCCTGAGAGTCACCAGTAGACCGCAAAGGGTAGGATTTAATCTGTCGTGGTCCTGGGCAAGCAATAATGTATTCGCTCGTGTACGTAGGGTTGCCAGGTTTCGTTCCTTTCTCGTACTAAAATAAATATCCGCCGTGTATAGGGAGGGGACTGGTGCACATGGAACTTTAATAAAGTACCAAACAAATAAATTATGCATTTAAGTACATATCTGGATATGTAATTAAATGCATAATTTAGTTAATGCTACCATTAATGCAAATACTTAAGTCATCAATGGTATTACTTTTGTTTCATCTACGTGGTTTTAAAGGTTACCAGAAGTTGTTTTTATTTCACATACAAAAAATTTAAAACTATAATTTCAATACTAACAAGAAACCCAAAAGGAGAAAAAACCAGCTCATTTACTAAAGAAACCACATGTCTAAACATCGACTAATAACAAACAGCGATAAAAACACTTACGATCCACGAAAGAACAAGAGGCAAGTACATTCCCTCTTCAACAAAAACACAAGCCCTTTTGTTCACTTTTAAACAACACAAATCCACTCAATTACTTAAAAAACTGGTTCCCATTCTCATGTTTGCGGAAGTATTTTTTTTATTTCCAGAACCAATAATCATAGTCGATGCCCAGTTCTTGCAGCGGGGAAGAAAGGTCACATTTTGTAATCGGAAGCCATCTTTATAAAAAGAAGGATTAAAATGTCTTAAAGAGAGTCCTTTGACCAGCGACCTTCCTTTTAGAAGAAACTTTATTTCGGAAATTGTACAGCGAATGTTTGAAAATCGTTTGAGTGTGATGGTAATCCTAGGTTTGATGGTCATCTTCAGTTTGAGACCATTTTTCATCTCTATTAGGGGTAGATTAAAGCGGCCTAATTTCGCTAGACCTCCCTTTGTTCGATGTTAGGTCTTGTTTTTTCATCGTTTTGTAAGATTATCTTGATTAGACCGTGTAAAAGGGATTATGAAGGTAAATGTAACTTTATAGGAATTTAATTTTGAGCAGATGGCAAATGTATTTTTTCCATGATACCCAGCAAAAAAAAAAATCAACATAAAACTGTAGAATTGGAGGGTTTACGCAGGACAAATGCAGGTTGTTTTTGAAAACCTATTAAATAAAAAGGTTTTTGTTTCAAATAAATTGATAAAACTTGTAAAATAACTTAAAAAATCTGCAAGAAACCTTCAACTTTGAATCATCGAAGGGAACGTTTTAAGTTTTCGGCACAATTGCCGTTCCTACTGTTATTGTTCACGGAAATAATCAGCCTACTACCCGAGAAGGAGTTAGGTTAAAAGGGAAATATCGTGTTTTATACGCATGCAGAGAATCATTATCTAATTTTGATTTTACGTCATCAGCTTAGGAAATGAATGCATGAAAATAGTATTATGACTGTTTCCGCGGGATAATTATTCAAAAATCTACCCTAGAAAAATACTCTCCATAATTTTAAATTGAAAGCACTAACTCAATACAGTAGACCGACTCCTCGATATAGCGACTCCTTTCTTATAACGACCACCACTGAAAGTACCAATCGGTTGATTACTTTCTAGTGCATCTACCATTTATTTTATTTCGTTACAACGACCTTTCGTTATAAAACTACACATGTTGGACCTGAGAGAAATCGTGGTATTGAAGAGAACTAGTGTATACGAAAATTAAAGACTATTAAATGCGAGGAAAGCGAAAAGGGCTGGAATTGTGATCTATAATTAAGATTTCATATCTCCAGTTAAAATTATTTTTTAAAAAAAGTAAGCTTTTATAGATCCATTTCCACATATGTCTCCTGCCGGGATGCTGTTAATACAATAAAACAGATCAATTACATACTTGCATTTGAGTAGCTCAGGTGCGAAAGCTACTATATGCATGAAAAGCCTTTTTGAGTTTATCGCGAAAAACTATTAACTATAACAATAATAATTCTTTTTTGTAAAAAAGAAGGAAAAATACAACAATTTTCTAGTAAGTAAGTTCTCAGATTACTTAATAATTTATTACCTAAAATTTAAATTTTACGTAACTTGTTTTGCAACTGGATGGAGGTCTTTAACTGCTTTTGAAACTGAATGCGTCGCCATTTCTTATTGTTCAAGAAGCAAAAGCCGCTATATTCACAAATGAGAAATCGTGTTCTCCGACTTTCACGTTCACGTTCGCTGGCTATAACTGCATTTGCATCTGTATAAAGCTGGATTAACTTGGAGTTTTATTATTAAATAAAGTATTTTTTTATTAAGTTTAAAAATTGAAGTTTATGTTATAAAGTACCTATTGATATCGAAATCTCACTTTTCGAATGATTGGATATGACTGCTTTTGAATATGGGCTTCTCAGTTAGAACTTTAAATATATAATTTAAATCATTGAAAAAGGGGGTTAAGCTTTTATAGATTCCTTTCTCCCTATGGCTTCTGTCGGGACGGTGTTAAACTAATAATATAGATCCATTACATACTCGCATATGACGTTAACTGCACTGCAACATGATCCTGCAAGTGATGACGCACTCTCCATTAGCAACCACGTGGACAGAGACAATAACAGCCGCGTGACCCACCCAACAGCTGATGATTTCCTGGTCACAGTTAACCCGAAGACCAGGATCATTTTATTTTTTATTTTACTGCGGTAGCGCGGTTTAATCAAGATACTCTAAAAGAGTTTTCAAAAGGGAGACCCTTGATGGTTTCATCTTTCCACGATAGGATCGTTTTCCGAGTCTTTGTCGATGGTCAACGAAACTCGATTCTTTCAGATAGATCGAGTCTTTTTATTATTATTATTCTTTCTTCCGATGCATTGTTAGTGGCCGTATTGTTCGTTTTGTGGTTGTGTTTGGCGGGGAACAGGAGACGGGTCCCCGCAGAAAATAGGAGTTGAGGTCATTCCATTTAAGTTTTTTTTTTCGATTTAAATCTCCTGTGTTACGTCTTTGGTAAGGGAAGACGGCCGCAGATGAGCGGGAGATAACGACTTTCGATTAAAGTTTTAGTTTTCAGGAAACGCTGGAACCCTAAATCATGTGAGATCAATTTTAAATTTAGATTATTTTGGACGAGTGGCCAATTTTGAGTCTTCAAAAGGGAAATAATAGGGTCTATTTTGAAATGAAGTTATTCAGTATAAAAACCAATTGCTTTTGGATAAGAAATAAAAAAAACGCTCGAAATTGGACGCAATTTCCACAAGTATGCAAAATAATAAGCACTCCATATTGCTTGGAAAGGGGAAAGCGACAGCGTCCCTCATATAAGGTAAATGGTTTTCTAAAATAACTTATTATTTTTACAGTTATTTTTTAAACTAAGGTAACATCAATGCGTTTCTTGGTAGTTTTTCATTTGTTGATGATTTAGAGCAATCGTTTAAAACCAGTTCCGATTTGGGAATTTTGATTATATATATGCATACATATCCTCATTAACTATTTCAATTTGGTTTCTTGCTTGATTGCTTCAATGTCGCGAAGATGCAGTCTTCAAGCATTACTTTTAAATTCATCGCAACAATTGGTCCCTTACAGTTTGGCGCACTCTCTCATAAATTACACTGTCAATTTTGAGAATTCTGTGATCGCCAAGGCTACTTTCGACAATTTCGGCAATCATTTCGTCATTGAATCACGTGACTTTTAACAAAATAAGAATTTTCAGCGAAAGTCATTTACTCTGATTTCTTTCTGGTGATATCAGCTCATTCGGTTCTAATTTTGGTTTTTATATGTATATTGCCATAATTCGCAAAAGCTTTTCTAGCTCGGTCGATTGCGCGCGTGTTTTCGGACCAATAGATCGAGTCGAGCCGTAAATTTTTATTTGAAATCGTCCTCATGTCTGATAAAGACTTACAGATTTAAGTTTGAAAAGAGATATATCAATATAATAATCAAATCAATATATAATCAATAATGAAATCACTATATACTCAATAATGAAATCAATATATAACCAATAAGGAAATCAATATATAATTAATAATGAAATCAATATATATTACATATATTGATTTATTGTTATACATTCATTTCAATATTGATTATATATTATAAAATAAATAACGAAAACAATGCATAATTAATAATGAAATCAATGTATAATCAAAAATGAAATTGATATATAACATTGGAATGCAAATACAATGCTGTCACTACCTTAAAAACAATTCAGTTGTTATTCATGAAAGACAAAAAAAGTCCCGAGTATTACGCAATTTAATAATAGCTAAAAATTTTATTATACAATACATTTACAAATTTATAGAGAAAACATTTCAAAATTTAACCTCAAACTTATTTAAGCTTTATAAAACAAGTCATTAAAATGAGTCAACTTGTTGCCCCTTAAGAATACTTACCAACACATAAGATACCGAATCTGACATTTCGATGGAGCTCTAAAACCCCGAATATTCCCACAAGTAACTTCGATCCATTATAAGTTAATACGAATGATATCTCGTGTTGAGATCTAACTCCGTCATGGGAACACTGAATACCATATTATTTCTCCGGTATTTTCCATTTATTTCACTTGGCATTGTTCTGTGTCTTCCGTGTCCGTAAACACAGTTCATGGATTACAAATGCGTGACGTGCCGAACAGTTTAGGAATCGTTGATCTTTTATGACTTTTCTTAACATGCAGGCTTCTGTATGATCTACGGATAATGTGATCTATTGCTAATGGATCGCATTATCCAGGTATGTGGTATAGGTCATGTGTTATGTAAAATTGTATAGGGGGACAATGTGCATTTGATCGATGTGTATTTGATTATGTGTATTTGATTAATGTGCATTTGATTAATGTGTATTTGATTATGTGTGCATTGGGTGTTATAGTTAGGAAAATGAAAATGTACAAGATCGTTTTACTGTAATTCATTTCTGTTTATTGATGTAAATGTAGCTAACTCCAAATAATTTTTTGTTGTTGAATATTTTGTAGAAGTTATATGGAAAAATGGGTCATCGAGTTTTTAATGATGAAAGTATCTGAAGTTCCAAGAACGCAAAACAATGATCTTCGGAAAAAGTGAAATATTATTCAAAAATATAAATTCTTAATACAAATACAAATAATGTCGACCCACTACAGGCTCTAGGCCCAGCAACGTTGGTCCTGTCAATCCATCATCCTCACGATTCCCCAATGCCGATCCAATTGCTTTTTAAAACTACCCACTCCTGAAGAATTAACATCATACTCAGGCAAACTATTCCATTTGTTTATAACCCTATTAAAAAAATAATACTTTCTAACGTTCCGATTGAGCTGTGATTTGTATAATTTTAATTCATGACCTCTAGTCACATTGGAAATATTAAATTCCAATCCCTCCACATCACCCAATTTGATAAATATGAATAACTGAATAAGATCCTCTCTAATCCTTCTCTCCTCGAGTGTATGCATGTTTAGAGTTCTAAGCCTCTCTCCATAATTCATTCCCGAAGTACCCTGAATTAAGCCCTTCAATTTGCATTTCTATCTCCTGGTTATTTATAAATTAAATTTGCAACCGAACACACGCCTTAAATTCTGCGGCCTTTCTCGATGGACACAGCTTAACTGATTTTTTCAGAGACTTGTTTAGCAGAATAAAATCATGTATTCCTCTTATCGTAAATACGCTTGAGGAAAACCAAATGGGGCGTAAATTAAGTTTTGTGAATTCAAAGACGAGTTTGATGAGACAGCGAAAAACAGTCGTCGGCCTTAACTTAAACGGATTACAGAAGAAAGTGAATCCGTAGATCACCCTTGATCCTCCTGATCAAAAACTGAGTGGCTTCTTTGCGGCAATTTGAAGAATAAAACCTTTTCTTTTATTTCATTTTTAAGGGAACTTCTCCTGTATTTGGTTTTCTTATCAGATATGTTTCTTATAAATGCCATGATTTTTTTTTGTTTATACCGTAAATGATTTAATAAGAAACTCACATATAAATGGATTGTTTTTTTTATCCCTTACTTTTCGCACATGAATTTTCAGAGTTGAAACAAAAGTTGGCTTGTGACCTAAAAAACCAAGTAAAATTATTTTTTTTACTTTAAAAAAAATTTAAATTATCCAATTTGGACTTAAAAAAAACTTTTTTGAACTTTAAAAAAAAAGTGAACTTTTTATACTTTTCCAAATGAAAATTAATTGGTTTTGGACTTAAAAAAGTGAATTGTCATGAAAATTCGTTTTGTCTTATTACCATTACAACAAAACAAATAAATAAAATTTAACAAACAGATTGATAAAATAAATATTGTAAATAAAGGTTTTTAAGGTTTTCTACTTGAGTGAAAATTCAATTATTGAAATTTTATGTACATGATAAAACAGCATCAAAATAGAAGATAGTTAAAAAATAGTAAAATGTTATACAAAAGATGGAATACTCAAATTTCTTGTTCAGCTTGGTAGTTCTGCATGACTGAAACTTTAAAAGATCTTCCAAGATTGAATTTAAGAAATATCATAATAAAATATATATTATCCAAGATATTTGTTTCTTGCTCTTTGATACAAGGTTGAACTCCCTGCCGTTCATAGACGTGATATCACATCCTGTGATCTCCAGTTCTTTCAACAACGCACTCAATTTTTAAATTAATAAAAATATCCCATTTTACAATTTAAAAAAACAAATATTTAAATGTTTGAAAGTATAATTTATAAGCTATCCGTTTTAAAATGAAATATAATTTTTAAAATAATGTAAAAGAGCATGTTTAGAAAAAAGAGGATTATCGGAAAAATAATTCAGACAGGCTGTACCAGTGGCGCAACTGCAAATGCGGTACGCGATTAGGATATTAGTATTGCATATTTTTGCTAGGTGAGGTTTTAGCAAGTGGCCCCTTACTAACCGTAATGAAAGGCGTATCATGTCAAAATTGTTTAAACTACCAAGCTGTCAAATCAACTGTACCATTGCAAAAATCGCTTAAGCGTCGGATGGTTTAAACCGTCTAAGGGATAAGAACGCGCGTCCGTGTATAGCCAGTTTCCTCAGAAATACATATAATTTAAAAGTTCATAAAAAAATATCTACTTTGAAAAAAAAAAATATTTAAAGCATCGGGAAACTTTTAGAACGAAATGTGTTGGAAATATAAATTGAACTCTTCTGTAGTGAAAACAAACTGAAAGATTCGATATTTTGCTCATGCCACAGACTGTTAACTTTTGGTAATTCGGAAATAACCAAATTAACAGAATTCACTGGATTCTTATAATAAATTCTTATAATACGTTGTATTCGAATTTAAAGTGAATCCTTTAGCCTAGTTATAGATATTCTTTATTTCAAAAAAGTCTAACACTCTGAATATTAAAAAAAATTGTACCAAAACACTTTCTTAATTTAATTTTAGAATGTTATATTTGTAAAAGTATTACTATAGTAAGGAGTTATTTTAAATCATTCAAGCAATTGCATAGTATTTTTAAGCAATTTGTGCATCTATAGAACATTTATTTATATGTCGCGATGGTCTTTATGTCGAAACTCAAAAACTGCGTAACATATTGAAATGAATGATAAACTGTATTTTGAATATGAACTTAAATATCGATCTTACATTGACATATAAAAGATTGCTAAAACTTTTCCTTGTTATTCTACCCATTGTGTGATTGACATTTACAAATGATATTTTCCGACTTGTTGCGTTTTCCCCCTTATTTTGCATGTATGCAATGTTTTATGCAATGTATGAATGAAATTTAAGCCATGCATTTAAATTCATATAACCAAAACCATAATTTTGGAAATGTCGTTGAATATCACGCAGTTTATTATTTACTAAATTGTTTTTTTGTTTGGCATATGCACGTGTTTAAACTATGTTGTATTTTATATATATAATCGAGTCAGCTCAAAAATATATTTATGTATAGAACGGTTGAAAACATGGTTGTTTAAAACTAACGAGTTTATATCAATATTCAGTAAATGTTGTTATTTAGAGTAAGGAAAATGAATTGTGTTTAAATTTTTGAATCGCGTTTTCTGGATATTTATGTTTGTTGATATATTCCAAAATAATTGAATAAAAACGCTGACTGTTAATATTTTTGGGGTTTATTGACAATTTAAAATTGTTTTCTATTATGAAATGTTAAACTTTAGTTTTTAAAATGAACTCAATCCAGCGTTAAAAAGTTAACATAAGTATTCGATTATTACAAACACAAATATTGCTTTATATTTGTAATATGGAGAAATCAGATATTATAGAAAAAATTTCACAAAAAAACAACAACATTTTGTGATAAAATAATATTACAATTTATAACTTAATATGACAAGTACAAAAAAACCATTTGCGATTTCAAACTTGTCAATACCTAAAAAAAGTTTAATAATTTTTATAATGAGGAGTGGTGTTTTAAAATTTGTCTTATCCAAAATAGAAATAAAATTATTAATTTCTAGAAGACAACTGGCATGTGGACAAGGCAAGTTCTGGAACTGTACTCCTCAAAATGAAAAAAATTAGCATGTAATTTTTTTTTATTTAAAGTATTTTGTTTTTACAATATTAATGTTCTTATTGCACATGATTGACGCACATGTTTTCCAAACTTTTTGTTAAAGTTTTTAGTGACAATTCTTTAATTTCCAGGTCTTGAAAAAACTTCACATGAATATTAATTTTTTAAAAAAGCTTGTTTTTTCTTCTCTTATTAGGTTATTTAACTAAACACACTTCTAAATAAAAATTTAACATTCATATATAACGTGACTAAAAACATTATTTACATGAGTTAGGCGACTTATTGAAGATTGTACAAGGAGAAAGTTACTGGAAAAGCGACGACCGATTTCTATAGCATTCATACCCATACATGTTTCCGCAACAGAGCCTTCCGAGCGTTAAAAGTTAAACACGTACTCAAGCAAAAGAAGTCACCAAATAATATAGAAATGCCAATATATCCACAAAACAATCAGCATAACGTAGCCCAATGTGAGTTCTAAAACATAATTAGTTTCCTTTGCGTTCCGTAAACAAAATCATGAGCATTTAAGTTCAATTGGAAAAGAAAATCTATACGCGATGCTACCGTATAAAATAAAATGCTTTTGGAATGGCCACGATTCAATGATTCTCATCCAAATATTTACAGGGGAAAATATAGTCACTGAAAGAAGTTATAAACTTTATCAATAAATGTTATGGTTTTGCATTAATTAGTCTAAAGAGGAAGTTGGAAAAGATGATGCTTGCAGTCTTGGATCTGCATCGACAATTAACTAAATAATTATAATTAACGTATATAGATCGTTTATTAAATACATCACGCAACGTTGGTAGGTGGAGGGTTTTTATTATGCGTGCCTGTGGCGTGACATGCGAAAAGGGAGGTCTTAGTGGTTGTGTGACGTAGAAAAACTTTGATGAAAAATGCTTACAATTCTTTCTTAAACATTGATAAAAGTAACTTTTTAAATAAATGGAATGTTTGGTATAAATGCACAGAATAGAAGTTAAACGACTGTTTTTCAACTGCAAATATTTATCGTGAAGTGACATGCGGGGGTAGGGTTAACGCGGCACTGCTTAACATGGGTGGAGGGGGTGTATAAAAGGAGGGAAAATAGAACTGACCGCTCTCTTAACAGTTTTGGCTTAAAGCAACAATTCAACACCTATAACAAAAGTTGTAATTGTTTATTAAAATTAGGGATGAACCGAATAGTGGTTTTGCTGGATACCTGATTTCGGATATCCGGCCCATAAAAAATCTGCGGTGTTTTTTTTTTATTCATCCGGATATTCGGCATGGTAATCAGATATCTGGTACTTTGCTTCCGGATATCAGATAATTACCGAATAGTTAAACATCAGCCGGGTACCGGATCGTTACCAGATATCTGTTTTATCCCTAATTAAAGTATATAAAATTGGTGAGAATCTATGATGGTTTATCAAAAAGGGGCAGTTTTGAAACCAAAATAGCAAAAAACTGACCATTAAGTTGTTAAAAAATAATAATTTTAATATTTTTACTTAATCCAAAAATGGGATAAGGAGGTTGGTTGGTTGAAAAAAACTCACACCAGATCGCTACACACATATCGGAAATAAAACCGCGCCCTCATTGGAGCTGAACCCGGCGTTCTCTCCATTCGGCTTCCAGGGCCTCCAGTTGCCCAGTGGATAAAGACGTTCAGCTAATAATCAGAGGATTGCTAGTTCGAACCTATGCGATGGACTTGACAAGTAAATGTAAAAAAGTAGCGATTTTTTGATCGGAGGGTTGCCAACTACGCTACAAAAATACTAGAAAGTCGTCCGGAATCTCCAACAAATTATACTGGCGTGTATACGGGACCGGTGCACGATAAATCTGATCAGGGTCTAATTTCCTGACGCCTATTGAGGTTGCGTCAGATGCCAGCTCAGGTGTTGTCCTCGTCATCTGACCATCGTTCAAAAATACGAGGCATCGTTCCCGGGTCTTTCCTTCGAGATGTGCCCCGAACCGTCGCCAATAGCCCAATGTGCAGCTCTAGTGCGACGTTATTTAACCAAACCATTCGGCTGCTTAACAGCTGGGAACATGGAGGAATTTATATCAGAAACATAATTACTGATGACAACAAGCCCGTCATAAAAGATCCAATTTCCAAGACAGTCAACAGAAGAAGTAAATAGCCCGATTCTTCTCCGATTTCTCGAAAAACCGCACAATGAGTCCATTTTTTTTACGAGAAAAACTCTTCCCTGTCATATCCTGAATGAATCTTAGAAAAGACAAAAGACAAGGGGTCAAGACAGAGAGTAAATTGGCCACAAGACACAGCGGAACGACAATTCTCTTGCGCGCCAGATACGTTTTCCAGCCGGCAGTGGGGGTCGACGGACAACGAGACAACAGATGTCAGACGACACTTGGAGTATGATCTCGTACTTCCGAGAAGTACGGTTATTGCATTTCTGAAGCATGTTGGTAGCAATTGAGCTGTCCGCGTGGATAAACAATGGGGGAGAATGTCTTATGAATGTCGTCACTGAGGTTCTTTTGTGATATGGCTGAGGTTGTTATTTGCGATGTTTTAAGTTTTATTGGGTTGTTGACCACTTCGTTAAGTGGCGAATTTTTATTTCTCTTGTGTAGTTATATATATATATATATATATATATATATATATATATATATATATATATATATATATATATACAGTCAAACCCCGTTATAACGAACCCTCAACGGACTGGTTCAGAAGTTCGCTATAGCCGAGGGTTCATTATATCCGAATTTTCAAATATTGACGATATAAAAACTTCGTAAAGTCCTTAAACACGTTTTGTGCGATACAAATTACTTACACTGAACACTGAATTGCAATTAGTAATGGGCGATAATAAAGTAAAAGAAATATTTGTTCTTAAAAAACAATTAAACAATTAAATTATTTTTACTACTTAAATTTATTTATCTAAAGTATGAAAAGAAGCTTTGATTTTTTGTTGAAAGCATCAAAAGAGTCCATTACATTCTTATCCACAGTTTCTGTTGCAAAGAAATTATGCAAAATGTTCACAGCTGCCTTACCCTTAGCATCAGAAATTGAAGGACCTGAACTAACACCCCCTTCGTATGCAATATCTGTAGATAAACGAAAATCACCGTTTTCTATTATCTTAATAATTTTCGATTTATCCTCAATGGAAAAGGCATTAGCAAACAGGAGCGATTTTAAACCTACGCGAAGTCCACAAGTTAAACGATAATCTTCAGCAATAGAATGAATGGATTGGCAAGGAATGTATGCTAACCCAGTTGAACGGGGGAAGGGGGGGAGCTGAGCAGGGAATTCTATTGTCACCTTTGAGGAACCTGGCTTCTGTCAAAGGAACAAAGGGTAGGAATGTGGTCGGGGCGAGTAAAATTTTTGGGATAAACCTGAAACTAAACTGGAAAAGTGTGAATTTTAGTTCGCTACATCCGAATTCCTTATTTTTGAAGATCGTTATAAGCATTTGAAAATACATTAGTGACATAGGAGTTCGGTTGGGACCAATTGAAAAGTTCGTTACAACCGAGGGATCGTTATATCCCGGGTTCGTTATACCGAGGTTTGACTGTATATATATATATATATATATATATATATATATATATATATATATATATATATATATATATATGTTACCGTTAAAGTATACAATGCAGTTATTTCATAGAATACCTAGTTATTCCATGAAATAACTGATCGTGTCCGTTAAAGTGTGTAATATGTTATTAATTTGACACTTTAACTAGTTATTCTATGAAATAACTAGGTATTCTATAAATTAACTAATGAGAGACAGTTAAAGTGTAGAATAAACAATTTATCTCAAATGAAATTAAACTAATGATAGACAATTAAAATGAAAAAGAAGCAATTTATCTAATTTATGCAGCGTATAAATGGTATTTATGGAAACGTACCATAAAAACTGGGATCGGGAATATAATTGTTTTATGCGGCCGTTTCTTGTGCCCAATTGGAAAAATCCTTCTTCGGTTATTTTTATGATGATAGCTAAAATAGATTTGGTATCACCTTTTCCTCTGTCAACTTCAGGCACTGGGATACGGACGGTAAACCCCACAGAGGCTTCAGAATGAGATTTATCTGACATTAATTTAATTTATTTTACACTTTAACGGGCTGCAGATCGTTTTTCTATGAAATAACTAGTTAAACCATGAAATACAAGAGAGTTTTACACTTTAACGGACACGATCAGTTATTTCATGGGAATAACTAGGTATTCTATGAAATAACGGATTTCATACTTTAACGGTAACATATATATATATATATATATATATATATATATATATATATATATATATATATATATATATATATATATATATATATATATATATATATATATATATATTGTCCGCTTTGGAAAATTTGTAAGTTTCCATTTCTCTTGAGTAGTTATTGACCACTTGGCTGGCAACACTAGCTGTGGTGGCGATCGGACGTGTTTTGCCAGAGCTCCTGACTTTAAGATATTTTTCATTACTTTTTTTTTTTTTTTTAAGCCGAATTGATATATATTTTTCTATTTCTAATTAAAAGATCTGCATTATGCCCTTCGACGCTCCAAAAGATTTAAACTCCGGTGCATCCATGGAATCGTCGAATCCTGATACTCAAGCAAACTTTGGTGCGGAGTGCGGAAAGGGTTCTAAACGGAAAACCTACTCACCTATCTCACCAACAAGTGATGTACAGCCCAAGTCAAAATTCCGATTCGACAATACTACTGAAGACATATCTACTATCTTCACGGAAGAAAATATTGATCTCCAAAAAGGTATGAAGATTCTGATTAAACTTCAACTGGAATCCAACAATACCGTAAATAAATTGATTAACAAAATAGATAACCTCACCGCATGGCTTGGAAATATTGACGAAGCAATTGTAGACATTGAAAGTAGAGTTAACGATATTGAAAACAAATTAAAAAGTCACCCCCCTCCTGCCAAGGCCGACGTATTAAACGCCTCCAAAACACCTAACCATGAATACGAAAACCTGCAGCGCAAGTTATCGGAACTCGAGGACAGAAGTAGAAGGAATAATATAGTTATCGCTGGCTTGGAAGAAGTTGGATCCGAGTCCTGGGAAGAAGCAGAAAACCAAGTTATGGAACTTTGCAAATCGAAGTTAAATATTACTGATATATCCATTGAGCGTGCTCACAGATTAGGAAGAAAGAATCAAAACAAACACAGACCTATTATTTGTAAACTTCTAAACTTCAAAGATAAAGAACGAATAAAGAAAAACTGTTTCAAGTTAAAGGGAACAAACATATTTATCAACGATGATTTTTCTCAGAGGACAAGAACTGCCAGATTTCACTTGCGTAACTTTATGAAAGAAAAGAAAAACGAGGGTGTAGTTTCTGCAAGATTGAACTATGACAAACTTTTAATAGATGGCAAACAGTACGTCTACAGCTTTGAAAACTCAAGTGTTGTTATTGTGGGTTCTCAACAAGAAAATTTACCTTTAACCTAACAAAAAAGGTCGATCTCCCCGACGTGCCTACCCCTTCAAAGATCATCCATCTGAACGTCGCAGGTATACACAACAAAGGTATCTACCCTGATTTTTGGTTAATATTTCAACACTCTGACCTTTTCACCTTAGTCGAAACTTGGCACACTTCTCCATTTAATTTAATTTCAAATCTAAAGCACTTTATTACCATCCAAAGTTATGCAGTCAGAGAAGGCATGTCGGGTCGACCGAGCGGTGGCATTTTATGTGCATATAATCCGAAGAAAATCCGCAAAGTCAAAGTGATAGATATAACCCGCTTCTGGATTCTGTTTTCTGCTACTTATAACTCTTTGGAAAATGTATTATTTGGCTGTTGTTATTTTCCGCCTGATGTTAAATATGACAATGTCCTCAATGAATTCTTTCAATTGATTCAATATCTCAACTACTGTAATGTTATACTCTTAGGTGACTTTAATGCACGCTGTAATTCTTTAAATCTCTTACCCATAGTTAATACACACGATCATCTTTATTCCAATGACTATATTTTATTAAAACCAAAAGACCAAATTACTAATTCAAGAGGTAAATTTTTGCATCACTTTTGTGTTGAAAATGACTTTATACGTCTCAACGGTATATTACCAGGAGATATAGAGGGAAGCTTTACTTATTTATCTGTTAACGGTGCAAGTACAATTGATTATATTATAGTATCCAGTCCTATATTTAATATTTATGTAACAGACTTTTTTGTTTTGCCTAAAATAGGATCCGACCACTTGCCCATATTAGCAACTTTTATTTTCAATACTCTTGAATCACAGAAATTAAACACGCTTAATACCTCAGATGTTCACCTGAAGAAGTCTTCCTGGAATCCAAATTTAATCACTAATTTCATAACAGACATAGACCTTAAATTGCAGAATATAACCGATATTGATGCGAAAAATATTGTACCCATCTTTGAATGTGTTGCGGAAAAATATGACATGATGAAATCTATCTCACCTCATAAACCAAAAAAGAATAATTTATTTGCAGACAGTTGGTTTGATAAAGACTGTTATACTTTAAGATCTAACCTTAGG
Source organism: Troglohyphantes excavatus (assembly GCA_963932185.1). NCBI lineage: Eukaryota > Metazoa > Arthropoda > Arachnida > Araneae > Linyphiidae > Troglohyphantes > Troglohyphantes excavatus. The sequence goes on from OZ010667.1 coordinate 65,478,333, forward strand.
TCAGCTCTGAAACGCGTAACAAAAAATTACATCGAAAACATTCAAAACTATCGGCTCCTACAAAAAGAATATAAACAATTATGTACTGGCAAAAAGAAAAGTTACTACTCTTCTATCCAAATTCAATTAGCAAATTGCAATAACTCGCAATCGTTTTGGAAAACTATACGCAAATTTAAAAGAATTAAATCTACGACCCCCAACATATCACGAAAAGATTGGTTTGATTACTATTCTGGTGTTTTCTCTATTTCAAACAATCAATTATCCCCAAATCCCTCAATTGATTTATGTGTAACACGTTCCTTCTCACACTTCGATTCTATTCTTGACCCAGATATCACATCTTATGAATTGGAATCTGTACTACATAAATTAAAAAATGGCAAATCCCCTGGTGTAGATGGTTTGAGACCAGAATTTTTTAAATATTTAGGCCACGAGTCCATTCAGATCATTGCAACAGTTTTTAATAAAGTTTTCAACTCTGGTTCCTATCCAGCTAGCTGGATTGATATTTTAATATGCCCAATTTTTAAGAAAGGTGATCCAATCAACCCGAGTAACTACAGACCCATATCTTTGGTTCCAGTAATAGGTAAATTATTTACATCTATTTTGAACAATAGACTGGTAAGCTGGCTTGATCAAAAAAACTTATTATTTGAAGAACAGGCTGGGTTTAGAAAGGGATATAGTTGTGTGGATCAATCGTTTATTTTAAACTCAATAGTACAAAACAAGCTACGGAAAAAACGTGGTAAACTCTATGCTGCATTTATAGATCTAAAAGGGGCATTTGACAGCGTTAATCACGATCTTCTGTGGTCAGCTTTAAACGGGATATCAGTCAGCCCAAAATGTATTTCTATTATAAAAGACATGTATAAAAAAGCTACGGCCCGAGTTAGAGTAGGTGACGGATCTACCGAATCCTTTAATATTGCTACTGGTGTTTTACAAGGCGAAATTCTAAGTCCTTTATTATTTATCCTGTTTTTGAATAATTTAATAATTTGGTTAAACGAATCATCAATCCCTGGTATATATATCAATTCCGATATTTTTATACATATTTTGCATTTATGCCGATGATGCTGTGATTCTCGCTGATTGCCCAATAAATCTCCAAAGAAAACTTAATATTCTTGAAAAATTCTGTGATAACTTCTCTTTAACTGTTAACATTAATAAAACTAAAATAGTTATATTTCGTAAGGGCGGTAAATTATGTAAGCATGACAAATTTTTCTACAACAATAACGAATTGGAAATAGTTTCTAGTTATGTTTATCTAGGTATTCCATTTTCTTCATCTGGCTGTTTTAATCTTGCCAAAAATTATTTTATTTCTAAAACAAATAGTGCAGTAAACACTTCTTGGTCCATATTGACAGGTGCAAAAATTAATTCGGTTAACGCATGGTTTAAATTATTTGATGCTTTGATTTTATCAGTTTTAACATACGGTGCTGCAGTTTGGGCGATAAATAACTACAATGATCTAGAAAAATGTTTTTGTATTTTTGTTAGAAAGCTCCTTACAGTTTCCCGTTATATACCTGGATATATTTTAAGACTCGAATTAGGTCATTCTAGGATCTCTTTAGTTTTTATTCGTTTAATTTTAAAATACTGGATACACCTTCTCAAAATGTCAGATGATAGGTTTGCTAAAATTTGCTACTTAAACATGTATAATTTATCCTTTGACTGCACAAACAATAAATTTAATTGGGCCATCTCGATAAGAAATATTTTACAAAACGCTGGTTTTTATTTTGTTTGGCTTTCGCAGGACTATAAAGTTGCTGAACATTACATTTCAACGATTGTACAAGTATACCATGACCAATACACACAAAATGATCTTGCTTCAATGAACAATAGTATCAACCACTCACAGTATAAATATATCAAAAACTCACATTTAATCGAAGACTATTTAATTTCAAATATAGATATCACTATAAAAAGAATTATTATAAAAATTCGTTGCAGTCAATCGCGTATATTTTTTAAAGGAGTTGCTTTCGAAATTTTTCCTAACGAGTCCTGTAAGTTTTGTAACACAACAGAAAATGAAACCTGGGATCATGTTTTTTTAGTCTGTCCTATTTACGATGCATTCAGACAAAAATACTTATCAATTGAATCCAGTAACATTTCAACCATCCTAAAATTTTACAATAAAGAATATTTTTGTTTTTATAATTATGCAATATCTGTTTTAAAATTCCGGGAGGACTTGATCAGTGAACTTGTGCAGGAATAACAGATTTAAAACCCAATTCTAATTGTTCATGTAATTTATTTTTGTCTTTTTTTTGTATATTTGTCTCAAATTGTGTTTTAGTTGTTTTTTTTGAAAATGTATTATATTGTATTTTGTGTTATCAAACTTTGTAACCGCTTTTGTTAAAATTTGTTGCCAACCTTTGTAAATGGGCTACGGCCCACTACAATAAACATATCTATCTATCTATCTATCTATCTATCTATTGACCACTTTAAATAATTTGTGAATTTTCATTTCTATTGGGTAGTTACTGGTAATTTTGGTGACAGTTGGATTTTCAAATTACCACCAATGACTATTTGAATTTTTCTTTTTCTTGGGAAGTAATTTACGAATTTGGTAATTGGTGAGTTTTTATTTTTCTGTTACGTAACAATTCCTTAATTAGTGGAATTTAATTTCACTTGAGTAATTAAAGACTACATTGTTTATTGGTGAATATTTATTTCTCTTAGAGATAATTATTGATTTATGAATTTTATTGGTCAATTTGTATTTTTTAGCAATTATTGTCCATTTTATTTACATATGAATTTTTATTTCCCTTTACTAGTTATTATACACTTTGGTAATTAGTAATTTTTTATTTATCTTGGATTGATATTGAACACTTATTAGTAAATTTTCATTTAATTTGGGTGGTTATTGTTTGCTAATTGACATAGTTTCATTTCACTTAGATCGTTACTTACCATTTTGGTAATTGGCGAATATTTATTTCCGTTAAGTAGTTATTGATTTGAATTGTTTTGGTTAATCTGTTCTTTTAGGCAATTATTGAAGACTTTTTTTTATTAGTGAACTTAGAACCACTTAATAGTTATGACCCCTTTATTAATTGGTGAATTTTTATATATCATTACTTGTTATTCACCACTGTTTAACTAGCTTGTGTAATGTTTGGTAACTTTGTATTTTCTTTTGTTTTTATCTACCTGTATCTAATTGATCGATTTAATTATCTTCTGTTATTATTGACAACTTGTTGACTTAGCTTGAGTTTGGATTGATGATTGACCACTTTTTATATATTTTTATTTTGTTTGTTTGTGCGTATTTTTATCTTTGGTTATTTTTGACTGCTATTTTAATAACTTATGCAGTAACTTATTTTTAAATATATTTTGTTAATGATCCAATGGTATGCGTGAATTCAATAGGTTAACTATAACACAGACCTACTTTCTTAGATCCTGCGACCAGTCTTTCTACGTCGTTTTTCGATTAAAGCAAAGAACACAGACTCAAACAAGATAGAAAAATATGCAGCCGATGCACGAAAAAAAAAGTAACATAGAAACAAAACGAGGGGAGGACTCTTGAGGCGAGAGACAGCAGCAATTCTTGCGTTTCGCTGCTATCGGCGGGCGGTCCATTAAACAAAGGGACAGCACAACTCTCTTCTTGGGAAAACACGTGCATTTTTCCTTCAAGATCGTTGCCCTTCTGCTTCACCTCTCTTCATCGCCATGGCCGGACACACCATGGGGCTTGACTGCATGGGGGCGGAGTGAGAATCTCAGAATATGTCCAGCTTATGACAGAAAGAAACCGTCAATGTCACGGATCAGGGCGTATCTTAACGGGCAGTCGTGCCTTTATTGGGCAGTCGTAAATTTGAAATAGACAGTCGTGAAATTTAACAATTTGGAGTTATTAAAATGTAGAAACACAAATGGAGGGGCCAGTGGAAGAAGGAGTTAACCGATAAAAATCTTTTTCCAAGATAAACCGCTTTTTCACTGACGACAATATTGAAGAAAAGGGTCACTTTCCGTTGAGCATCCATTATTTGTCGCCAAGGAAAAAATTGGTACAAAACTTTATTCTATTCATCGATCGTGAGCGTGATTAGTGGTGGTATGGTAGGTTATCAAAATTGGCGCTTTTTCGCACATTTAGCATTTAGATTTCTTTAAGGAAATCGAATCATTATAAGTGAAACAAATACTTCTTACTGCTCTGTGTCTGCTGAAATAAATCAATAGAGCCATACAATTTTGAGAGAAGACACGTATGTCCTTAAAGATTTCATCTACATCAAATTAGATATATATATTTCAAAAATATCAGCTAACCCCTCCTTCGTCTTCCATTGAATGGGAAAATGTCTCGGTTTTAGACACTAACTTTAAACACATTTAATAACGAATATAATAACCCCAAAATTATTAACCGATTATATTTTCGATGTATTTGATGGGTACAATTGTGTCCATATTCTTAGTAAAAGCTGTAAAATTAATTTCGGAATTTTTCTTCCCTGCATTTTCATGTTTAAACAAAATTGAAACGTACACATGCCCAGCAGGGGGATTTCCATGAGCGTATATGAAAAAAAGGGGGTCCCCGATCCTATTTTAGTTTTAGCTAGGGGTCCGTGGCCTAATGCAAATTCTGAACCACTGCTCTAACTATTAATAAAATGTATAAACTTTATGTAAATTAAGCTAGTTATTCAAATTATTGAGGGGGGAAAGGTCCACACATCGTATACAAGTTTACGCCTATGAAAAACTTAAAACATGTAATTAAAGATAAACCAGAATATTAAAAAGTTTCATTACTGAAACGATGGGAAAACAGTCACCTCTATAATTATTAAAGATATAAAAACTATGTACACAAGAGTCATACCTTCATATAAATAATTGTTTTTCGAAAATAACTTTTGTGTGACGTTTTCTTTTTGAAATGCCGACTTTTAAATTTGTAATTGCAATGGCACAGTCCCCAACTGTCTCAGCAATTGAGCAGTCGTAAATTTTGCTTGGCTCTGTCAATAATTGGATAGGAAATGGTTCACGCCAGTGGCGTTGTTATGGGTGTATGCGTGGGGTGGGGTTCCAGGGGGCCCTCTCCGAAAGCTATAGCATTATTGTGCAATTATAATGCAAAATTGCATTATAATGCAATTTTGTTAATTAATATTTATTTTATTACATTCATTTGAAATCTGAGGATATTATCTTGCCATTGTACAGAGGTTAAGTAAGGCCACATCTTGAGTATGCTGTACAGTGCTGGTCACCATATCTTAAAAAAGACATTGAATTGTTAGAGAAAATTCAGCAGAGGGCTACTAAAATGGTTCAATGGTTTTCAGGCATGAATTATGATGATAGATTAAGAAATTTGAATATGTATACACTGGAAGAGAAAAGGGTTAGGGGTGATTTGATTCAACTAATCAAATTTATCAAAAAAGGAGATGTGGAGGCTTTAGATTTTAATATCAGTGATAGAACGAGAAGTCATGGGTTTAAGTTAAACAAATCCCATTTTAATCGGGAAGGGAGAAAACACTAGTTCTATAATAGGGTAATAGACAAATGGAACAACTTGCCAGTGAATATTGTTAATTGTAAAGGAGTAACGGATTTTAAGAAGAAGTTAGATATGCATTGGGGGATAGTTAAGAGGTACTAGATGGATCAACCTTGATGGGCCTTGAGCCTGTAGTTGGTCGTCAATATTTGTATTTGTATGTTAAATTCCAAATTTTTTCTTTTCATAATCTTTGATGTCCACAACTGACTACCCTATCATTTTGCGTAGAATACTTCACTCATTATCAATTAACTCTTTAGATGTATGTACATTCAAAATCGTTATTTATTTTGAATTTGCTTGGTGGGAACAATTATGAATTGAAGTTTTAAATAGTTGAAACCAAACTCTTCTAGAACTCTTAATATTAGAAGGTGATTATTTTTGTTTGCTACATTAGAAGATAATATCACCCCCCCCCCACATTGTGTTATATGAAAAATTAATCATTGCAACGTAATTACTTGCACATTCGATAAATTTTTAATTAATGAATTGCGATAATCGCTTGTTCATCTACTCGGCGATCCTTTCACAAATCAAAACACTTGTTTTCTTCGGAAACAACGTTAAGCTCGTATCTTCAGTCTGCTTGGCCATTTTTATGAGAAATGCGATTCATAGGTGTGCATAGGAGTAGATTGAAGAAGACATATAAGAACACAGGAGTAAGCCAGAGACAAAATGGATTATATGGATAATGGCAAAAGCCGTTAATTACTAACAAATATTCAGAAAAGAAGTGCAGAAGAATCAAAAGTAGTTATATCCACGCGGGATATAAATTTAAAAACAGTTAAATGCAGCAAAAGCAAATGTCATAGAACGTGATTTCTGATTGATTGGAATATGGGTACATCGATTTTTCCTTTTTTAACAAGAATAAGATAGAGACATATCAGTTTTGCAACTCAGTTGCAAAAAAAAAATTACGAGAAAATTAAAATTATGACTTATTCATTTATCTAAGATAGCTGCTTTTGCACCCGTACAACTCATATATAAAACTAGTTTGTTATTTTATTCCAAAATGATTGCCTATATAAGCATGCTACCTTTCCTTTGGAATGCCTTTATTATCAGTCTCTTTCCAAACAAACCTCATTTATTGAGAAACAACAACACAAAACCTCTTTCCTGAATACTCAATTAACATCAATCAAAGCTTCATACGAATGCCGTTTTGCAGCTCACAGAGTAAGAAAAACCCAAACACGGCAAGTTCAATATTCTCCAACAAAAACCCCAACAATTTAATCCTTATTAATCGATCGGAGTCTCTTTTGCGCGTGATGTAGGTCATCAATTTCGTCCTAGGACAATCGATCACCTCTTAAGGGGCATGTTGCCAGATGACAAAACACTTGACCGCGAGCCTTTTCTATGTTTTTTGTCGTCCTCCCCTCTGATGAACGAGCTGACGAATTTTGGACAAGTTTTATTTCAGAACTTCCGCCATCTTGACAGGCGATTGCAGCCGTATCACGCGTTGGGTATTAAGGGTACGGTCGTTTATAACGAAAAAAGAAATAAGTAGAGCAATTTCGCCATTAAAATCTGAATTATAAATATATTTTACTAGCTGAAATACCCGTTCTACGCACGGGAAGGAAATAAGTTACAAAATAGATACAAATACAATATTTATAAGCGAAATAAATAATATAAGTCTTAATTTGTCACCCATCAGAAGGAACCACAGTATTAAAAGTTACAATTTGTAACGAAACTTTATTAGCAAGGTCCCGCAAAATTGATAATATGGAGAAGTTGGACGTACAATAATGTGGATATACATACGATACTTCCGTTGATTAATATCCATATTTTAATAGATTCCCAAACTAACGTTGCTACCGTAGCACTAAAACTATTTGGCTACACTCGGTATCGCACAAAAGAACTTCTGCTTGCTACGCCGATACTCTGCCAGTCAGGCTAAAATGATCACACCAGCCTAAGCCGGAGTATCGGGTATATGAAGTGAACCCCACACTACTAACATCGAAAAAGGGGTTTTGCACCCCCTTAAATACGTTCGATCGGAACAAAAATAGCTTACTTTTCCTAAATAAGGTATAAGTAACAAATTTTCCAAATTTCTTCTTCATAGGTATACGGGAAGTTGGAGAATTAGTGATGAGTGAATGAGTGGGGTTTTTCGCATTTATATATATAGATTCCATTTTTGCGCTGGTCAGATGAGCGAGTTGGGCACAAGATACTTTTTTTCGTTCCATTGTCCGTCCAACGTGTGTAGGCGAACTGGTGTATATGTGTCGTGGTTGAAACGTCTTCTAAGATAAATAACATTCAGAAGTTTTAAAAGTAAAACAGGCAGGTTTATTGTCAGGACTATTTACCATAAAGAATATTAAGAAATAATACTGCCCTTGCTTAGAGCACAATTTGGGAGCTCAGCGCGTGACAGTGTAGGAGCTGATATGGCTTCTTTTATACATCGAAGTCTGCAGTCTCGCAGAAGAACGGGTCTGCCACAGGCCCATTCTTTAGATCTAGTGTGGCATTCATTTAACAAACCATACAACCAACCATTGTCATGTTGCTTGAAAAATTTAAATCCGCGTTGATGGTTGGCAGAAGTTGCAATAAAGAAATAACATAACAAAAAGATTATTTCTTTTTTCGCGTATGGCATAACCAATTTGGGTATCGGCATTAATGCGTTTTCTATTACAAACTTTTGCAAAATATGTTTTAAATGTTAATAATTTTTAGTAAAATTGCCTTTAGGTTAACCACAAACCAATGTATTAAAAAATAATAGTAGTTTTGTGAATTGGAGTCGTTTAATTATACGGAGGATATAATAGGAGTATTTTTTGTAAATTTTTAGATATTATGTTGCCTTTCTAAAAAAACTGCTTGGTTGAATAAGCGTCACACTAATGCTGCACAATAGGCCATTTGCAACGTTTTGATATCTATCGCGACAGATAAACTCGTGAACACTGCTTCCTTGTTATTTTGAACCATGAATAGATGACGAAGACAAGACCTGAGCTATCTAACTACTCTTAAAACTTTCACACATAGACCAACAGGAGATCATTTATTCTACAACAGATTTTACACATACCAGCCTCCTACAATAGTTCGGATAGACGTAATTTGCAAATGAAGAAAGTTATTTTGACTGCAAGGGTCTAAACTAGCATATTGAAAATACATGCCTTCAAAAAAATTTTTTACTTTCGAAAACTTTAATTTTAAATAATACCTCAAAGTATTATTTTTGAAAAAATATTATACACAGTGTTTTTATCGATTTAAAAATGATATGCATTGGTAGAAAAAAATCCTGCTATACGATCAGGAAGTTTAAACTCGCTCCCAACAAACATCTAAGGAAATATATTTTAAAATGATCAATTAAATTATCTCGAACTGCCAACTCCCTGATTATGAGATCGTCACTCTTTCAAATAGGCCACGCCAGTCACTTATGGAAAAACTAGACATCCACGGACCTGATGACAGTCTACAGTTTTTAACAGGCTTCGGTCCCGGTATTATGTTCAAGATAGTAAAATGAGGCTGGTTGGAACAACGTTGCATTAGAGCTATACGATGGTTCGGGATCTATCCCGAAGGAAAGTCCCGGGAACACTGGCTCGTTATTTTAAACCCTAGTCAGATGACGGACTAAATATAAAAGGTAGTTATCTGAAAAAGCATAGACAATTCAATTTCCAGTAATCGCCTTTCATCATCAAAATATTTTACCTCCAAACTTTTACGAGTTTGTTAACATCCATTGTTCCCTCGGACATCCAAGTCAGACGATTTCTAGGAAACTCATTATTATTTTCCAATGGGAACATACCATCGTGCCTCCTAACTGTAACCGGAACCTCAATGCATGAAGCAAAAGAATTCCCCCCTCATGTTCGATCAGGGGCTCATCTGTTTTAATGTCTTTTTTGGTCGCCTGCGAGGGGGGGTCTGCGTCACGATTTCAATTTATAGGGGATGTCCAAGTCGAGATTTCAAGCACCCATTGTACACACGCGAAGTTCTTCTTGTGGTCAGAGATAGAAAGACAAAGAGTGGGTCTGTGTTCGATGTGAGATGGAATTCGAATATTTCTTTCTTGCACCCCTGCTGGTGGTAGTAGAACAATGGATGTGAATGGGTATTTTATTTCTTCTCGGTTTTATATTGGGGCAGGGGGAAGGGGAGATATACATTTACGTCATCTTTGTATGACTGTTTTGGGAAAACACTAGACATCTCATGGGAAGCAGTTTCATGCTATTTTTTAACCGCATGGATATGCCTTTAGTGATATTTTTTTACTCAGTAACGTACAAGAGTAGCTATAAGCTAGAGACAAATATATATTATAATATCAGTATTCCAAAGGCAAAACATGTTATATCCGGATTTAACTGTTTTCAGAAAATCACGAAGAACCGTTAGATGGTATAACTGGTCTCAATGCCGTGGAAATATTTTCTTGAAGTTTTATAAGTAAATAATTGTTTGTCCCTTCATTGTAAGTTAAAAATTGAAGACTAAGTGATAGAGCAGCTAATAATATGTTATTATAAGGTAAAAATTGAAAGCTAGGTGATAGAATAGCTTATAATCTTTCATTGTGAGGTAAACATTTAATGTTAAGTGGTAAAGAAGTTATTAAAATTTCATTTTAAGGTACAAATTGAAGGGTAAATTAAACGAGTAGCTAATGATGTTACGTTGTAAGTTAAAATTTGAGGGCTAAATGATAGAATAGCTCATACTCCTCTTCATTCTACATCTGGGCTTTGATCTCTGTGTAAACCTAAATCACAGTAAATTATTGTTATAATAAATTGTATACACTTTATGCATAAATGTACTTGCATACGTTTATACTTTTGTAGCTTTCATATACTTGTAATGTAACTAATTAAAAGAGTCGATGTAAAAACACATAACAATGATTTAATTTGTCTTGTAGAAAATTGTGCCAAGGGATGAAATTCATAGTCGGCTAACAATTCAAAACGGGTAACTTCACACTCAATACTTTACACTAAGAAACACTGTTACATAACATTTTATTTTATGAATCTTCCTTTACCAGCTTATTGAATGTATCATAAAATTGCTATCATTTTATCTTTTTGTGTTCTTCCCAAATTAAATACCGTATTCAAACTCCAGGAACATCAGAAAGTAAAAAAAAAAATGAAGTTGACAACGTTCCTAAAATTTTAAGGTGGATTAAAAATTATGTAAAGTTAATTTTTTAAAGGAGTAACACAACTATCTTTATTTAATAAAACTGCAAGAGCATTTTATTCCGCATGATGCTTTAATTTTAAAATGAAAGTATCCTAAAATTTTTGATTAAACTAAGTTTGTTTTTATGTCACATCCTTTGTCACAGTCACACATCTAATGAGTTTTCCTTTTATGTCACTCTCACAAGACAATCATACCTCATACAAAAAAAACAGTGTTAGATTTTCCATACATAAACCTAACCATACTTTTCACTGCCAATTAACTACAAACTCCATCGCATCAAACCGAAATGGTATTATTTACAACCCGATCTACGCGTCTCCCCTTATCCAATCAAGGCTTCGATGTCCCAATAATAGTACGTTCGTTACACCAATCACCGCGCTTTAATGATCTGTAACGGACTCTCCACTCTTAGCATTTCGTGAGATGACAGAATTAATAATGAAAATATTTTTTTGGTAGTAAAGAACTGTCTGGGAAGATTCCCTGCTATTGTTCCCTTCTGTCAAGGGCGTAGGGGACTCTTAGTCTCTTCTTTTAATGTGGGCTAATTTATGACATTGAGTTTTTTCCCCCCTTGATGTCTCACAATGCAATGTGGATCTGGATGTGCAGGGCAGCATGAAGGAAATTTAAATCATCCGATGGGTTCGTCTTCATTGTGTTGGTAGGTCTTTTGAGTACGAAACCAGACTTTTAATAGCGTGTTTTATAATTATTTTATGGGATGGATTAAAGGGGAAATAGAATGAGAAAATACTCCCTTTTACAAAAGGCTTTCCCTTAATAAGTTACTTAATACTTTTGTTATCATCTGAATCTTCCAACTACATTAATTAAATAAATATTGCATTAAGTCAGCATTACAAAGTGTGCAGTTTTGTTTGAAAATATCTATTTAAAAAAATACACAGTTATTTGTCTTTTGAGAGAAAATTGTAAATACGTTGGTTAAAAGCACACTAATCGTATGTCTATTTTTTGTCCCAAATAAGATATTGGTATCAATGTAAAGGTTGTCTTCTAGGTCTTTCCTCTTGTACAATCGTTTACTTGTCTTTCCAAATATAAATTTTTTGGTTCAAGTTTAAAAGTTCAAAATCCCAAGTTTTCTTTCAAGTCCGAAATGTTCTTTTTGCGTTTTTAGAAAATTTGCAAATGTAGGCATATAATAATTGTGCTTTTAGTCATCGATATTTTTTTTTTATTCTTAACTTGAGATTTTAATATATTTTCAAATTTGCAACAAAATTGTAATGATTATTTCCTTCCGAATGTCCAAGTGAATATTGGAATTCCAAAGCTTTTTCTCTACCATAACGAAAATTCTAATTATTTTTAAAGACTTTGTTTTTTGGTCAAATCAATGTATTTGATTTGGAAAATATTTTAACATAGATATTTCTTATGCTTTTAAAAATGTTATGAATCGCTGGGAAAACTACCAATCTGTAGGTTAATGTTTTAAGCTCAAACATTTAATCACACTAAGGACAAATATCTATGGAAATATATTAAAAAAATATTTTCAATTAAAATTATTGATATTACTTCTTTAAGAATGCTTTATAATTATATTTTAGATTAAATGATTTTTAAAAAAAATGTAAGAAAAGGTATTTTATTTATATTTTTAATTAAATTATTATTATTATTCTTTAATAATTCTTTATGTTTATATTTTCAATTAGAGTTTTAGTATTTTTTTTAAAAATACATTATTTTTAATTAAATTATTTTTATTTCTTCTTTAAAAAGGCTTTATTTCAAGGCAAAAAGGCAAATTCGAACACATAGAATGTGTTCGAATTAGATTTTCGAATAGCCAATTTGTAGGACTGTTAATGGGACATAATCAGTAGAATCAAATATTCTCATTTGGGAACTTAAAATTGCAAAACAATTATAGTGCTTGGAAAATTCTAATTTTTATAACGAAATTTTTACAGAAAAACTAATTTTAGTGTACCGAAAATTGTCATTCAAAAAAAAATTAATATAACATCGCATATACGTCTCTTTGTTTTTGAATATCTCTTAATATGAGATATCTTTAACCGGTCTTTAACCGGTGTTCGGTGTTTTTCCTTCAACAGTTGTACAGATATTTCATTACGAGAATACGATAAGGCATTAGAGGGATAGTATTTTCTTATTCATTATAATAACTCGATAGGGAAAAACACAACAAACACCTATTGTCTTATGTTATATTTGTGCATATAGGTTCAAAAGCAGCTATATCCATGAAAAGCTTTATTGAGTAAATCGTAAAAAACTGTCAATACTTAAAATACAACAATTTTCCACTAAAATGTGTAAGTTCTCAGATTACTGAATAAGTTATAATCTTACTTTTAATTTTCACATAACTGGTTTTGCAGCTGGTTGTCTTACCATCTCTTTTTAGTTCATGAAGCAAAAGCCGCTATATTCATATACATTCCAGCCAATCAGAAATCAAAATATCGTTGATTCTAACGTTCATGTTTGCTGGATATAACGTCTTTTGTATCTGTGTAAAACGTGGATATAGCTACTTTTGATTCTCAGTGACTTCTTTTGTGATTTTTTATTATTAAATTACGGATTTTACTACATTTCTGTATTTTACAATTGAAGCCAGAATAATAAAAAATCTAGAGATAATAAAATATAATTTTTCGAATTTTTGAATTTAACTAATTTTTTATTTGAGTTACTCATATAAAAATTATCTATAAGCTTAAATGGTAACAACCTCTCTGGTTAAATATACCAATATCGTAAGAAACAGCAATTCTAGGCCCTAATAAAACTTCCAGTAATTGCTTTCATAACGGCATCACATTAAATTGAGCATAAAATATTTATTAAATCCAATAAAGAAAATAATAATATAAACCAATCCTAACTTTTATTTAGACTAATCAGAGCACACCCATACATTATAACTATGTACTTTGATAGTTATAGTTATTTCATTATAAAATATAGGAATATTTTCATACAATTTAAATCAGATTGTAATAATTTTCTAGGTTATGGCATTCTATATTAAGAAGAAAGTACCATCTATAAAATTGACTAAAGTAATATAATACATTCATAATTATACCATTGTTTTCAGAATAATAAACTGTTTTCATCATGTCTTTGCTATTATCATTAAGAAAAACCCATTCACCAACATATCACGAATCGGCACTTAGCTATTATAAAAAACCTAATGTAAGTGAATATTGAAAATATGATTTTTAAAAAAAATTGTTCAATTATTTTTTTAAGGCCGTCATTTGTAAATCGAAGGATTTCAGTTCATAATTCAAAAAGTAATTATAATAAGACTTTGTTCATTTCCTTAAATCTGTTGAAATATTGAAACGAGTTCAATGACCTAAAAATCTTATGTTTAAATATTGATTTCCAAATTTTATATCCATTGTATTTTGTAATTTTTTTTATTGAACTATATTTGCCTCAATATCCTATCGAGGGTCTTCATAAGGAAAATATCAAATCTGTAATGCTTGTTGCGATTGTCATAAATTTATTTAACTTCCAGATGGGCATGGCCGTGACATCAGAACCCATGGTTATCCAGGTTTTCGAGCTATGTACCCAATTTTTAAATTAATAAAATTACTACATTTTTAACTGACTTTAGCGCACCAGCCAATGTTGCCTAAAGAGCCAAGAAGAAGGTCAACAAATCGACTGTAATGTATTTAAAAATTTAAGTATGTTCGCGCATGATTTCTGTTCTAATTCAGAAAGTTGAATATTTTTTTATTGGATAGGGGATGTCTCACTTGGAAACCTTTTGTAGCAAATATCCTGTTATCTGGTATTCAATTATCAGGAATTTTCAATTAAATGGATTACTTGAAAAAATATTGTCCGTAAATTTTTTTTTTTGTTGGGTAGAGAAAAATCAATTTTGTAAAAAAAAACACCCACTAAAATTGGTAATATAGCTTTTGTTTATCCTGATATATCGATTAACTAGAAGTCAAACAAATACTATAAAACAGCAATCGTATTATCTAATATAACTAGTTTGAAAAATAGTTAAAAATCTGGCTTTGATACCATTTCAAATTCTTGTCATATGAAACATAAAATGAAAAATGGTTTCTTCATTTCATGATTTATACCATGTAAAAGGGAAAGGCTGCATGTTAAAGAGGATAAAGATGCATGTTTTGAGGTTGCGTCGAGTGCAAGTTCAGGTCTTGCCTCCTCGTCATCTGACCATGGTTCAGAAATAGGAGGCGGTGTTCCCAGGTAATTCCTTCGAGATAGTTCCCCAACCGTCCCTGGTAGCCCGCTGCTCAGCTCTAGTGCGGCGTAAATTCAACCAACCACACAATTTTAATTTTCAGTAGCAACGCAAAACATGAAAGATTCGAGACCGCCCTCAGCGACCCTGAACACGATCCAACGAACAACCTGTTGGCGTCTTTTCTTATTACACAACATCCCTTCGAAGCATTCCTTCGAAGCATTTTCTTAGAAATAAATGAAAATAAAATAAGAAGACTCCACCTGACGATGAAACCGATTCTTTCCGCCCCCTTTTTTCTCTTTTGATATTCTTTTCTTATTTCCAACTCTTGTATTGTTCCCCACCTGTGGCGGTTACCTGTTAGCCGGGCCTCTCCTTCTGCAGTCTGGCCTAGGGGTGTCTTTATTCGGAATTATTCATCTTTTTTGCAGACGATAAAAGTTACAAAGAGAACGCCTTTTGTGCTCTTCCTTCACCCCATCGCGTCTATTCTTGCTGCTGGTCTCTCCTTTCTTATACTGACATAAATAAAAGGAGCCAAACGGGACTAAAGTGTTGTTCGAATGTCGCCAAATGTGTTTACTAAATATTTTATGTTGTTTAATATAAGTACTTTTACCAATTTATGAAAATTCAGCTACACAACATACCTGAAGTGTCCAGTCGAAAATTTAGGGTGCGGCCGTGTAGATCTTACTAAGACGCAAGAAGGAGCAGGCCAACTAGGTGAGCGTACAAAGTATTCACGTCCCGAACTTTACTGTACAATGGAAGATAGCGGGAGATAATTTCTACTTAATTTTTTTTGCTGGACAGTCAACGTTCTTCGCAATAAGAGTTAATCACTGTAGCTAACGAAAGAAAATATGATCTTGATTTAAGCTAAAAATGAACCCTCATCATTTTCGAATGGACCTTTTATGTGCAAATTAAAAATATTGCTGGGTAGTTTTGCATATTTAAAATAGGCCTAAAATGTGTCATTCAGTAACTGGCAATGCCTCTTTGTAAAGCACTGATCTCTAACTGTAACTCTGGATTGGGCAAGACAGTTTGCTGACCTGAAGCCAATTGAAGGATTAATACCTGAATCCCACATTGCTATACTGCAATTTTTTACATATGTTTCGAGTTAAAATAAACCGCCATGTAATGCTCTTGGCTAAGGTTTTTTTTCCAATTTGAAACCCAATTTGAATGCAATCTGCACTTTAAATAGAAAGCCCTTCGGTACTCAAAGCCAGTTAAAAAACTATATTTTTTGCAATATAAATTTTAATTCAATAAGTGAAAAAGTAGGCAATAACATTTTTTTACACATTTAACATTTCTACAACACTACAACATTAAAAAAATCACTTTTAAAAATTTGTCGTGATGCAGTATGGCTTCTTCTAAATCGCTTCCACTGCGCCTTTATAATTGGAATCCCATATATATGGGATTCGATTTGAACTTTCTAGAAGTCACAGTTAGAGTTCAGTGTTGTTAATGCCATCCTTCAGAAAAAGACACATTTTTATAACACATGTTGATAGAGCATTGTGCTGATGATATTGGTCAAAACTCGCCAGTATACAACTATATTTTATACATGAAACTCACCCTTAATAATTAGTATATGTTTTAGTTACTAATACTTATACTAAATATTTTTTTTTCGTCGAAGATATCCTAACGTATAGCAAATCTCAAGCTAATATGACATTTGATGAGCCAGATGCAAGAGTAGCAATATACACGAAAAGTTTTTTTGAGTACTTCGCGAGAAAACTGTCAAACCTTAGCTATTGTTAATACAATTCTAATTTTTTTTTGTAAAAATGAAGAAAAAATGGGACAAATGTGCATTAAAATGTGCATGTTCACGGATTACTGAATAAATTATAATCTTAAATTTAATTTTCACATAACTTGTTAGGCTACTAGATGAAGGCTTTTAACTGGTTTTGCAACTGGATATGTCGCCATCTTGCATGTGTTACAGTAGCCTCTATACCTGCAATCAAGCCAATCGGAAATCAAACTATCGTTGACGCTCATGTTTACGTTCTCTGGATATAACTACTTTTGCTTCCGCTAGTTTCTTTTAGTTTTCATTAGTAAAACAAGAACATCGTTCCTTTTTTTATGTTTTAAAATTGAAATCAAAGTTATAAAGTATCTGTTGACACCAACATATCACATATCAAATTTTCGGATATAATTGCCTTTGTATTAGTACACATTTTTGTAATTAGTATACTAATGTTTATAGTAACGTTTATACAAATGTTATACAATTAGTATACTAATGTTTATAGTAACGTTTATACAAATGTTATACAATTAGTATACTAATGTTTATAGTAACGTTTATACAAATGTTATACAATTAGTATACTAATGTTTATACAAATGTTATACAATTAGTATACTAATGTTTATGCAAATGTTATACAATTAGTATACTAATGTTTTTACAAATGTTATACAATTAGTATACTAATGTTTATACAAATGTTATACAATTAGTATACTAATGTTTATACAAATATTATACAATTAGTATACTAATGTTTATACAAATGTTATACAATTAGTATACTAATGTTTATACAAATGTTATACAATTAGTATACTAATGTTTATACAAATGTTATACAAATGTTATACAATTAGTATACTAATGTTTATACAAATGTTATACAATTAGTATACTAATGTTTATACAAATGTTATACAATTAGTATACTAATGTTTATACAAATGTTATACAATTAGTATACTAATGTTTATACAAATGTTATACAATTAGTATACTAATGCTTATACAAATGTTATACAATTAGTATACTAATGTTTATACAAATGTTATACAATTAGTATACTAATGTTTATACAAATGTTATACAATTAGTATACTAATGTTTATACAAATGTTATACAATTAGTATACTAATGTTTATACAAATGTTATACAATTAGTATACTAATGTTTATGCAAATGTTATACAATTAGTATACTAATGTTTATACAAATGTTATACAATTAGTATACTAATGTTTATACAAATGTTATACAATTAGTATACTAATGTTTATACAAATGTTATAC
Source organism: Troglohyphantes excavatus (assembly GCA_963932185.1). NCBI lineage: Eukaryota > Metazoa > Arthropoda > Arachnida > Araneae > Linyphiidae > Troglohyphantes > Troglohyphantes excavatus. The sequence continues at coordinate 65,496,585 of OZ010667.1, forward strand.
AATTAGTATACTAATGTTTATACAAATGTTATACAATTAGTATACTAATGTTTATACAAATGTTATACAATTAGTATACTAATGTTTATACAAATGTTATACAATTAGTATACTAATGTTTATACAAATGTTATACAATTAGTATACTAATGTTTATACAAATGTTATACAATTAGTATACTAATGCTTATACAAATGTTATACAATTAGTATACTAATGTTTATACAAATGTTATACAATTAGTATACTAATGTTTATACAAATGTTATACAATTAGTATACTAATGTTTATACAAATGTTATACAATTAGTATACTAATGTTTATACAAATGTTATACAATTAGTATACTAATGTTTATACAAATGTTATACAATTAGTATACTAATGCTTATACAAATGTTATACAATTAGTATACTAATGTTTATACAAATGTTATACAATTAGTATACTAATGTTTATACAAATGTTATACAATTAGTATACTAATGCTTATACAAATGTTATACAATTAGTATACTAATGTTTATACAAATGTTATACAATTAGTATACTAATGTTTATACAAATGTTATACAATTAGTATACTAATGTTTATACAAATGTTATACAATTAGTATACTAATGCTTATACAAATGTTATACAATTAGTATACTAATGCTTATACAAATGTTATACAATTAGTATACTAATGTTTATACAAATGTTATACAATTAGTATACTAATGTTTATACAAATGTTATACAATTAGTATACTAATGTTTATACAAATGTTATACAATTAGTATACTAATGTTTATACAAATGTTATACAATTAGTATACTAATGTTTATGCAAATGTTATACAATTAGTATACTAATGTTTATACAAATGTTATACAATTAGTATACTAATGTTTATACAAATGTTATACAATTAGTATACTAATGTTTATACAAATGTTATACAATTAGTATACTAATGTTTATACAAATGTTATACAATTAGTATACTAATGTTTATACAAATGTTATACAATTAGTATACTAATGTTTATACAAATGTTATACAATTAGTATACTAATGTTTATACAAATGTTATACAATTAGTATACTAATGTTTATACAAATGTTATACAATTAGTATACTAATGCTTATACAAATGTTATACAATTAGTATACTAATGTTTATACAAATGTTATACAATTAGTATACTAATGTTTATACAAATGTTATACAATTAGTATACTAATGTTTATACAAATGTTATACAATTAGTATACTAATGTTTATACAAATGTTATACAATTAGTATACTAATGTTTATACAAATGTTATACAATTAGTATACTAATGCTTATACAAATGTTATACAATTAGTATACTAATGTTTATACAAATGTTATACAATTAGTATACTAATGTTTATACAAATGTTATACAATTAGTATACTAATGCTTATACAAATGTTATACAATTAGTATACTAATGTTTATACAAATGTTATACAATTAGTATACTAATGTTTATACAAATGTTATACAATTAGTATACTAATGTTTATACAAATGTTATACAATTAGTATACTAATGTTTATACAAATGTTATACAATTAGTATACTAATGTTTATACAAATGTTATACAATTAGTATACTAATGTTTATACAAATGTTATACAATTAGTATACTAATGCTTATACAAATGTTATACAATTAGTATACTAATGTTTATACAAATGTTATACAATTAGTATACTAATGTTTATACAAATGTTATACAATTAGTATACTAATGTTTATACAAATGTTATACAATTAGTATACTAATGTTTATACAAATGTTATACAATTAGTATACTAATGTTTATACAAATGTTATACAATTAGTATACTAATGCTTATACAAATGTTATACAATTAGTATACTAATGTTTATACAAATGTTATACAATTAGTATACTAATGTTTATACAAATGTTATACAATTAGTATACTAATGCTTATACAAATGTTATACAATTAGTATACTAATGTTTATACAAATGTTATACAATTAGTATACTAATGTTTATACAAATGTTATACAATTAGTATACTAATGTTTATACAAATGTTATACAATTAGTATACTAATGTTTATACAAATGTTATACAATTAGTATACTAATGTTTATACAAATGTTATACAATTAGTATACTAATGTTTATACAAATGTTATACAATTAGTATACTAATGTTTATACAAATGTTATACAATTAGTATACTAATGTTTATACAAATGTTATACAATTAGTATACTAATGCTTATACAAATGTTATACAATTAGTATACTAATGTTTATACAAATGTTATACAATTAGTATACTAATGTTTATACAAATGTTATACAATTAGTATACTAATGCTTATACAAATGTTATACAATTAGTATACTAATGTTTATACAAATGTTATACAATTAGTATACTAATGTTTATACAAATGTTATACAATTAGTATACTAATGTTTATACAAATGTTATACAATTAGTATACTAATGCTTATACAAATGTTATACAATTAGTATACTAATGTTTATACAAATGTTATACAATTAGTATACTAATGTTTATACAAATGTTATACAATTAGTATACTAATGTTTATACAAATGTTATACAATTAGTATACTAATGTTTATACAAATGTTATACAATTAGTATACTAATGTTTATACAAATGTTATACAATTAGTATACTAATGCTTATACAAATGTTATACAATTAGTATACTAATGTTTATACAAATGTTATACAATTAGTATACTAATGTTTATACAAATGTTATACAATTAGTATACTAATGCTTATACAAATGTTATACAATTAGTATACTAATGTTTATACAAATGTTATACAATTAGTATACTAATGTTTATACAAATGTTATACAATTAGTATACTAATGTTTATACAAATGTTATACAATTAGTATACTAATGTTTATACAAATGTTATACAATTAGTATACTAATGTTTATACAAATGTTATACAATTAGTATACTAATGTTTATGCAAATGTTATATAATTAGTATACTAACGTTTATACAGAAGGTGTTGTTCTCATCAAAATAAAGTAATGTATAACAAGTACCAAGTCAATATGATACTTAAAAGGGGATAAAAACTAAATATACATTTTTGATAACGATAACAGAGTGAGAAATATGAAAGCGTTTAAAAATAAAAACTAGCTGCTTTTCCAGACTCTCTATAATTCATATTTATATCGATTAGTTCGTCAACGAATGATTCTATTTTGGAAATTAGATACAATTTGTCACTTATTTTATTCTTATTTTCAGTATCTGAAATACACAGTAGCGAAAGGAATTATTTTGGTTTAAAATTTCGATGCCCACTAGTGTCTAAATTATAAATTAAAAGATTTATATACCCGTTTTTAAATTACAATTTTACATGCAATTTGTCAACAAAACCAGCATACTAATATTTAAAGTTGATAAAATTATTTTTACTATTTAAAGTCTCCTTAAAGTGAAATACCGCCAAATATGGCAAAATGAACCTTTCCTTCCCTTCTTTTATATAAAATCTATTTTATTACTCTTTCTTTTTTCTTGATGATGCTTGGTTCCCAGGAGTCTTTGAAACTTCGGATCAAAGCGGACATTAGTTTTTGAATGGGAGGAGGGGTGGGTATTCAGCAGAAATGAAGCTGGCGCCAGACATGTATTGTTTTATCCACTTTTCAATTACTGTTTAAAAGAAAAGTATAGAGTATTCCATTTTTTTTCTATTTTTGTGCAATATATAATGACTTTTACACGTTTCTATTCAAAATTAAAATATTAAAAATTGTGAAATATTCAGTTTATGGAAAAATGCAATTTTAAAACATTGAATCGAAATTGTTTCAATGTAGATTAATGTCAGTGGTGCTATTTGTCACGGAGTTATAGTGTGGGAATTTATCCTTCTATCGAAATCACATCTAGCTGATTTTAATCATCTTAGGGATGAGCAAAATACTGAAGCAGTAAGTTAGTTTTTACTGCTGAAGAGTTAACATAGATTTCCAACACATATTTTCAAAAATTATTTAAAAAACATTATTTTAGTATAGAAAGATTTCAACAGCATAAAGAAGGATTTTAGCAGATTTTATTTAGAAACATTATATTTATTTTTATTTTTTAATTAAAAAATTATTTCAGTAGAGAAAACTTTTAACAAGATTTCGATAGCATAGAGACGAATTTAAACATAGATTCAAAACACCTTATATTTTTAAGAATATAAATTAAAAAAAAGATTTTAGTAGAAAAAGATTTCAAGAGCGTGAAAAGAATTTTAACATCGATTTTAAACTCAGCATATAACAACGAATTTTTTTTTTTAAACATATTTTACTAGAAAAAGATTTCTACAGCGTAAAGAAGAATTTTAACACAGGTTTGCAAATCATTATATATTAAAAAAATATTTTTGTAGAGAATGATTGTAACAGTATAGGGAAGAATTTTTACATAGATTTTAAACAATTTATATTGTTGAGAAAATTAATTTAATAATATTATGTTAGTAGAGAAATATTTTAACAGCATTGAAAAAGTAATTTAGTAATATTATTTTAGTAGAGAAATATTTTAACAGCATTGAAAAAGTAATTTAGTAATATTATTTTAGTAGAGAAATATTTTAACAGCATTTAAAAGAGTTTTAACATATATTTTCAACGCATTGTATTTTTAAGAAAATATTTAAAAAACACCACATTATTTTTGGAAAGAAGGATTTCAGCATTTCTTTTTCAATGTTCTAATGCAAAAAATGTTTTAAATACGAGTTTTTTTTAATTATGTGTATATTGCTGAGTAGAAGAACGAATATTCACATTAAATTTCCTCAGGTGGTTAAGGACGTTCCGCGTCTAAAAGTCATTCTCAAAGTCCTTAAAAGATTTTCATTTCAGATGGTTGTTACTAAAAAGGTTAAAGAGACATTTCGAAACAGGAAAAACGTCGACAGGTGTCCATTGATCCGGGGTTGAAAGTAATGGTCGAGGCAATTGTTTTCTTTTCTTTTGAAGTCAGTTTCTCTTCAGTGACGGTGCAATTCCCGACCCTCTGACAGGTAAAAATAAAGTTGTTTTAAAAATCCAATGTTCAGCATCACTGACGTTTCTATAAACATACATCAGAAACAAAGCGTTTATCTGGATTTTGATAACAAATCCGCAATTGTAAAATGTAAAGATTTACACTAAAAGTTCTGCATGTCTTCAACTTGAATTCTGTATTTGATGTTTCATGCAAGTAGTTTAATGTGACATTTTAAACTAAATTTTCAGAAAAAAAACTAGCTTACAGATATTTTCAAGAAACATTTGAGATTTTTCTGGTATTTCTTAAACTATCTAAATCGAAGAACAACCGCCCTTTTGATTCTTAACTTTGGAGCTTTAACTTTGCTGTGGAATCTTATAGATGTAAATAACTTGTGCAAAAAAATAAGGCTGTAGTAACTGTTGCTAAGACACCGTGTCCTAAGCACATCAATTAAAATGAACTCCTTTTTTGGACTCTTAGGATTTCAAAACGAAACATAAACACCCGAAAAAGAAGTTTTTACCAGAAAATATGATTTGCTTTACTCTGATATCCATTCTAGACGCGTCGGCTTTTGCAAAATGCTCTGTGATTGTGGAATACAAATCGTATTCTCTAATCACAGAGCCTTTTGCATGAAAGGACCAAAACTTCTACTTATAGTAACATAAAGTAAAAGTAAACTATTAATAATATCTAAAACATTTGGAATGGTACGGTATTTTCTATGTATTCTATCATATTACTCAATGATGAAAAATATAAAGTGTACAACAAAATACAAAGTAATACAACAAAATAAAGCTTTGATTCCGAAATTTAAATTTCTTACTATAAAAAAAAGTTTTTTTTTATCAAGGATAGAATTGTTTTACTACGAAAAATAAAGTTTTTACTACAAAAATTTTAACTCTTTACTACAAAAGTAAAGTATTTATTACAAAACAACTACTACAAAAATATTTTTTTTAATACAAAAAATAAATAAATTGTACAGTAATTTTTAAAAAAAATTTAACAACCAAAATCTGAAGTTTTTATTACGAAAGTATATTTATCTACAAAAAATAAAGTTTTGATTGATTAATAATGATTCATTTAATGCATAGCTATTTGCCTGACAATTTTAACCTAGTTATAAAAATATATTAAGTCATTAAAAAATTTACGTCAGAAGATCTGCATTGACAAATAAATGTCTATTTGCACTTATAAAATAGAACAAAAAAATATCGCGGAAAACTAATGAAAAAGAATTTTTTAAATTACTAGGAAAATATCGCGGAGTTTTATAATAGCTCTCTGCACTCAAGTCGTGTTTTTTATATGAGTTTGCAATTTCAGTATTCGAATTTATAATAAAGCCATTTGACTTCATTTCACTTACATAAAAAGCAAATTGAATTACGGATCATGTATGCTATTCGATTTTTTTCAAAACGATCTAGAAAAGAATATCAAACGAAGTGTTTCTAATATAAATTTATATCTCCTTGGAGATAATAGATTTTTTTTGGATCCATTTTGTAGTAGCAGGACGGATGGCGAAAAATTCCTTATTTCTATAGTGATCTAAATAACTTTTTTTGAGGGCAATTTAATTTTTTTTTCCAAAGTACAAATGCGAATTTCGCGTGTGCGAAAAAAAATGCTATTCTGTAAAACCTGTAAAACGTAAATCGCCATCGTGATAAGCCTATTTTTGTGCAGGTTCGTTATTATTATTTTTAAACTTTTGTTATGAACAATCTGACAGCAAAAAGGGTTAATGCACTTTCCAAGATTATTTTGCATGTGATTTGTGTTCGATTTCGAAATGCGCAGTCACATAATTCGAATTTAAAATATTATGCATTTAAAAAAATATATGGCGGAATTTTATTTTTAAAAAAAATCTTTGGTTTATTTTTTAGTAATTGGCATACTAGAGCAATTCTCTAAAATTGTTAAAAAAATCGGAGTTTAAATAATAAAAATGTGAGTTTAGAGCTTACAGTATAAAAGTTTAGTTCTTTTCTAATATAGATATTTCAATGCAGATGCAGAATATGTACATATATTTATACAGTTAACAGAAACTTTCAACTTTAGAAACAATAAGTGAATTTTCATCATGTTTATAAAGTGGTAAAATGACAGATGACTTATCGTTAAAAAATTAGATTTAAATAGAATATTGTTATTTAAAAAACAACTTATTTATGAAAAATAGATTGGAGTTTAAAATGGAAATCTTGGTTTTCATATTTGCTTTTAAGGATGTTTGGTACATATTTGATGATATGTACAAATGAATCCTTATGCATGTGACGTCAACTTGTATTATAAGTAAATCCACTCTCAGTTCACCTTAGTATATTCATCTAACCACGTTGTTTTTATTCACGAATTACAGAGGCAAAATCGGTTCTTTATCCACAAGTATTTTATTTCGACACCAGGTCGTGCATAATGTCCATTAACTAGTAAAACAAAACCGTCCAAAACCCTTTAAAAATAATTAAATATTTTAATAATTTTTACAAAATACATCAACAACAGGCGTGAAATTAAAAATTCAGTAAAATACCACGTCAGTTCTGTTTTGTCAATTTTTTAAAAATCTTTTCTTGAATGAACAAAACTATTGTTTGGAAATGTCGATTGTTTCTATTTCATAAATGTCTATACAATTGAAGCAAGTATTATTTTGTCAGTTGACATATTAGTTTCGATTGTATAATAAAATATTTTTGTTTTTTGACAATATATCATATCGTAGCCTCCTCTACTACAGTTTACAAGAAAACATAGATTTTTTTTTCTAAATTCATTTTCTACAACAATCACAATTCCACGCCACGTTTTTAAAAACTTCACATATCGCAATTAGAACGTATCTGAATAACAAATATCGCGTTTGACCTTAAACCAAATTTTCGATACAATTCACAGTAAAATAAATATCTAGCTATTATTCAAGGAAAACACACACCGAATGCCCCAAGGTGAATTGATTATGCTTAGTATTTCCTTGATACATTTTTATATATCAAACAGTGATTGATCGATATGTGTTATAGTTATTTGCTAGTGTGTTACAGATTGATGGAAATACATCTACATTTCCAAAAAGACAAACGTTCTAAATCTGATGATTGTAAAGACGAAAATTGGGTCACTGCTTGAGAACATTGCAAGAGTTTAAATTTTTCTAAATTTTTAATTTTATATTTATTTAAATGAAGTGTGACCTCCATTTTTAAATGTATTGGGAAGGCGGATTTAAATAATATACGAGTTCAATTATCCGTTTAAATTAAAGAAGTAATTTAAATTTTTCTCAATGCATCTTTTAATCAAATGTATTTAATTGTTAAAAAAATATTTATAAAAAAAAATTAATGAGTTTTGGGAACATTCCCTGTGTTTCAAATAACTTAGAGTAATTTATGATGTTATTTTTACAGCAGATATAATAAATGTTGGCAAAAAACAACAGGCTCAAGGCAAAGTAAAGTTGGGCAAGTTAAGTATCGTCTAACTATTTTCTAATACTTATACAATTGGTTCTTAAAATCATACCTTACTGCTAAATTAACAGTATTATATATATATATAGTATATGTATGTAATGACATAAACTGCAATTGATAGACTTTTCACAAGATAAAATTTCCTCATATAGATTGCTACGTTTTATGTTTATTTACTGTTTTATGTTGTTATACACTGTTTTCCTTGTTAAAGCTAAATCAAATGAAAATGAAACTGCGACGTCCGAGGTCGTTTATATGTACAAGTGATAAAGGGTTTTCTCGCCAATACGTGGCTGTAATTTATGTTTCTATTTTTTTGGCCTCGACCTCACCCAAACTCATACCTTTTAGAATCATACCTGTAGAACTCATACCTGTAAGTATATATTTTATTATAATTTTCCGTTAATTTATTATGTATTTTCAATTATATATAATTTTGCCGGGTAAATAGAAGCATTGCTTCCACTTACAGAATATTGAAAAAAAAGTGTTGTTTCTATGGCAAAGCATTGCTGCTATTTACCCTAAAGTACCTATTTTAAGGTGTTACAAATAGTAAACACGTAATATATTTCTAAATCAGTCATGCTGTCTTGTTCCAACATTCTTTTCGTCTTGTTAAATGTTTTTTTAAGAAGAAAATGTATCAATAAAAAAGGGAACCGTCGATTAACTTGTTCTTTGTATTTTTTTATATTGTATGAGATAAATTGTGTAAATTATATCTTGTCATTAGATATTTGTATTGTTACCAACTTTCTAATGTTTTGAGGTAGTGAGGATATTCACCCGTATTTACGGGTGAATATCAGCAGTTCATAATTTTTTTTTTTTTGAATTTACACTAAATTTTTTTTTAAAAAATATCATGAGGGCTTCCGCCACCTGATTTTTAAGGTGTTACTCACAATTTTAAGTGCACAAGAAAAATATGGCTGTGAAATTTAAAACTGCTTCTATTCAACCAATTCTACGGTTTTGTACAAATTTTCAGCTTTTAAGGGAAATTTGTGAATTTTGGAAGTCATAAATAAATATATTTAGAGGACATAAGTAAACATATTTAGAGGGCATAAGTAAACATATACTATATAAACGTTTATATATTATATAATTGTATGCAACGGGGATAAATTTTAAGCGAAAGTTTTTGTAAATATATTATTTTATATTTTCTTTCTTAAGCAATTACGGCATTTTTTTTTTAAAGTCTGCTTCTTAATTATCAGAGATACGAAAGCATAATATACAGCTAAATAAACCGTCAAAGATACTGCAGTTATTTTAAATATAAGAATTATATATATTTTTGTAACCTTAGTTATTTAATTTGTTGTTTATAAAACGGACCTTGTAGTAGATTTTAGGTAGATGGTCCGTTTTTTCTATCAAAACAAAAACGGAGAAATGTGTTTTGTTTGCGATTTTAGCAAGTGTTTCTTTTGACATTGTGGTAGATAGTTTAACGTTTTAGGTTCGTTGTTTACGTTTCGGAGTGGCCATGTTATGTGCAATAAAAATATTTTTACATAAAAAAAATAACCCCAAACACATTTAAAACTCTGTTTAAGTTAGAGTAAAATAAACGTAACCCACATTCTAAGTCGATAACTATAAACAGGAACTTTAAATTGTGAATGATAAATAAAAATACCCAGAAAGACTATATTATTATTTTAGAGATTTTCAAGTCAACAGTGTGTATTAATAGACATAAAATAGAGGTGTATTCGACATAACATGGGGGAGGGGGGATCATTATATATATTCTCCAGCAAAATTGTTCGAAATAGATTTATACCTAAACCTATAATCTTTTATTTCAAATTTAATATATTTTATTATCTTTTTCTCTGTTATATTTCCTGGTACTGTCTTAAATCTTTTTTTATGTTATTAATCTTATCAACTGACAATATAATATACAATATAAATATCAAGTATAATATACAGTTATGCATTTATCCCACCTAGACAGTTGTAAAAAGAAAAGAAAATGTCTTGTTATTTTGGCAACGTTATTTGCAGTGCGGAAAAATGTATTGTATGATTTTATATGTATAAAAACTTTGGATAGTAGATCCTTTCCATAAATAAATGTACTCTTATCGTGAAATTTTCAATTTCAATGCATACTTTTGATGAATCAAAAATTTTCGTAGAAACTTGAAGAAATCAATTCTTTGAATAAATGCGAAAATCATAAATGATACTAACTGCTCTCATTCACTTTAATTAAATAGTTATTTTTATTAAAAAATACAGTTTACTACCAACCATAATAATAGACAATGCATCTGACGCCATTAATCGGATTAGCAAAAGCAGTGTTATGTGTATAAATATATCGACTGCTAAAATCTTTTATTATTTTTTTTCACCAATGCAAAAGCGATTCTTTATCCTATTCCATTTAATCTTGACATCCTGTTCTGCATAGTGTTTATTTTAAACTGGGAAGTACAAGTTGACGCAAAATTCAAATTCGATTATTATAAGCAGAAAATTTAAAACTGTGATTTTGTGATTTAAAAATAAAAATACTGAGAAAAATTCTAAAATATTCATATAGGATTTTAGTATTGGTATATATTTCTCAGAACATTGGATAATTTAATCTCTTGATAATAAAAGGAAGATTTGATTGAGAATGGAAGGATACCAAATCGATCTTTCGAACAAACGTGTCAATTAAAAATTCTCAATAATCAAATATATTCCATATTTTCACTTCACTTCGATAAACATCTTCATAAAAGTAAATGTAAATCATAATTTTTTACCAACTATAATAATGATAAATAGAAAAGTAGAAGTTGACGCGCGCTGACGATCACAAATAGAACCGATCATTTCCAGACAAATAATATAATAATAAAAAAAAAAGTTCGACGAACGACCGTCACGCTTTATTTCGCGCCCTTTTTACCCTCGAACACGAATGACAATGGAGTCATTTTATTATTATTTTTTTTTAATTATCTCTTTGTTGTTCCTAAACGGCCGGTCACGAGAAGCAAGGGTTCTGCATCGGACGATCGTCTGTGAATCAGTTTTTCGGAAGAATTAAGATGTCGGCATCGATTGTAATGGAACTAATGTTATCTTTCGAATTGTTGCTCGGCTGCATTTTAAAATAAATTAGTGGTGTGCGTGTCTGCGGTGTTCCTGCGGGGGTTGTTTCAGGGTGGTCGATAGAACGTTTATCTAATGAAATATTTTTCATAATAAAAATATCTGTCTTAGACTAGGTCAGTGGCGGCCCGTGGTCAAAAATGTTAGTGCAGCCGAAAACATGTAACTCCCCACCCCCGCGCGCCTTTTTCACAACCATACACGAACGGACATTCTTTAAAATTTATTACTCAAACCAGTTTCCTTTCAACTTTTATGAAATATAACATGTAAAAATAATAAAAAACACTTACTTATTTATTGAAAATAATATCAATCCTCCTATCAAACTTGAGAATCGGTCAATTTAATATTAATTTAAGTAAAGAAACAACAACACACGTGCAAACTTATCGAAAACTATTTCCGTTTGGAGAGATTCTTCGAAATTATCGTTTTCCTCCACCCCGCCTCGCCGATTCAGCAATGAACCAATCATTTATTCGAAATCCCCAGTACAGCTAATTTGAAAAAATTCTTTTGCGCTACGTTTGTGTCGTCACATCCTCCATTTTAGCGTGCTGGGGAAGTCATACTACGTAAGGTTGCCATGGCAACGATGCAGCCGATTTCGAACTTTGTTTTTTAGCTACAATTTTGATTGAATGGAGTTTTTTCCCCTCCTGAATTTGTGCATTACGGAAACACGCTTGCAGTTTATCGGAGATTTTTTTTACTTAGAGTTGAAATTTAATCTCCATTTCCAATTCTAATCTTCATTTAAGAAAATTAATAAAATATATAATTTTAGTTTTAAAATATAATAAAATTAGGTGCAGCCTGGCTGTACTTGCTGTAGTGGGCGAGCCGCCACTGGACTAGGTATTCATCGACGATATTTCAATACCTCGGCGATTAACAATAGACATTGTACACGACTTGATGACGTGATTAAATCTAATAGGATAGTAAATCGCATTTTTGCATTTGTGTAAAAAAAATATTGGTAGGTAGTGTCGGAGTCACTATCTGTGAGGGTTTTGGGTTTTTATCATGGTAAATTCTTACACAGCCAAACTTTTTACACATATTGAGATGTCTGAAAGGGGTGTTTGAACCAGGCATGTAGGTAAGGGGGTGGTTCAGGGGGTTCAAACCCCTCCCACTGTAAGTCCAGAAGAAAAAATTAAAAATCGAATTACTGTAAAAATACTGTAAAAAACTAGAAATATTTAACTTTCTTGTATTATAATTGTCGTGAAGTTGATATTTTTCAAAAAGCTTAAATATGTTTTGAGGCAATTTTATCGCAAACTAAGCTGCAAAAGACATCGTCGGGTTCATTTTCTAGCATTTGGATTTCGGCGACAAAAGGAAAAGATCGTCAAACGGGGATGTATACACAAGATGCTTCAAAACCGTGAATTATTCTAAACAATGATTCTCAAAACATAAATGTGTTCTCTAAATTTATTTCATAATTAGCGAGTGGTATTTACTAATTTTAAATATAAGTAATGACTGATATTGGTAACGATTTCATGAAAAATAAATGATAACTGTTGCTGTTACGGTATTTACCTGCCAACGTATTCATGTTTACTCTTAAAAAAAAATTATAATTAAAAAAAAAAGTGGGGGAGGGTGTTGATTTAGTGGAGGAATCCCTTCAACTCTTGTTGAGGGGGAGGGGGGGGGGGATAAGTAACTTAAAGAAATCCGTTGCTCAGTCACTGAACCCCTCCCATGAAAAATCTATATCTACGTGCCTGCTGAACAGTTGGTAAGAAAGAAATGAATGCAGCGAAGTTGTGTTTAGTATGTTATTTATTTACCGTAATTCTGATTTAAAGTGAACCATTTCATTCCCACACAGAGGATGTGTTTGAAAGTGAAACTTCTTTAGCAAGGCTAGTGAATACGAATGACCTCGGCCCGGAAATCGAACATAAAACGGAAAGATGGAGTAGCGCATGCGTACAAGTCAACTACAAGTTTAAGTCGGTGTCGAGTGAGGTGTGAGTTTTTCGTAAAGATATTATGTTAATTACGACGAAAGCAGTTTCACTTCAACCGTGCTCTTATGTGGGTGAATCAGGAATGTTTTCTTTTGTGGTCGCTACAAGTTAAAATCAGGTATACACAGTCCCCACTATTTTAATTTTCCTCTCCAATACTACAGTTTAAAAAGTTTTTTTTGTGGATTAGGAGTACCGAAACTAGCAACTTCGCGATTACAAGCTCGCCGCATTCTCAAAGTAAAGATTCGAACCTAGTGCCGCCGCACATTTTGGGGGGGGGGGGGGCAAGAAATTTCCCAAATTAACGTTTCGAAAATCTCAACTCAACAGTGCTAAAAATTCCTACTTCCCACTTATCGATTTTGCAACTTTTTTATAGAGTAGGTAATATTAAACAGTTCTCTTGAAAATATTGATTTCTTGCACGAATGTTCCAATGCAGTGTCCGTTCTGAGGTCCAATTTAAGTTTAATCCTACAAGTTTGGATAATTTCTAACCTTCCCTCGCTTTCATTTGCTAATTAATTAACTTTCTTCAGGCATACATGTTTAAAACTCGAAATTCCCAACTTTTTAGGTTTTCAGATTATTGGAGGGGGGAGTGGGAGGTCAGGCTTCCCCATCCGGGGCGACGGGACTGTTCGAACCACAACCTTGCGGTTCTGAGTCCGGTACTCTATCGCCTCTGCCACCCGCTGCGGTTGAGATATGTTTGTGTTGAGGAAGCTGCAGAATCGACTTGTGGATCAGTTGTCATCACAGAAAGGTATCTTTGACCCTCTCGTCAGAAGAGTACCGAGATCCAATCAGATTAACGATGCGGCAAGAGAGGCTTGCATTCCACTCACGCGAAGGCTGGGCACGTACAAAGGTGTTGCCATCTTCAGGCAACTGAATGCTAATCCCCGGCGCTTCTTTAATAGCCCAAGACTAACTGCGTCTGTAACTAACCGTGCTCGAATGGGTGTTTAAAAAACGAGAGTCAATTGGAGTTCAAAAGGAAATGGTTGGAAAGTGTGTTCAGATAGTTCGACTCGAGTAGGCTTAACTTTTAGCAACCTGGGTACTTGTTATATATCTAAAATTTGGTTAGACATTTAATATTTCATACTGTGGAATTCCCATATTGTAGAGGCCTCCGTGGCCGAGCGGTTAAGGCGTTCAGCTACTAATCCGAAGATTGGTGGTTCGAACCCGTGCGATGGACTTGACAAAGAAAAGTAAAAAAGTAGTGATCTTGTGATCGGAGGGTTGCCAGCTTCGCTACAAAAATATTAGAAACATCCGCAAAAATTAACGGCGTGTATACGGGACTGGTGCACGATAAATCTGATCGGGGTCCAAAGTTCCGACGTATATTGAAGGCATGGAGGTAAGAACCTCCATGATTGAAGGCGTTGGGTGCCAATTCAGGTGTTTCCTCGTCATCTGACCATGGTTCCAAAATAACGAGGTGCATGTATGAATGTGTGTGTGAATGTGTATGTGTTTCCGGGTCTTTCCTTCGAGATAGACCCCGAACCGTCGCCAATAGCCCACTGTGCAGCTCTAGTGCGACGTTTATTAACCAAACCAACCCATATTGTAGAACATGTATATTAAGGTCCGATCATAGACGCGCTAGACATTATTTGGCTGTTACATGGGCTTGAAGGGAGAATTTACTCAATTGTTTGGAATGTTTTAAACAATATCCTTGGGTAATTTGAAAATTCATTAGACTAATCTCGTACTTTTGTGCTTTAGCTTCTATAATAGATGGCTTTCGTATGATAGCCGACATTCTACCATTAGGCTAACGTGATCTTAAATCGTAGTATCGCATCGAATATTTAAAATAAACATCACCACATATACACTAATTTAAAATATCATCATAAGACCATGAACAATTAAGATAAAAACTCGTTTTATAGAACATTGCGTTAAGAATATTAAAATACAAATACAACGTTAAAATACACAGACTTTTCATTTTCTGCTGATGAAGGGAGATGTATCTCCCGAAACATGTCCAGATTTAATGGATTTTTATTGCTTATTTTAAAGTCGTATTTTAATACCATGAACAATTGTTTATTCCCATAAATGAAAATAATAAGTATATATAGTTTATTTGTCAAACGTTCAAACATCTGTCCATATAAACAACTAGATGAGTTCACTCGTATGAGTTTCCAGTCAGATATTGACATGGATCATTTATCAACGGTTATCAACGTCACCCTTCGTTAATTCCCATTTAACTTCGAAGTATTAAATTATCTAACTATAAAATGACGAAACTGACAGCAATAAAAAAAAATCTATATTTGAATGTGTAATGTTTTAGCGTGTCTTTCCACTCATTGAGTTTAAAATTTATCACCAATAAAAACAAAAAATACCCTACAAAACTGACATTTATATTTTGATATGATTGAGAGAGTTAGCACGCTCTATCTCTTATCCATACAAAAATCAAATGCAACCTTACGCGATTATATTGATCTGTAAGACAATATCCGTTAATATCAAACAACAACTAACCTTTTCAATTGTGAAGGGTAATCTCTAAATCTGCATTATGATTTGAAACGAAGGTATTATTTTCAAAGTTTTAAGGGGACGTGCAGTTTGCGATGAACAAAAATTAATAAGTTTTTGTGCTCATAAAAAGTAGTACAACTACGATACTATTAATTCAAATGGGGAAAAAATGTATACATGTGGGTAAAACAATATTTAACAAGATTCAATGACAATATTTTTGCATTTAGTGTATTTTTTTTATGAAAAATGGTAATATGGTAACCCAGCAAAAAAAGTCAGCATAAAACCTTCATAAAATTTTTTAAATTGCAGGTTTTATGCAGGAAAACTGCAGTTTTTTGAAGATCTATAAAATGAAAGGTTTTTGTTTCAATATCCTTCATAAAAACTGTAAAAAACCTTCATAAAAACCTGCAAAAAACTTTCAATTTTTAATCATGAATTTAAAATGCAGATATTTTTAAGGTTTTAAGCAGAAAAATTTAAAACTTAAAAAAAACTGCAGTTTTTTGTTTCAATATCCTTTATAAAACCTTCAAAAAACCTTCAATTTGACAATTTTGATGAAGGTTTCATGCTGACTTTTTTTGCTGGGAATAAATAAGTAATAACAGTTTTCAATATACAATCACCAAATTTTATTTTTATGTAAAATACATTGTAATTAAACTACTGAACCTATTTTGAATAGACTAGAAGAAAAAGGTACCAGGATCTTTTTTCGAAAATAGTTAATTTTTGTTTATTTTTTGACTACTATTTTTGCACATATATTTTTTCTCTTATAGTAAAGCAACCAAATTTAGGTTTAACATTTAGAATTTACACTAAACTAATGATACACAAAATTTTGTTTTGACTGGAAATATATTTTTTGCGAAAGGTATATCAAAAGATAGAAAAAGACTATTTCTTAAAAAAAACTATAAAATGTAAAATCCCTAAATAATTTTTTTGGCCTTCCCGTGGAAATATTTCTTAACTATTTAGGATCAGTGAGAGCACAAAATATTAGCTTCATTTTAAGCAATTAAATTTAAAAAAAATTCAAATAGGGACTGTTTCCTAAAAGGGGTGTGCCCACTTTTGTTTAAATTTTAAGACTCCTGACTAATTTTTAGACTTAACATGCGAATTTTTTTACATTTTTTTTTATCAAACGACAGGTAAATCTTATATATAAAGCAGAAATCTTCAAAATCTGTCCGGATGTGTGTTTGTTGGTTTGTTGGTTTGTCAGTATATTATAGGTTCCGTAACTACAAAACGCAGAGCTTTGAAATTCACAGAATAGTTAGTTCAAAAAATAAGAATTTTAACGCGACTATTTTCAAGTCTCTACGATGTTCCATTCGAATGTTATGACATTTTTTAGCGTACGTCGGCAAAGTTTCACGAAGTGGCAACAGTAAAATCAGTTAAAATCAACGGAGAAAAGCGAAAATGTAATATAAAAAATTATAAACCAATTAGAATGCCGATCTTTTCACGGAATACTCCATAACTACAAAACGTAGCTTTATAAAATTTATAGAATACTTTACTTGAAAAATTAGAATTTTTTTGTAATAATTTTTAAGTTTGTACGATGTTTCAATCGTATGTTATAGCTATTTTAATGGATTCCATTGACTTAACATGGATGAAAATATCGTTTGCAATTTAAAATAAAATTGTTCGTTATTGGCAATATAAAAACGACGTCATAGGTTTTGTTTGATTTAATAATTATTGAAAAATGTATATACATTGGGCTTTTTGCTACAATACGGAACCATTCAAAAATTAAAACAACCAGAATTTTATCTTAAAGAAATGGTTTAGAATTGTATTAAAATGTTATAATTGTTTTATCTCTTTTGTTTTATACAGGTTTATTGTAAGTATATCTTAGATCGAACTTTAGAACAATTCATCCAAAATGCGAGTAATTTGTGTATGAACGTCCATTTTATTTATTTGAAAAATATTTTATGCAAGTATTTTTTTTAATGTACGAAGCTTGGTTTCATTGTGAATTTTCAACTCTATTAGACTTTTTAATGTTATTAAAGAATAAAATTTCACAGATACCAACTGATAATTTAGAAAATATTTTATTTAATGTGCCAATGAATATTTCCTTTTAAAACATTGAATGGCGATCATTAAATATTAAATGTAAAATTATTGAAAGTACATGGTGAGATTATAATATGCTGCACCGTGTGCTAAACTATCGCCAAGTTATAACAGTGTATTCTTTGGATGAAGTGCGCCTTGGCTGTAATTTGCTGTGGAAACTTACTAAATATTTGTATGACAGGTATTTTTAGATGCGAATTCTATAATAACAGTATCACAAAATCAAAATTTTAGGAACAATTGTTTAACAAATTGTTAACAAAAGAATTTTTAATAAATTGATCCGTAAATAAAAAAATGAACTTAAAATTAAAATAGGTGGTTATTCTTCTGTAATAATATTATTCAAGGGAATTCTTTAAAACATGGGCAGGGCGTAGTAAAAGAAAGTTGTGTAGTATTTAAAAACATACTATTTTTGGTTGAGTATTTATGCTGGGCTGTTAATTTTATTCTTACTTTGATAAAGAATTTAAGGCAGTTTATTTGCAAAAAACGTTTAGGTTTATTCTGGCTGCAATTTACATTCTTATGTTCTGCATTATTGAGGACAAAAATGCAAACTATTAATTAGATACACAAGTTGTTGGTCGAAGATATTGCAAAGATGTAGCCTAAACGATACATTGGAACGGGCATTTGGAAATAATCAAATCAAAATTGCAATACTGGGAACAGGGAAATTCGGAATGTTTGAAAGTTAAATCATTTAAGTTTTTTATCAAATTTATTAATTTGGTCAGCTTTAAAAAATTATGTTATCTGTTTCTGCTGCTTTTTTCACTTCCATGCAGCTTCAGAACATTTCAATATCGAAATTGATTCAGAAGTTTAATTAAAATTCACGCTTGAAGTTATTCCTTTAAAACTGCAATTTAATGAAACCCTCCTTGATGAAATTATTTTTAAAAATAATATAAAAATGAAGATCATAGCGCTTAGTTTATTATTTAATTTAATATTTTTTTCCTTAGATAAAAAAAAATCATAGCTTTGTGTAAATAATTATTCATATAAAATACCTGTTATAAAACACACATTATCTTTCAATAATGATGACAACAGTAATTAAAATTTCGTCGACTAAAGTAAGCACTGTAAACTAAAATATAATTATAGTCATTTCACAAATAAATTGCGGCATCCGTGTTAAAAAAAATCGGTTATGTACAGACCGCGCTGTATTGGGCCCCTACTCGGTACAAGGTTGAGAAGGGGAGAGAATAAATGGCCTACAATGATTGAAATGGCCTTCCTTCCTTTACACGATGGTATGTCATTTATCCATATAGGCTAATTCCACGTTGAATTAATGATAGCGGTACACTTATTTTCACCTGGTACAAACGCAAAAAGGGGAGGCTTAAAAATCGGCATGTACGAAACGTCTGACTTTCGTCTACACAATAGTATATTATTTATACCCATCAACTTATTCCACTTGGAGGATTTTAAAAACGTCGTTTTTTATTATGGTATTTAATGTAACTATGTATACCCATACCGAAAAGAAATTCATATTAATTTCTAAAAATATTTTTGTTCAGGAATGTTTAATTTTTAAAATTCCATACCTTATGAGAGATAAACTAGAAATTATTCGATTTTTATCGGTATTTTAGCAACCAAGTAGTATAGAGATATTTTTACTTTTTTTTAACTTCTAATTTATTAAACATAAAAATATTTTAAATTATAAAAAAAAAGCTTTATCACTTTTTAAAGAGGAATTCTAAAATGGTATATGCGATTATCCCAGGCAGGAGAGGAAATGTATATATTTTCAGTTATTTGTCGTTATTTTATTTATTTCCGTGCGAAGAACGGGTACTTTTGCTAGTACATTATAAATCCCATAAGTTATAAACTGAAACACCAATTCTTTGACGGTTTGCAACTGCAGTGTCCCCTCTAGTGGTATGGGTGTCTATTTTGCTACGGATTCGTAAAATGTAACTTACATAAAAAGAACCTTTCATAAACTTTGAATCTTGAAATTATTTATGCGCATATATTTATCTTAAGATATTGGCACCTCTCTGTGGCTTAAAAAATATCCGAAATATTTATTATTATATATCCTTTGATAAACACAACAGAGAATAGTAACTTGTATACCAGTTTGATTATTTTAGCATTATCCGTTTTTGAGATACAAATATTTAGTTCAAATACACACATACTCATAAAAAAAAACACTTACCGAAAATAAAGTAGAAAACAGAAACTATTTAATGGAAAAAAAGACACAATGTCTCCAATTTATAATACAGAAAAAAGTTCTTTGTACAGTGAGTACAAAAAAAATGTTATATAGTACTTAAAATAACATTGGAATGGTAAATGCAAAAATGCCATGTCATATAAATAAATACTAATAATATGCATAGTTTTGGAATTTTGATTTGATTTGATTTAATTTAATTATATCTTAAATTTATTTCACCCCAAAAAATTAAAAATTTTAATAAATATTCTGTACCTGTACTTAAATAATAACAATAGAAAAAAGCATTCATATTAATATCCATTTTAATTCAAAAACGGCATTCAAAGCACTTTCTTTCAATCTTTCAAGCAATGGCGGACATACACAAAAGCAAAAAAGAAGCGTCTTGCTCTATTTCGGTTTTAGGTATCAAATTACGAATAAAAAAAATTGAGGGTTCACAAATTTTATTACCATGTCTATTCGTATTTGTATATGTGAAAAAGAACGATTTGGAAGAGAAAAAACGAAAATCGTTTAGAGAATGGTCGGATAACCCCTTCTTTTATAGAGATCATCGTATTTGGACCGTGTTCCATTCATTATTTAAGATATTTTTTTTATACTGTCCTTTATCTGTCCTTAATGAGATGAGTAACAATGTGTCCTGAGTCATTCTAGACAACATTATTTTATTTTAGGTGTATTTTTGGATGTTGATTGCCTAAATTTTAAGGAAGATAGGAAGAAAGATACGGGACCAATACGAGGGGTCGTTATAACGAAAAGTTCGTTTTCAAAAAAAGTGCATAAGAAACTAATACAACGATTGGGACTTTCCTTCGAGCATGAATGGACTGTAGTAGAGCGAATATGACGTCATAATCGTGAAACCAACATCTCCAACAAAATGGCCTCAAACACGGGACTTCTTTTCAAAATTATGAATTAAAAAGTACTCGCGATTGGCTAATGAATTGGGAAATGTGTAACAGTGAAAATTTATGAATGGAATGACGTCATTAACCACGTGTCTGAGGCCATACATGTTGGCTTCACTTTGATGTTAGCGTGATTATAACATTATGTTTTCTCTACTATGAAGGATCCATGCTCGAAGGGACTTTCAGTGGCAGCCGTTATAAAGAGGGGTTACTGTATTATCCTACATCCAGTAGCTTAAGTACAAAACTTCCCTTTGAAATGAGAGAGATAGCAAAAAATCCAAATTGTAAATTAGTTTTCACTGCGTTACATATAGATAGGCAGGTACGTAAATAGGCAGGTAGATAGATAAATTAGTAATATACATTTTTTTAATACAAAACGTTCAAGTTCACATTCCACATTTAAAGAAAGAACGTCTAAAACCTGAACATGTTATCTTTCAAAAGGTGAAACGATTCACTGGTTCTAATGAAAACCTTGCATAAATCGGAAAAGTTGCTAAACTAAAAGAAGAAATTGAATTAGATTCTTGCAAAAGGGTTTCGATGTAAAACAGTGGAGACCACAAAGACGAGGTTAAAGGATCTCATTGATTGATAAATTACAAATGCATATATATATATATATATATATATATATATATATATATATATATATATATATATATATATATATATATATATATATATATATATATATATATATATATATATATATATATATTATATATATATTATATATATATTATATATATATATATATATATATATATATATATATATATATATATATATATATATATATATATATATATATATATATATATATATATATATATATATATATATATATATATATATTATATATATATTATATATATATTATATATATATATATATATATATATATATATATATATATATATATATATATATATATATATATATATATATATATATATATATATATATATATATATATATATATATATATATATATATATATATATATATATATATATGCATTTGTATAATTTATCAATCAATGAGATCCTTTAACCTCGTCCTTGTGGTCTCCATTGTTTACGTCGAAACCTTATTGCAAGAAGCAAATTCAATTTCTTCTAAAAATTTAGCAACTTTTCCGATTTATGCAAGGTTTTCCCTAGAGCCAGTGAATCGTTTCACCTTTTGAAAGTGAACATGTTCAGGTTTTAGATGTTCTTTCTTTAAATGTGGAATGTGAACTTGAACGTCTTGTATTAAAAAAACGTATATTTAGTTGTTCACATGATATATACGAGACCAAATTTCTAATACTCCCCACGCATTCGCCTTCCCCCAGGAGGGTATTTAAATCTTAGTAGAGATCCCTTTTTCGAGATTACTCACGCATTTCGTCTTCGAATCGCAACGCTTGCAAAGGCGATAGCTGGAATACATCAGGGGGATTTGCAATTAAAACTCGATCAAAAAAGCGGGCCCATCCGACAATTCAACTCTGCCATTGTTCAACGGTGTGTCAAACTGTAACCGAAATCATTAGGGAAAACCTTCCTTGTTTCCTTCGTATCAGCAACACGGACTAATGTCGTTTGAAGAACAAGAAAATAAAAGAAACAGATCATGAAAACTAAAGTAACTCGGCCGAGTGTGAGTTAAAACTCGCCCATTAAGTGTTCATTACCAATTCAGTAAACATCCTGTTAGGACCAAAGAGTGTTAGGACCAGAGAGAGGAATGTGAATAATTTACATATCCGATAAAGCATGTGACATAAAATAAAGCTTGTCTGGACCGTAAATTTTGAAGAAGGAGACAGAGATGTCTAAATCCTGTGATCTCCTGAAAAACTTTGGTACGTCCTTGAAAATTATTAATGTGATCCTAATTTGATGGGTTTTTTATGTTGCTAACAAAATTTAAGTGCGATATTCGATTATAGAATATACAAATAAATAATTTTGAGTATTATTTTTAATCTGTATATATATAGTGGCTTCCGCTAATTCGACACTAAAACAAAGTTCTGGACAGTGTTAATTAGCTGCCTTCTTATCGAGGCCACAGTAATGTAATAATAAAACATCCGTAAAAATAAAAGCTAACTAACATTATGGCATCTACCACAAAATTCTATAGTTAATGATATTAATTCAAATTTTTTATGTGCGCATATTTTACTTTTTTTACATTTCATTGATGCAAAACATTTGGTCAATTATCTTTTCCTCATAAATAACAAGGGCCTAATTCTAAGCAAAATTTTACAAATACTGTTACAATTTTTTATTTAGGAATCTTTTGATAACCTTGAATAAATTAAAATGACGTAGTGTTCAACAGATGCTAGAATTGTCCCTTCTGTCTAATGCACAGAGAACTGCACACTTTAACTTTTGTGTTGAACACAACTTTGTTATGGAATTTAGAAATTTGTAAAAAATAACTAAAATTAAAATTTCTATAATCAATTCATTTTAGTGCGTGTATGTTTTCTTTGAGGTGAATATCTCTTTAAATACGTCTTTGTATCGCCAAAAATTAAGCAACGACATTTCAAAGCGTCCTATAACTCTGGAAGAAATCAGTCTATAGGGATAAATGACCTAACATAATGTAGAGGAAAGTGAGTCGCATTGACCAGGCAGATTATTAACAGACTTATCCCTCTGACTTTTGTACTACGTGGGGTGGAAATAACTCAAAATTTCTGGTATAATTTGGCTTATATAAACGCTGTAACTTTAGTTACAGTCGACTGATCGTTAGGTGTGTGCACTTAAACTAAATAAAACGCCAAGTTCTATAATATTATTTGACTAGTTGAAAGTTTAAACTATTAGTGAGCAAATTAGGTGAGAAGAATGTGAAGATGTGTCGGTGATTTTGTCGGTCGACTACGAAACCAAAATATCATTCTAAAATATAATTGCGCCATAGGACTTAAACAGGTTCAAAGAGCAGTTCAATAAAAAAAAATTGTACTACGAAGTCTAAAATAATGACAAGTGCAAAGAGATCTAGAGATTACCGAAAATGGAAGAAAGAGCTGGCCGAGCAGGTTTCACAGAAAGTATTCACGAACCACACCTTACGGTACAGTTGAAACTGTTCTTACCCGATTTTTTTTCAATTTTTAATTTCAATTTGTTAAATTTTACGACTGCTCATTTCAAGCTGATGACTGCCCATTTCAAGCAGATGACTGCCCATTTTTATTTTATGACTGCATACTTTAGCCATGATTGCCCATTCAAAAAATGCCCTGAAACAGACACACACATATACCTCCCTATCTGGCTTGAAATCGAAGAAAAGAATAACATAGCGATAAACGGAAGCACTTCATCTTCTGTCCATTCAGTGACAAAGAACAGAAAGGATGATGCGGCCAGCAAATCAAATCAAAGCACGTGTACATCCATTCCATTCATCCGATTCTCTATCAAAAGCAATCACGAAAGGAAACCGTCTCGTTAAAAAAGACGTCGTCAGACAATTGGATCCTTTGATTCTTGTAACTGCTCTCGAATTCATGTTCTTTTTCGTTGCAGTTCTAATGAAACAGCTTTGCTTTATAAGACGGACAATTAATGTTTCAGTTCTTCAGTTACATATTATTTTAATTAGTTTGAAATATGGTTTACTGGTTCTACGTAATAATAATTCAAGTGACAATCGTATCTCATGATCGTTATTACTTTTGTATGATATAGGTGATGGTTCTATAGTTAGGGGGCAGTCGTCATAGTTTTTAGGGAGTGTCAATCATGAAAATTACAGCAATAAGGGTTATATAAGTTAGTTACAAAACATTTATTCCTCATTACACAATCAGGGTTACATTTGTAAGACTTTTCATATTTAAAGAGAGGGATTTTTAAGGATTATCATCCATTAAATTGAGTCAGGAATGCCAGTCATTGGACTGAAATGGTTTGGCCCAGTCATTGACATGAAACGGTTTGTGTGTACGCACTCAAGAAAACCCCTAAAGTGCTCATTTGTGAAAGTTACACCAAAATATTTACGTTGGTACTTTATTATGACTAAATTGAGACTGGAATTGTATTCGTCAACGAAAAAGTTATGAGATATCTATTGCACTAAAGAAATAAACATGAATCTGATAGATAATTTATGTGGGATGGTAAAAAGAGTTTTATTGACAGGAGAGAAGATTATTCCGCTACAGTTAAGTTATTATGATTAAAAGTGCTGGTAATTAAGGAAAATTTAAAACCTGGTTAAGGAAATTTTAAAATATGACTGTTAACGTTTTGCGGTCGGGAGGTGACTCTCGGACACCACTTTTGGTTTGCACATTGAGAAATTCACCAAACAGGCGGAAAATTGTTTCCAGTTGCAAATTCGCCCGAGCGAAAAAGAACTCAATTCAAAGGGCTAATATTTTTGCAAAGCTCATAAGAGATCATTTCAACAATGCAGTTTGCAGGGACAATGTGCTGTTTGGTTCGAACTTGTAAGTCCAAATTTACAATTAAAGCGTAGTTGAGATCTAGAATGGTTATTTCAACAGTGCATTTTTCTGAAATAGAAGTGCTAAAATGAAAAGTTTAAGAGAAAAAACGTCCATCAAATCTACTATTGAATAAATTGTGAGTTCGTCAAAAAAATATAATATGTCTGCTCTCTTGCGAAAAAAAATACTTACAAAACAAAACAAAAAAGCTCTTCGTGAAAACAAAACTTAATTGCCGAAAATCATATTGCCGTAGAAAGTTATTATGGTAAGATTTCCCACGAAATTTTATTTAACAATCAACCTCATATTGATTGCAAAAAATAATTTATCGATCTATCAATAGTATATGTGTAGGGGTAAGTGGACGAAGGAGGTGTGTATTAAACAAAATTGAGTTATTGTCATAAATGAAGAGGGTATGTGTTAACCTGTTATTTGACACTGATAGCAGCACTTTAGGCGTCTTATTAACAGAGATAGTACAGTGTCACGAAGGAAGTATGTGTGACCACAACTTAATACGATATGAAAACTTCGGTCAAATATCTCAAAACTTAGTGTTTATTACATACCTCTTTCATCCACTTATATCTTCATTTACTGTGTAACAAACAATATCTTCATTGAAGCAATATTATTCTTGCATAAACCATTTTAATCATTGTACATTATGCAATCAAAATTCTTTTTTAAAAAGATTTATTTTTATAAGCTCATAAAATTCCATTCCATTTTATACAAAGACTTATATTTATAATACTATTATCTCAGTTTTTATTCAGAATTTACACAACTCGTAAACAAAGTATTTGAAAAACGGACGTCATTGTTGAGTATTTTTTCCCCACAACTTATCAACAAGTATTAGAGAATGCGTTTTTTTTTTACTCTTCAAAACAATTATCAACCAGCCTGTTTCTGTTCCAGCTCAAAACAATCGCCAGAACTCAAAAACATAAACACCTCCAAGAGCCCACTGCAGTGTCCATTTGTTATAACTCCCCAACCAGCCGCCAATCGGCGAAGCGCAGTTCCTCAACCTAAGTCCGTCAGTTGTTCTTTTTTCCGAGATTATTTCTTCGCGGATGTTATGGTCTGGCTTCCAAAACAGAGCAAGTTCAACTACCTATAATGCCAATCGCTCGATTGTGTTTCCCCGTTTCGCGCTAGCAGATGGGCCTTCGTTTTTACTCAATAATAGAGAAATCGTCGTTGGCAACAGTAGAGCCACCAGTCGACTGTCCCAACCAGAGAGTCAGCATAAAACCTTCATAAAAATTGAATTTTATCAAGGAAAACTGAATTGTTTTCAGATCTATTAAATATTAGGTTTTTGTTCCGAATTCCTTCGTAAAAACCTTTAAAAAGATCTTCAAAATATTCAATTTTGAAGCGTTACAATTATTGAAGAAAAAATGCATTTTTGTTTAAAGGTTTTATGCAGGATAATTAAAATAAATTTTAAAAAAAACTATAAAAACCTTTCATTTCACAATTTATACTGTCTTTTTGCTGGAGTCTTTTAGAAACCTTTGATGGATAGAGTATGGATTGGTTCAATATGTGTTAGGAAAATAAACATTAAATTCATATGCAAAAAATCATATACTTATGTAGACACTAGTTTTGATTAATTGCTTTTGGATTAACAATCGATTTGTAATTGGTGATTAAAAACAAGAGTGATTAGACGATATTTTCTATACTTTAAGAAGATATGCGTGTGACGTCACTTTCCTCGCAAAATAACGCCATTTGCATTGAGTCGAATGGTTATACATACATAAAATTATAGTTTAAAAAATAATTATAAATTAACAACAGGAAAAAATCCGAAAATATAGTTTATGTAGAACTATATTTATTATATAGTAAGTATTGATAATATAGTAAATATTGATGATATATTAATATTGATTATATAGTAAATATTGATTATATAATAAATATTTACTTTATAGAAAACCTAAATTAGATTTCACAAATACTGTTTTTTACCTAAATATGTTATTTTGTAAGATATTATCTCTGTATCTTGATAAATAAGGCATTTATCTTTAAATCCGCCAATTTCACAATTACTTAATGCAAAATGCGGAGAAATATACATGCTAAAGCTGATTCTTCTGTTTAAAGTTCAATAAATGGGGAGTAGAATCAAATGAGACCTTTACCAACTTTTAAAAGCATATTTATCAATTTACCTACCGAAATGATATTGTGAAAATATAGTTCTTCCATACCAAATTGCTTTAATCCAGATCTTTTATACTGGACATATTTTCTTCAACCACAATACTATTCACACAACCACAAAATGTTAACTTTAAAATTGTAACCTAACAAATTGTCACAAAAGTAATATTCACACTTCAATAGCAACGCGATGTTTACCAATGTTAGATGAAGAAATCTTGCCAGACCCCACACAATTTGTTTTGGAAGTGCTTCAAGGTATATCAGTCTTAATTAGTAATAAATTCAGATGTTATCGATTACTTAAACTACATACTTCAGGAAAGTATAATGTAATTAACGTGAACTGTTAAATAAGGTTTGATACTAAACGAATTAAAACAAATGGCAATATGGGAATATATCCATATGAGAATTAATGGCCAATTATATACTTTCAAAAGTATCTTTGACTAGTTTTTTGAAAAACTAAGTACGCCCTTTAATTATTGTTTGATTCAGTTAGAACAATTGACCCACATGTGATTTACTATAAAAAAAAGGACTGAATGTACACTGGTTCGCAAAACTTAATATATCTTTGTGTAGGATGATGTTGGAAGACGAATTTTATCATTACCTACACCACTAATGAGCGTTAAAAAGTTTAAAACAGCCCTACGTCGAGATTGGCCCTTGTTGCCTACACAGCTAAATAATAAAATCGTCCAGAATATGAAAGATTATTGTCCAGATTGCGTATGCGCAACAGGTTGCCACGACCCGCATTAAAGTTTTAGAAAAAAGTTTATATCCTGTATTTTCTTTAATAACTAACAACCCTTTTTAGTAACTAATCTTTTAAACATGATTAAATTTAAAATAATAATGATAATTCACATGTATTTTTTATTGCCTGAATCTACACTTGTGCATTAAGTTTCACTCGAATACGATTAAAGACATTTAGGAAATATATTCACAAATGGGAAGGGGCAGTTCAAGGAATTTGTTTTAGCACAAGCAAAGTTTAATTTTGGCGCCCCTCTTCTCCGTGTACAGAGCATAATTTTGCAGGGAATCAGGAAAGCTGATCATATATATTTATTTAATGTTTTAAAATATTGATGCTTAAGTAATTCTTGCAATTGTAAAGTTGTTTTCAATGCTTGAAATTTAAATAATTTTTCAAATCCTATATAATTTTGCATGCCTTTTCATATTATTTTAAATTAATTGTAAAGAGATAACTTGTCAGTTGTACCTCAAACTTTAACATGATAAAAAAAATGTGTTGCAAAATGAAGTAAAAGAGGTGATATTACGCCCATGAGCGTCGGAGGGGAATAGATGGTTAAAATATTGTACTTTAGTTGTCAAATTCCGTAAATCTAAATTTGAAGACACTTACATTTCTTACATTTCTGTGTTTAGAAAATTAGATATAATTAGAAATTGAATATAATTAAATAATAATTAAAAAATAAATTAATAATAATTAAATATAATAGAATTGTAAACATATTTTTAAAATAATGAAATATTTAAAATAGAGAACAAAATGTATTTAGTAATCTGCAGTTATTCGTTTTTATACTCAAAAGTGGCGCACTTATTTATAGCGGCA
Source organism: Troglohyphantes excavatus (assembly GCA_963932185.1). Taxonomy (NCBI): domain Eukaryota; kingdom Metazoa; phylum Arthropoda; class Arachnida; order Araneae; family Linyphiidae; genus Troglohyphantes; species Troglohyphantes excavatus. The sequence goes on from OZ010667.1 coordinate 65,526,450, forward strand.
CAAGCTGCCGCCTTTAGCCTCACTCCACTGCAAATAGGAGTTGTGCTTAAGTTTATGCCCAACAGTGTAAATGTATAATAAATGTAGATTTTTATTTACTATTTTTCTACGAGGGTAGGTTACATATTATCTTTGAGCAGCCCGTCTCAGTACCTCAATCCCATGAACCATAAATCACATCTGAAACCTGATCCACCTGTTGCAGTCTTCTTGTTTGCTAGGTAGAAGACTCATAGTAAACCTCATTCGAAAACTACATAACTCTTGGAATGTTTGCTCGAAATTGCCATATACCCTCAATTCCTCATAAACCTACCATCCCGACATACCACCACGTTCCGCCAACAACGCCCAAGCAAAACACTTCTGCGGGATCATTCCTTTCTGGCAAACAGAACACCCATCAACTGTTGCCATTCGGCAAGTAGACAATAACGATATTCCACTTCTCCTTTGTTCTCGCTTCTTCAGAAGAGAAAAGGAAGACTGGGTGTATTCTTCTATCTACGGGGTTCTCTTTTGTTGGAGAAAGGGAGTCCTGTTCTAGTTCTTAATTATGTGATGGCAGAATTGGGGTTCGTGATGGGAATGAGAGGGGCGTGAAGAGTGGACCCTTGGTGAGAGTGGACTTTATCCCGTAATTGTTGGATTGGGATATGGAATAATGCAGGGTGTGTGTTGGTATGGAGGTGGTTTTGTGCTGACACAAAAGCTCAGACGGTGATGAGCTGCTTCAATGGCTTGGAAGAATAAGAAAGCTGACATTTGAAAATATAGGTTGTTTTGTATTGATAGAATGTTTTTCTTCTTAATGAAGTTAATGAATTAAAAAAAAATGAAATTCTTAATTTGTTTTATCAGGAAGTTTTTATAAATTGCATTTCTAAAACACGGATATAATAATTTGAACAAAATCGTGCTTTATTTTATACACTCTGCGACCATGACGAGAAGGCCCACGGACCGGATCAGAATCACGTAAACTTTCTAAATGAAGTGTGCTATAGGTTAAAAATGTTTTAATGTTTTTTTACAATTAGAAAACGATATATTCATTACCCTCGTAATTGAATATTAAAACCATGGCAATTTTTACTAAATATTCAAATTTTGTAATTTGATTCTCCAAATGGTGTCTTAAAACATATTTCGCCCGATGTCTTTCAAAACAAACCCGAATATTAATTCCGGTACTATTTACCGAAATGTGTTTTGTTTAAGTCAAAGTATTGAATACTAATAATTTCTACTCAAACTTATATCGTGAACTTGACGAGAGCCTCTTATATCTCCGACCATGGTACATCTGTTCTCTTTGTCAACATTAAGAGGTGGTGCTGGGAAAATGAATTAAAAGATCAACAAATGTCTAAGACATTGTTTTCATATTATCCGAATTAAACAGTCATTAAATTCCAATGCCATTCCGCCCCCTTCAAAACAAAACGAGTCATAAAATAGAATGATTTCAAAGGTACTTTCAAAAAACGCATTTATTTAGCTCCTTAACCTTCACCACCGTAAAAATCCTCCCTAAATTATCACCTCTTCTCGAAATGGCGCTTAACAATCGACAACGAACATTGTCATAGCGTAGACCACCAGAAAAGTCCCTTTTGCAAAAGATTAGCCGAGTGACCTTGTTCCAAGATGGCTGTCCTCTCATGCGTTCTTCGGACGATAGTTCTAAATTATAGATATTAAGGAAAGGAAATTGTACTTATGGAACCCGACCCACCCTTTCTGTATAGGAACGGAACGTTGGAGCCGAACTGTATCGAATCTCGCCATCATAAGGGGGTGGTCGCTTTGTCCTTGGCGGGGTTTTCTCACACGAGCTGAAGATGCGGTGGAGGAGTTTGGCGACAAAGTCCGACATGTTTGGCACATAAATCGTATGTTTGGTGTTTTTGTTTTAAAATGAAAGATTTGTTAAGGGTCATTTAATTTATTTAAAAAGTTTTACAATGGCGGCGAATAGAGGTGGATAGGGGAGTTCCACCTCATTTTTAAAAAATTGGATAATATTTTTTAGAAATTGTAAAGAAATGGATCCCCCCTTCACTTTCAGCTTTTAGCATTTGCCTCTCACTCTTGACCGGTATCGCCGGAACCGTTGTGACACGTATGGCAGCTGTGATATGTAATTTAATTCAAATAAAAGGTTTCAATAAAAGATTCTACAAAAAAAATAATTGAACTTGAAAGTGCAATAATGGATTTTTTTCCTTGCCATACCTTTACGCCATTTTTTGCCTGCCATACACCTCTGAAGACTAAGTTTCGGTCTCACTTCTTTTGACATACAATCTCCGTTAATGATCTTTTGTAATCAATTACATAAGCATTACAATTTTTAATGTTTACCTTCTATATCTAATACCAGATTTTGAAAGTATAAAATTTCAATACCCGATTTTCACTGAAAATACACATTTCCCAACGAAAAGAATACTGTTTAAATCTTAATTACCCAAAGAAGGAGAAAATTTCTTGTAACATGATCAGTATCAAAATAAATTATAGCTTTAAATTGAAAAAAAAAATATGAAAAATCTCAATACGAATTATCTTTCATGTACTTCTACTTACTAAAACACATATTAAAATATAAAAAAATATATATATATGTTGATCCCAACGCCACGAAACTTCTTAGGAAACTGTATGAGCTGCCTATTAAAAAATAGTTTTCCCACTCACTCTTGATTTTTTTGTGTCAAATGCCGACTGTGCGTCCCAATATCCATTTTAATACCAGTATTTATACGACTTTTAAAAATTTAGATTAATTTCGAGTTTCTAATAATGTTCTGACAGTTTGGCGAATTTCTTCATTGGTTTGGCGATTCTGATGTTTCTTCGGTTGGCAACCTTCCACAAGGGTTTTACTTTCGTGGTAGGGGTCAATTATGGATTGCGAAAAACCGTTGCTTCGGAACGGGCTGCCCGTCGAGACTTTCTGTTGCATTGTGTGGGACAGTCTCGGCCAGGAAGTGTTGTCAAGGTTCTGTTGACAATTGTAATGACAGTCATTGAAATGGCTGTGAACATTGGTTTTAGTGGGAAGATAGAACAATCAATATGTTCCGTGAATATATATCCGGTTCTCCGTTGTTTCAAATTAAAGTGTTTTGTCGTAAGTTAAGGGCTATTTTCTTTTTACAGTGACGTAGGCAGGAAGAGTGTTATCGGCCTCAGGCACTTTCGAATTTTATACTTGAAATACAAGAGCACTTTTGATTTTCTCTTATATTTTTAATTCATTACATTTCATTCATTCACAACATTATGATGAATTCATAACCGTATTATTCATTCATAAAAATGTTATGAATTAATAACAATAATATTCATTCAGAACAATATTATTCATTCAGAACAATATTATTCATTCAGAACAATATTATTCATTCAGAACAATATTATTCATTCAGAACAATATTATTCATTCAGAATAATATTATTCATTCAGAATAATATTATTCATTCAGAACAATATTACCCAAATTTACAAGAGCATTTTTGAGATTTTGAATGAATTACAATTCATTCATTCGTAATAATATTTTGCATTTATAAAAATATTATTATTTCATAACGATATATTATTTATTCCTAACAATGTTCATTCATAACGGTATGTATTTATAACGATACTTTTATTTACAAATCAAAATTTATAATTGCAATACAACAACATTTTTGAGATCTTGACTTACATTTTTAATTAATTAAATTTCAATCATTCATAACAATGTTATTCATTTATAACAATGTAATTCATTCATAAAAATATTCATAAATATATTATTTATTCATAACAATACTATTCATTCATAACGATAACAATATTATTCATTCATAACGATAACAATATTATTCATTCATAGCAATATTCTATAGATTTTATTATTTCATTTATAATTTTATTCAATAAATTTCATTAACTAATTCATAACAATATTCATTCATTTATATGACCTATCGGGTGGTCTGCGATACATACTGATTGGCGGTTACATTCAGTACAGTGTTATTTAATATGTTCTAACTTTAAAAATGTTGTTATAATCATGTACTTTATATTCAAAAAGAAACTGTATAGTTTACATTAGTTAGCAGAAATTATTTTACGATAAACTCTTTAGCTTTATTGTATAATTGGGACTACTACCTTCATACAGCTAGATTTTTTTTTATTTATGATAAAGTAGTAAAAAACAAAGTTTGTAATTTAGAGTAAATATAAATGATCGCCAAACATTCAGAAAGGAAAAGAAACTACAAAGCAAATGTGAATGAGTAAAATAACGCATCGTTGTTTATTTATAGCAGCATTTAAACAATACAAAAGATGTTTGTTTACCTATGAAACTGCCATGAATTTCGCGACATAGTTGTGTTATAGTAAATAGATTTTTATGTTTTATTATAGTATCTCATTAATAAGTTTAGCTGTATTAGTAAAAAAAAAGTAACTGCCGCTGACAATTGGTAACACTCTTTCCTCTTTCATATTTTTAGGCACTTCTCAAAAAGTAACTACTGAATAGTTATAAAATTTACTAAGTTGATTTATAAACGTTTGGGAAATAAGGTGAATGTATTTTTGTTGCAATAGAACATTTATGTTACAAGTTATATTTTGTTAAAGTTGAAAAATGCAAGAATTTTACGTTGCATCAAGCAAAACGTATAGAAAAACATTCCATAATTATAATTTTTGTTGTACAAAAATAGCCAAAATATATATAACACAATGCACACCTTTTTAAAAAAATAGTTATTTGTTTTAAATTATAAACGTCATAAACTTTTTTCATATTCGTATTTGTGTCAAGCAAAACGTATTGAAGCAAACATTCCATTATTCTAATCATTTAGATAATAGTAGCCATATATATGATCTAATGCATGACGTATTAAAGATATATATATATATATATATATATTGATTAGTTTTTAAGTTAATGCAAAAAAGTAACTGCCGCTGTTGGCTAATGGTAACCCTCTTCCTTCCATACGTTAGTCGCCACTCAAAAAGTAACTATAAGATAATTATAAAATTTACCGAATTTGTTAAAAAAATATTTAGGGAATATACAATAACAATATTTTTATTGTAATTTAACTCTCTCTCTATCTATCTATCTATTTTATATTAGAAGTTATTTTATGTTACATTTGAGTTAAAGTTAAAAAATCAAGAATTCGAATTTGTGCATAGAACAAAATGTAAGAAGCAAACATTCCGTAATTCTAATATTTTTGGGAACTTTAGCAAAAAAATTTGCCAAATATTAGCTGATCTGATATATCTGGGGAACGAGCGGTGGCAAGTAGAGCGCAGAGCCCCCTAGTATAATAATAATAATGCAAAACATGATGCTAAATGTTATATATATTAAATTTATTTTTACTTCATTTCCCCATAAACAAAGTGTTCAATAAGATTACAAATAAATTGCCATCCTTTTATTTTTCAGGAATAAATGTTCAATAAAACTTAAAATTTTATATAAAATTCATTTAAATCAGCCTTGAGAATAAAAAATTAAGATGAACTAGTATGCAATCTTCTTGTTGGATAAGCCTTTGTAAAAACTAAACAGGTTTACTTGTAAACCAATCAGATGTTTCTTTAACAGTACGATATAGTTAATTTGCCAAAGTTCATTTTTGTTTATTTAATTGTACTTGATACCTTTTCTAAGATATTAAAAGTAATGTGCCATAACTGCGTGACTTTGACTAAATTTATGTAAAATGTTACCTACTTCAAATGAGTAGTATAAATGCAAGACAAACTATAAGCAGCTTTAACTATTTTGAGAAAATGGAAATTGGAGGGCTAAATTAAAACAGTAAAAGAGTGAGTGTTTGTGCGTCTTGAGCATTATAAAACTTCCTATTTCTATTTATCCATCAATTTAAACATTTATTTAATTATATATCTATCTATGTATCTATATACATTCATCAATATATCCATATATATCCATGTATTTACCGATATATTCATTTATATATTATACATATATTTATCAATCAATATTTCCATCCAGCCGTATATCCATCCATTTATATATACATCCATATATATATGTAAATATATCCATTCATTCTTCTGTCTTATCTTTTGATCAATATATCTAAATATAAAGATGTTGGTAATATCAAATATGTTTAAATGTACATTGGTTCAACATATGATAGAAATATGCCACCATGGACATAAGATATGCGTACTGTGGCTGACCATTAAACAAACAGAGTTGCAACTCATTGGTCTTAGACAATTTTGATTTTATAATTTAGCTATAATTTATTAAAATTATTGCCGGATTAAATTTTGTTCCTCTTCTGACTGGAATCCCTACATTATTTATTTATTTTTCTCCAATTTTACAATTCAGTTCACATAACTTCATTGCAATTTCGCTGTTTTAAAAGTTTTCAAAATACTCAACAAGGAGATAAACAAAGTTTAGTGATTTTACATAAAAATAACAAAGAAGAAGCATTTATTGATGATCACGTTTACAAAGAGTAGCTTTTTCGAACTTCTCTTAAATAACAAATAACTCGTTGATATTTAACCATAGAAGTATAGTTCGATGGTTATAACAGAGTTGGGCTATTTCTGTAAAAGATTTAAGAAAAACAAATGCGGTTGATTCTTCAAATTAACTAAAACAAAATACAGCCACTCGAAGCCCTTAAATATACTTTAACTAAAACATACAGATGCTTGTAAACAAATCTATTTCACCATTGTCTATGTTTACAAAGTAATATAGAATCAACATCATTACGTCATCGACAACATCTGAAGATGTCTAATATCCTGGAAGTGGTGGAAATGGTTCATGTACCACGCTAAACCAAGCAACTCATACGAACCTGCTCTCAGAATACTATACAGGAACTGATTTTTACAAACAAAACCAGATTCAGTGGTCAATTTAAAACACAAAAAGAAGTAGAGGAATTGAAGTAAAGGTTATAATGGTTTATAACCATCTGCCTTTAGCAACAAACGCATGTTTCTATGCTATCATTCAAGATAAACTCCATCAGAAATTTGTTTACGATTCTTGAAGTTTAGACGTGAATGGTTAAACAATTCGGTGGTTCTTGAAAAATAATCGTCGCTGAAAGTTCGGTGAACCGCAGTTTGAAAGCAGCCTTAAAAGGTGTATAATGGACTGCATCGGGCAAGTGTCGGATTTGAATATAGTTGTGTCTACTTCCGAATTAGGATGAAGATTTTTGTTTTATGAAATTTGTTGTGAGATCGGATTGAGACGCGGTTGTTTTCTTCACAACAATACAAGTTGTTTTCTGAAAATGTTGATATAAACAGAAATGATAGCATTTGAATTTAAGTGCAGGTTGGAATTCCGTATGCGTTCTAAACATGTTATTTAAAGGCAAAGAAACTATCTTTTAATTTAAGTTGATATATATTATTTAGACAATAATATACTATTTGATCTTAAATTATGAACACTTGCATTTAGAAGATATTTTATTTCTAAAAGGTAGTGTTATCTCTGAAGCCATTCTTAAGACGAAAATATTATTAACTCTTTCAAAGACCCGTCAAAAAGAAGCCCCTTACCTTAAATGCTCTCTTTAAAATAGCAATAATAAAAAAAATTGGCATATTTTTAAAATTATATTGTTGGTTGGTTGAATTGAAATCGCACTAGAGCTATACAGTGGGCTATTGACGATAATTCGGGGTCTATCTCGAAGGAAAGACCCGGGAGCATTGTCTTGTAATTTTGAGCCATGGTCAGATGAAGAGGGCAACACCTGAGCGGTACCATGCCTCACGCAAACTTACTTAGGTATGAAGGCATTGGAACACGACGGATTTAAAGAGCACAATCCCCCCTATGCACACGTTGGATATTTGTTGATGCGCAAAAGGATTTATTCCGACAACCCTCCGATTACCAGATCGCTACAGACATGCTGGGGATCGAATCCGGACCCATCGGATTCTGAGTCCGACGCCCTCAACCGATCGTTTACAGCGGCCTATTTCAAATTCCTTTCCCACATTATCGGAAGATGCAATCTGCCACATTTGTAGCTTCCATGATAATGAAGCGAATATTACCTGAGCAAGCATTCGCCTCCTCATTCGCGGCATCCTTTATTGATGCCATTATCAACACATAATTAAACTTCATCTTCGAATAGATCTTTTGGGCAACGCATTCAGTCCTCCACAATAAACATTCAATGACTTAATACCAACAAAAGGCCTCCTCGCAGCCGACTCCGATCGGCGATTCTCACGCACATATTCCCATTCTTTTCGCTACAAGAACTTTTCACGCAGCTTCCTTAATTAGAACTTGTTGCCACTCTTTCATCGAACTATTCCAGACGATATTTCCAAAGGATAACTTCCGTATGGAAAAATATCGTCTGCGCGGGGCTAATTGAATAATTATATGGCAACGGGGAGTGAATGGGCACGATTTGGTAGCCCTGAGTGCAACAAATTGTACATCTTTTAATTGCATTAGATACGCTACTTATAGAATATGACAAAGGTTTAAAAAAAAAAATACATCCAATGGTGTTATCACCGGAAAAAACCAGTTCCATCTTTCAAAAAAAAAAATATTTGAATAGGTTTTATCTATAAAAATATATTCGAATCTTCCAAGCGTGATCAATTATTTCGACCGATAATTCCGTCAGCCCTGACAATAATAAAATAAACCCAAACGATAATTATCTCACGATTTCTTTTTATTCGGTGGCAACATAACGGGATGTCAAATTATCAATTCTTCATTTATAATCCGGCAATAAGTTCGTAAATAGACCTCATTCCAATGTTATTATCGTCAATTGATAAAGGGTTATTTTGTAAAAAGAAGTCGACTGCTCCAGATGATGATGGATAAATGGACATCCTGCCCACATCCCTAATTTGGGTGTGTCTTTTTTTATTTTTATGAATAGGGACAGAGTAAACAAATCTTCCCAAAAGACATGTATTAAAATTAATTTTCTTTATGCATTTATCACCGCAATCAGTTAGGTGTGTGTCGTGGAATTTTGTTTTCACAGAAACAACACGCAATGTCATTAACTTACCTTCAAAAATAGGGATTAGGCAAATCTGTTGTTTAAATGGGACATAGTTATTATATTTAGTTGAAGGAACTTTTACATGCGATCTATTTTATGGAGTGTTATTTAGAATGTGTTAAAGTTTATAATAAAATGGTATATTGTAAAAAACTATAACTGCTTTTTAGTTGGGAAGTGCTGAATGAAAAATTTAAAATACATTTAAGCTTTGCTTATATGTATTAAATGTATAAGCCATTGTGGAAAAATAATCTTATTTATTGATATAATTTGTTTTAATGGCGAGTGGTCAAGTACATTAAACGGATTTAGCTTCCAATAAACAAGGATTTTCAGGACTTCTAAGTAATATTTATGACTGTACAATTGATAAACTGAGAAAATTAAGAATTCGAAAGTATAAGTTTACTTAGACCCCGATGGATTCAAAGTACACCGTCAAGAATTGCACTCGCCACACTTCCACGGAATCGACAAACCCCATAGCTCCAAGGGAAATCAGCCAATAGAAATAAATGGCATATCGCATAAAAATAAGACATGGGCGCGTCTAACAGGCCGGTTATTAACCCATTCCTCCCACTGATCTTTGTTTCGCGTGGGGCGGATAACGAATCAGATTTCTGGTATAATCTAGCCTCTTTGACTGCTGTAACTTCAGTTCTGGATATATCATAGCGAGTGTGTGCTTAAATTGAAGAGAGGGAGTTCAACAAGTTACATTTGTCCAGTTGACAGTTTAAATTTTTTGTGATAAAATTATGTGGAGAAGAAAAGGACGATTTGTCAAAGGTTTCACTATATGAATCTGAAATATCCTACTGAAGTTCAATTGCAGATCAAGACAAAAAAAATAATTCAAAGAAGTCTAAATTTATAACAAGTGCATGGAGGTCTAGTGCTATCGGAAAACGCAAGAAGGAGCAGGCCAAGTAGGCATGCGTACAAAGTATTACCGAGTCAAACCTTACGGTACAGTGGGGACTGTACTTACTTGATATTTTTAAACCCATCTCTCTTTAGAAATTCAGGAAATTGAATAAAATATATTTAAAAAAAGATTTTTCCAAATCAATTCAATAATCTTTGCTTGGGATTAAATGCACCAATGGATTATAAAATACAGTCGAATGTAAAAATTAACTCTTCACTGCGCAAATGCTTGTTTTCCTGAAAATCAAATAGTGTGCACTCAAAAAACCTTCCAGAAACCTGAACAAAATATTTCAAAACATATTTGACAATCAAATTGACATCTTTGACTCTAAAAAGTATTTGGGTCTTAAGATGCGTAGTAAAATTAGAAAACAAAACAAATATTTCTTTTGAATTCAAAATATTTGTTATGTACTGTCGCATAGGCTAAAAATATTTGTTATCTACTGTCGCATAGGCTAAAAATATTTTGTAAGGAATTTGATCCAATGATCTTATTTGACCCGAAAGGAAAGTGATTTACGTGTCATAATCTGTCTCAATGTGTCTTCCCCTACCATATGCTCTCACTTTCTTAACTTAACATGTGCTGAGATTTGTTGGCTGAATATCACCCACTGATCTCTAACTGTAACTTCTGGATTGTGCAAGGCATTTGTTTGACTTGAAGCAAATGTGGAAGCAACCATTCTGTACTCCACTTTCATCGCTACCGTAATATTTCGTATATTTTTCATGTTAAAATAAGCCGACATGTATTACTTTCGGCTGAGTTTTTCTATTTTCTTTCGAAACTCATTTAAAATGCAATCTGCTATTAAAATAGAAAGTCATTCGTAAGTCAAAGTCGAAGAGTTAAAAAGCAAGAGCAAAAACTATTTGTTCGGCAATATAAAAATTAATAGTATAAGAAAATATAATATTTATATACATTTAATATTTATACAATGCTGTAGTATTAAAAAACACCACTAAATCACTTTAAAAAAATGGGGGGTACAGTATGGCTGCTTCCACATTGGCTTCAATGCGCCCATAGAGGAAACAAGTTTTGAGCCTGCCATAAGTTACAAGTCAGAGTTCAGTGATATCACATTAAATGTGGTCAGAAGTTTGGGGATGAGATGAAAGGCTGTCCAAGTAAGGATAGTTTCATTTTGGCCATCTTTATAGATGGAACTTTCTGCTGTGGGTCTCTGAGGCTCGCCCTTCTATGAAGGATTATATTACTGTAAGGTTAATTTATTTTTAACTCTCTGATGAACGACTTAAGTTGACCATGGATTTCCTGTTTTTCTAGCAACTCATATAAACTTTAAATTCATAAACATATTCGATGTTGAAATATTTTTCCAATTTAAAGAGTTGAGGTGCTTCTTAAAGCTATATCTATTACGATAATAAAATTTAAGAAATTATATGCATAATATACGTGCATTGGAAATCTAAAGTGAACTATTTTGCTGAGACTTGACAGTAATGTCCTTTTTCTAACCGCTCAGAGACTGGAAAATTAAATTTGGAAAATATAACTACAGGTATGACAACTATAGTTTTCATTTTTATAGGTTTTGTTAATTACATATTTATCAGTCACAAAATTATATATTTTAATATAGACGAAAATGTTTGTTTGTTGCCCACAATTTTTAATCATAATACCGTGTTCTATTTATCCGTATTGATTTGAGGAATCCCCGATTTTCATATCCGGATCAATGGCTTTTTCTTTTAAAAGCCACTTAATGCAGGAATTTTCTAATTGTATAACCACCCTGCATTTAACTACCAGAAACACCTATCTTGTTTGCTTTGCATATGCCAAACACAATGGCCACAGCCAGATGGGCATTCTCGATAGTCCAACATGTCATTCTTCCTGCGCATTAATTCCATATTAAGTCCCATCATTAGGGAGTCTTCATTTCATAGGCATAATAAAATGTCTATCAAATTCCCCATCAAATAGTTAATAAAGCATTCACTGACAGTTTGAATGCCATTGTGAATATTTATTACGAAGAGTGTATTTTGCCAATTATAATTGTTTAGAGTAAAAATGCAAATCAAGTTATCAAACAATTTGATATAGTTATTAAAGTAATTGTGAAGGCCGTTGTTATATGGAATGTAGATATTTATAAATTATTCGTCGGTGGAATTTTCTTTGTAAATAATACAGGTTATTATCGTTAAGTTATTAACCCGTAACTGGCCCATTCAGCACGAAATCTAACTATTCGCGTTATCTAGTTAAATGGTTTTAGTAGAAACATGATCGTGCAGAAATTATAATGGAAAAACATTATGTTCAAATTACACATCTGAAAAAATAATATACACTTCAAATTAAAACTAAAATGTTCCCTTTTTGATTATTTACATTTACCCATTTTCACCAAAATTCTGAACCCTTTTTCAAGCTGCCTGGTTTTGTGGTTTTCACATGGCACCATCTCTGCACATGACTAAAGTTTAACCAGCTCAATCATTTTATATCGATACAAAATCAGATAAGATTACTTAAAACCGCAACATAATACCCTAAAGACTTACAGAAAAATATCAACCCAAGCCGATTTGAAACATAATATGCAAATTTAATCCGAAGACATTATGAAATGATGATGGTTATAGACTTTGCTGAAAGAACAAAGAAATCTGCCATCGATCACAATTTAAAGAGATTACCTCTATTTCTGGTGTACTTGCTCAAAACTTTTCCTTGAGGACATAATAATTAAGTTCTCTCTCTCTCTCTCTCTCTCTCTCTCTGTCCGCCCGTGTGCGACGTCTTGATGAGTAGCGATTTAATATAATGCATGTCTGCTAGGTAATAATTTGTTGATGGAACACTTTAGTGACTTCAAGCCTTAAAGTGTGTCTCGACTTAAGTCCCCGAGCGCTTAAGTTGAGTATTTGTCGGCTTGATTCTACAGCTGTTTAGCTATTTTATGTCTTTATGAATAAAGAAACAATTTCTTATACGTTTGAAATCTATTGTTTATGTTGGTTCTATTACATGGTAATTGGAAATCTTGTGTATGTGTGTTTATATAGTATCATTTACTTCTTAACTGAATCGGATTATAATGTCCATATAATGGTAATGGATATCTCGAAGAATTGAAATCAGATTCCTATAATTTTTTTTAATACATCCGTGAACTATAGTGTATCTTTGTTATAACGTAAAATTAATGCTATAATGGATTAATATATGTGATTTTAGAATATAAGACATTTAACTGGTACATAGGTTAATTTTTTATGTAACTCTTAAGCACATTAACCTCAAAAAGAGGTTGCTTTTAAGTGCAGTGCAACTCAAAACTATCGGAAGAAAATAAAATGTATAATTTCTATTATTAATTTTTTGTTTTGAAAGTTTTACTATAAAAGAGTTAAAGTATTTTTATTTTTGGATTATTTTGTGTTTGATTTGACAATTCATGCAGCTTATTTAATAAAGCCGTATTTTCGTTGTAATAGAATGATGTTTACAGTTTTTCTGCAGTTGCATTTTTATATTCTAAAAGAAAAAAAATATTTTAAAGAATGCAGTTTTGTTGTTGGACCATCTATGTATCCAGAAAAGAAAGATGTACCTTTAAATATTCTTCTATTAAAATTTCTATCGTGTTCATTTGCAATACTGATTACACTATTTATTGCACAAAAGAAAACTAAAACCGAAAATTCCTATGTGTTCATAGACAAAAAGAATTGCTTTGTTCATTCTAGAGTTTATAGAATACATTTGTTGGTATCTAGTGTGTATTTTTCGTAGTCATTGTATCTATGAGAAGAACGGGTATGACGATAGTTATTAAAATATGTTCGAAATCAATTTGTTGTAGAAAATCAATTATTATTTTTTTCTACCTTTTCCCATAAATTTACTAAAAAACGAAATATTTTCTAGAAGATTCGTAAAACTGATATCATTTAAGACAGGTTTTGGTGAACATTAACGAGCAGGAGGCGATGTCCACTTGTAAAAATTAAACAAAAATAACTCATTTACGGTCAGGTGCCCAAAATTATCAGAAACAATGTCATCGACACACCGAACAGTATCAAAAAGTCGTTTCCTGTTCCCTTGCTATCAAAACAATTGCCGAAACGGTGATTAGAAACTTTGATGGAATAATAATGAGATCTATAAAAAAAAATCGAAAGCCCGAACAATTAGCCTTCTGCACGCGAGGTGGATCGGTGGCGCGTGCTACGACACGAATCAATCTGAGGCTGAAGCGGATGTCGCCAACGACGCATCGGCTTAGAGAATTTGGAGTCAAAGAACATGGGTTACCACATTTGAGAAACATCACTATGAAAATTTGAGTGAAATTTCTGGACAAGTTTTGGTTCATTCAGGGTCATTAACGGAGTCAAAAAATGCTTGATTACCATTCTCATAAAAAAAAAATTGATATGTATTTAAAAACCTTGGGTTTAGTAAAGAATATGGGGGCAGTTCGCCAAGGCTTTAAATTTATGTCGCCAAATATGATTTCAGTTAAAATTGGCATCTCAGCGCAATACTTGGGTAATATGATTTATGTAAATGCGCAAATGTTGAAGCATTCGCAAATTCGAAAATGCGCTGTGTTCAGTCGGTTAAAAATATAATTTTGATATTACATTAATTATAATTTGTTGATTAACTTAGATAAGAAAATTAACACAATTGTAAAATAATACTTTGTGTTAAAAAAAAAATATTGTCATCTTACATTTTATTGAAACGTTTATATCAGAGTATCTTTTTTCAGTAAAAAATTTAGTTATTTTTAGTTAAAAGCTTAGCATAAATTCTTCTTTCAAAAATATTTTTAACATATTTTAAATTAAAAAAAAAATTCCAAAGACGTTTTTAGAACAATCATGACAAATTATAGATCTCCTACGTAAAAATAAGCATTTTCGACTTAAAATTAACACAATTTATACTTAATTCAATTAATTTTGTTCTTTTATTGAGCTGAAAATAAATACGTCTGAATACTTTGTCGCTTAAAATCTTTACATTTTGGTTTGAGATGAATATTATTGTTAACCGCAAGGTTAGCGTGTTAAACATGGCGTCAAAAGTTCATTGAAATTCCATCTATAATATTACTAATTTTACCTTAAAAATGCAAAATTTAACTTTTAAAATTTAAATTATATACGCATTTCTGTCCAAAAATCTTATTTAATCTGAGCTGAAATACGAGATCTTAAAATTTGCAATGAAAGAATTTTAGGTTTTAAATTATACCCATTTAATAATGAATGTCGAACATAAATGTAATAAAAATAACCGTTTAACGAAAAGATTGCTTTCGTTAAACACAAGAACATAGTCAAACGATAATTAAAAATAGAAGCGTTTGCTTATCATATAGATGCATAAATACAGTTATGTTATTAAATTAAAAAGTTATTTCAACAGATGCGAACAAATTAACTTGCCTGTGATACTGGAGTTACAATATTCTAAATGTTTTTTTTTTCAGTTCAGAACACCAGATGTTTATTGGAAAAACAAATTCTGTATATAGATAATTTATTTGTTCTTTGTACGCATAATAGTTTACTCAACATTTTCAAAATGTTTATCTGAATTTCACTAACGAAAAGAATAGAATAGAAAACATAGAAGTTAGAAAAGAACAATATAAACAACGGCGTTTGGCATATTAGCGCAATGCACTGTGGGTAATGCGCCAAGCGTTTAATGCACAATTAACAGAAGTGTCTTGTTTTCGACGCCATTTCCGTAAAAAATAGCAGTCAATTTTTTTTCAGAAATATAGTAACCCTGTCAAGACTGGACTTTACGTCACTTTCAATTGCAGTAACCCCTTTCTTATATAGGATGTAAACGCCAATGTTGTCGATGAAACTTGATTGGACGAAGTACCTGTTTATTCTATACTTTTACTTAACCTTAATATCGTATTTATGTAAAAATACATATCATAGTATCAATATATCTAATTGGTAGTTTATACTAAGTTATTTTAATTGTTAGTATTAAATATGAACAATTTTCATACATATAGTAAAAAGCAACGTTAGTCACAACGCCCTCGTATTTAATTACAACAAGATGTTTTCATGAAAAAACATGTTAGTAGTTAGTCGTATTTTGAATCCAAAAATTTCCGTTTGACGATCGTAATTTTACACTCATTCGTCATGTTTTACGCCTAACTTTTTATAAAAAATTCTATTTGACGACCGCATTTTTACACCCAGTTGTCATTTTTTACTTCTAACTTTATATATTTTTTGCTGATAGGAAGAAAATTAACTTTTTTCAGATCGATCTCCCGCTTTTCTTTTTCGAGCTTCGAATCCATAGGACTACTAATGCAAGCGGTGGAATTATGGATGGCTTTTTCTTTCTTCTTTTCGGACTATTCCATCACTGAGACTTTCAATTTCCGCCACTTGTCGCCAATAGCGCATTGTACAGCTCTAATGCGTTGTTAATTAAGCAACCAACAGTTGGCAGCTCAGCTTAAACAATTTGAATTATTATAAAATACATTTAGTTACTAAAATAAATTTTTTAGATGCAAATGACGCCTAATTTCGAATCTTGCATGTTAGTACAGGTTAGAAATTACCACTTGGCAATCCATAATAAGAAACTTAAAAAAAAAATTAAAAAATACCGTAAATTTTATATTTGCATTACCCAATTCTGGAAACTTTAAACTGTTTAATTTAGATTTGACCCAACACAACCTCCGGAAAGTTCCAATTGCGGCCCATGGCAACCTTTTGTCTGGGCAATAAACTTTTTTTTTCTTCTTTGAGAATATGGTAAACCCGCACCGCTTCGGCCGCAATTGGGTTATTGCCACAACCTCAATAGGCGGTATAACATTGGACCCCGATCAGATTTATTGTGTACTAGTCCCGTATACACGCCAGTATGGATTTCTGGACGACTTTCTACTAGTATTTTTGTAGCGAAGCTGGCAACGTTCCGATCGCAAGATCACAGCTTTTTTACTTTTCTTTGTCAAGTCCATCGCACGGGCACGTACTGGTAATCCTCTGATTACCAACTGAACTCATTTATCCACTGGGCAACTGGAGTCCTGAAACTTTAAATATATTTGTAGAACTAATAATGAAACCACTTTTACAAATCTGACTTAAACAGGCTATTATGTAATTAAAATTGTAGAAATGGCGATATATCCTATAAAAGCTACTTCATTGCACCATTTTCAAAGAATAAACATATTGCCATTCCGTATGAGCAAAATGTATTTGAAACTTAGAGCAAAGTGCAGTTCGTTTTCATTTGTAGTACCTTTAATTCTCCTCGTCAGTGTACTTGCCTTAACAAATCAATAACGTCAATGACTAACCGTTTACTTACTGCCCCTGTGACGCATATGCAGGGGGGGGGGGGGGGAATGAAGAGAACACAATCCTTAATAAAACAACATTGCTTGACCATAATGACTTCGACCAACACTATGCTTTACGCTGTAGGGACCCCTCTCCCTTTTTGTAATACCTGTCAATAATAGGGGGTGGAAGAGACCACCTATGGCGAAGGTGGTGGTCCCTGGTGAAGTGATTGGACCACGTTGTGGTGGTGACATGAATTATCCATAAGAGGGTATTAGCGTCACGTGTGAACGTGACTTTTAGCGTGGTGCTGAGGACATTGACGAAAATGGATGAATTGAGAGAGGGGAGGAAGGGGGAGAGGAGGGTTTCGTGATAATATTTGGTGGGGTAGGAGAGCTAATTGAAAAGAGCAGTAAAAAAAGATATTGAAGGAGTGAGAGGGTAAGAGGTGTATTAATAATGATGTAAAACACGTATGGCAGATAGTAGATTTTTCTGGTATATATATATATATGTATATATATATATATATATATATATATATATATATATATATATATATATATATATATATATATATCATTGATCCTTTATGAAGCTCCATTGATGATTAATTAATTATTATAATAACTATTAATTTTCTAAATGAGTGATCGAAATTTTTTGTATAGAATTAGGTGTCATATTTAGATGACTAGAAATAGCAATTTAAAAGAAGAAGGAAAAATTTCATACTATGATAACAAAAATTGAGAGTTAAAAGGGTTATATCGGTAGTTTTAATCAATACTTAGTATTAAAATATTACTTTTAGAAGACTTTAATATTTTATAAACATTTTATAATGAGATCAGGCGGGTATATTGGAGCAAAGTATTAAGGAAACATCTTGTGAAAAAGTAATTTAGGGATACTCAGATCTAAATCACAGTTACCCAGTGCGAACGCTAACTCATTGTAAATGTCCTAATAATCTAACACTGGATTGAAATTAAAATAATTTTTTTTCTTAAGTTAATCATTTCTGGATATTAATACTCATACTTCAGAATACTCAATAATCATACTCAAATACTTATTACTCATGCTCAAATAATCAATATTCATACTCGAATACTCATAATCAAATACTTATTACTCATGCTCAAATAATCAATATTCATACTCGAATACTCTTAATCAAATACTCATACTCAAATACTCATACTCAATACTTATACTTAATACTTATACTCAAATACTCAATACTCATACTCGAATACTCAATAATCACACTCGAATACTCAATACTCATACTTGAATATTCAATACTCATACTCGAATACTCAATACTCATACTCAAATAATCAATACTCATACACTCAATACTCATACTCGAATACTCAATACTCATACACTCAATACTCATACACTCAATACTCATACACTCAATACTCATACACTCAATACTCATACACTCAATACTCATACACTCAATACTCATATACAAAATACTCATACACAAGTACTCATATTCCATACTCAAGTATTCATACTCCATACTCAAGTATTCATACTCAACTAACAATTAAACATACTCAAGAACTCGTACTCAAATACTCATACTCAAATACACAATACTCATATTCAAATACTCAATACTCATATTCAAATACTCAATACTCATACTCAAATACTCATACTCAAATACACAATACTCATATTCAAATACTCAATACTCATATTCAAATACTCAATACTCATACTCAAATACTCAATACTCATACTCAATACTCATACTCAAATACTCATACTCAATACTCATACTCAAATACTCAATACGCATACTCAAATATTCAATACTTATATTCAAATACTCAATACTCATACTCAAATACTCAATACGCATACTCAAATATTCAATACTCATATTCAAATACTCAATACTCATACTCAAATACTCAATACTCATACTCAAATACTCAATACTCATACTCAAATACTCAATATTCATACTCAAATACTCAAAACTCATACTCAAATATTCAATACTCATATTCAAATACTCAATACTCATACTCAAATACTCAATACGCATACTCAAATATTCAATACTCATATTCAAATACTCAATACTCATACTCAAATACTCAATACTCATACTCAAATACTCAATACTCATACTCAAATACTCAATATTCATACTCAAATACTCAATACTCATACTCAAATACTCAATACTCATACTCGAATACTCAATACTCACACTCGAATACTCAATACTCATACTTGAATACTCAATACTCATACTCGAATACTCAATACTCATACTCAAATAATCAATACTCATACACTCAATACTCATACACTCAATACTCATACACTCAATACTCATACACTCAATACTCATACACTCAATACTCATACACTCAATACTCATACACTCAATACTCATACACTCAATACTCATACACTCAATACTCATACACTCAATACTCATACACTCAATACTCATACACTCAATACTCATACACTCAATACTCATACACTCAATACTCATACACTCAATACTCATACACTCAATACTCATACACTCAATACTCATACACTCAATACTCATACACTCAATACTCATACACTCAATACTCATACACTCAATACTCATACACTCAATACTCATACACTCAATACTCATACACTCAATACTCATACACAAGTACTCATATTCCATACTCAAGTATTCATACTCAATTAACAATTAAACATACTCAAGAACTCGTACTCAAATACTCATACTCAAATACACAATACTCATATTCAAATACACAATACTCATATTCAAATACTCAATACTCATATTCAAATACTCAATACTCATACTCAAATACTCAATATTCATACTCAATATTCATACTCAAATACTCAATATTCATACACAAATACTCAATACTCATACTCAATACTCATACTCAAATACTCATACTCAATACTCATACTCAAATACTCAATACTCATACTCTAATAGTCAATACTCATACTCAAATATTCAATACTCATATTCAAATACTCAATACTCATACTCAAATTCTCAATACTCATATTCAAATACTCAATACTCATACTCATATACTCAATACTCATACTCAAACTCAAATATTCAATACTCATACTCAATACTCATACTCAAATACTGAATACTCATACTCAAATACTCAATACTCATACTCAAATACTCAATACTCATACTCAAACTCAAATACTCAATACTCATACTCAAATACTCAATACTCATACTCAAATACTGAATACTCATACTCTAATAGTCAATACTCATACTCTAATAGTCAATACTCATACTCAAATACTCAATACTCATACTCAAATACTCAATACTCATACTCAAATACTCATTTTCCAGAATACTCATACTCAAATACTCATTTTCCAGAATACTCAATAAATACTTAATTTACCTGCTGCAGAATACTCACAAGAGAAAATATGAAAAGCTTTTAATTTAATTATTGAGTATTCTGGAGCATCATTTATTCACATTTTCATTCTAGATAGAGCCACAAAATAGATCAATAGATTAACATTATGGAACTAATGTTAAAACTTCTCATAGTTATTTCACATTGTAGTTTAATACAATGGCAGGGCGCTATCTGCAGCCGAAATCCGAGAGGCCTGCAGGTGAAATTGATGGATAGGCCTGCAAAACAATGAACACTTCCTTTTAATTGCGCTCCTGTCATTTCGAACTTCTTCTGGATGCCCACAAACTGGAAGAAATTTTACTTTTATCACTCGCATAATAAAAAAAAATTAGAATTGGGTAAGTGGAGACTTCTGTGAACGTTTTTCGCTGTTTGGAACTCTGATATAGATAATTTATTTTCATAAGAAGTAAATTCATGAAATGAAGACTCAATGGGAGTATTGCATTACTTGAATTGTGATGTGTATGCGTTGAAATGATAAATTCCTAATATTTCCCTAGGGCTGTATTGACCTTGAGGAAGATACTGAAGATTGATCTTGAATGTGGATACAAGTCAAGGTCTATTCTTAGTTTTGTATAATATGTTACATGAAATTTGAAATTGTATTGAATTCGAATTTTCTGTGAGTAAACAATTACGAAAGTGTTCTAAAGTTTCATTTTTTAGGTTAAGAAATAGACTGAGGGTTTGCGGTTTTAAAATAGTATTGCGAAAAGAGCGCAGCGTTGATATTAGCCTTCTTCTAAGTTCTTTGTAACTTATTCGTATCGAATAAGAGTATATTTTCTAGATCCATATTATTCCAAACTGCTTTGAACTTTGTGAGTTATGCCTCCCATGTGAAAAATTGTAACCGTCACATCCCCATTTCAGCACTGCAACAACTTCTGTAGCAACCACTAGCGGTCAGCCCGAATTCGAATTTTCTGTGAGTAAACAATTACGAAAGTGTTCTAAAGTTTCATTTTTTAGGTTAAGAAATAGACTGAGGGTTTGCGGTTTTAAAATAGTATTGCGAAAAGAGCGCAGCGTTGATATTAGCCTTCTTCTAAGTTCTTTGTAACTTATTCGTATCGAATAAGAGTATATTTTCTAGATCCATATTATTCCAAACTGCTTTGAACTTTGTGAGTTATGCCTCCCATGTGAAAAATTGTAACCGTCACATCCCCATTTCAGCACTGCAACAACTTCTGTAGCAACCACTAGCGGTCAGCCCGAATTCGAATTTTCTGTGAGTAAACAATTACGAAAGTGTTCTAAAGTTTCATTTTTTAGGTTAAGAAATAGACTGAGGGTTTGCGGTTTTAAAATAGTATTGCGAAAAGAGCGCAGCGTTGATATTAGCCTTCTTCTAAGTTCTTTGTAACTTATTCGTATCGAATAAGAGTATATTTTCTAGATCCATATTATTCCAAACTGCTTTGAACTTTGTGAGTTATGCCTCCCATGTGAAAAATTGTAACCGTCACATCCCCATTTCAGCACTGCAACAACTTCTGTAGCAACCACTAGCGGTCAGCCCGAATTCGAATTTTCTGTGAGTAAACAATTACGAAAGTGTTCTAAAGTTTCATTTTTTAGGTTAAGAAATAGACTGAGGGTTTGCGGTTTTAAAATAGTATTGCGAAAAGAGCGCAGCGTTGATATTAGCCTTCTTCTAAGTTCTTTGTAACTTATTCGTATCGAATAAGAGTATATTTTCTAGATCCATATTATTCCAAACTGCTTTGAACTTTGTGAGTTATGCCTCCCATGTGAAAAATTGTAACCGTCACATCCCCATTTCAGCACTGCAACAACTTCTGTAGCAACCACTAGCGGTCAGCCCGAATTCGAATTTTCTGTGAGTAAACAATTACGAAAGTGTTCTAAAGTTTCATTTTTTAGGTTAAGAAATAGACTGAGGGTTTGCGGTTTTAAAATAGTATTGCGAAAAGAGCGCAGCGTTGATATTAGCCTTCTTCTAAGTTCTTTGTAACTTATTCGTATCGAATAAGAGTATATTTTCTAGATCCATATTATTCCAAACTGCTTTGAACTTTGTGAGTTATGCCTCCCATGTGAAAAATTGTAACCGTCACATCCCCATTTCAGCACTGCAACAACTTCTGTAGCAACCACTAGCGGTCAGCCCGAATTCGAATTTTCTGTGAGTAAACAATTACGAAAGTGTTCTAAAGTTTCATTTTTTAGGTTAAGAAATAGACTGAGGGTTTGCGGTTTTAAAATAGTATTGCGAAAAGAGCGCAGCGTTGATATTAGCCTTCTTCTAAGTTCTTTGTAACTTATTCGTATCGAATAAGAGTATATTTTCTAGATCCATATTATTCCAAACTGCTTTGAACTTTGTGAGTTATGCCTCCCATGTGAAAAATTGTAACCGTCACATCCCCATTTCAGCACTGCAACAACTTCTGTAGCAACCACTAGCGGTCAGCCCGAATTCGAATTTTCTGTGAGTAAACAATTACGAAAGTGTTCTAAAGTTTCATTTTTTAGGTTAAGAAATAGACTGAGGGTTTGCGGTTTTAAAATAGTATTGCGAAAAGAGCGCAGCGTTGATATTAGCCTTCTTCTAAGTTCTTTGTAACTTATTCGTATCGAATAAGAGTATATTTTCTAGATCCATATTATTCCAAACTGCTTTGAACTTTGTGAGTTATGCCTCCCATGTGAAAAATTGTAACCGTCACATCCCCATTTCAGCACTGCAACAACTTCTGTAGCAACCACTAGCGGTCAGCCAGAACTTTGAATACTTAAAGAAAACCGTTAATTTTATGTGTGAGCTTAATGGTTTATCCCAGAGATTTCAATTTTTGTGAATAAATTTAGTGTAAATTAACGAATATTTTAAAAATAAAAAGCAATGTACATTTCAATCACTACACTGTTAATATATATATTTTTAGAGAGAATAGGAGTTTATTAAACAAATTCGAAAAAGAGCATTTTACAAAATAATTTAAATAATAATAATAAAATGAAAATTTCAAAAATAAATATAAATTATTTTTGATAATACCATTTATAACATAATCAAAAAATGCATATTAAAGAATATTTTTTTGAATATTAACGGAAACATGTAATTAACCGCTACTTAACAGTGGTTCTCAACTTTAAAATAGCCATGGACGACTGAATCGAAAACTTAACAAGTCGCGGACCTCTGTTTTTAAATTACATTTAAAAATACTAAGGTAGTACTGAATGTACAGGGCGGCCATAAAATAAGTTCTCCTGTTTTTATACATCTGTAGCTATAACTAAGGAACCGAATAACATCAAATTTTATGATAAGGATACTGAAGGCATATGGAGAGGATTTTTCTGTAAAAAAAAGATTTTTAGTACCAAAAATTACTAATAGGGGGAATTTTGGCGCTGTACAAACAGAAAATAGGTATAATTTATTTAAAAAAAAGTTGCAGTTGACATACAAATGAGTTCGATGCGCTGATGAATAAATAATTATTTCCAATGAGTTTATTCACTAAATTATTTGAGTGTCTATCGCAACTTTTTTTATATACCTATTTTTTGCTCGGATAGGGCCGAAATTTACCTTATATATGATTTTTGATACAAAATTGTTTACGATAACCTTTTTCCCTTGCCTTCAATATCCTTAATTGAAAATTTGGTGCAATTCCATTCATTAATTTTAGAAACAGGTGAGGGAACTTATTTTATTTTCTCTGTATATTTGGAGCTAAAGCCCATAGATTATAACTTCAATTATCTTATTTGGGAAGCACATATCAAATTATTTAATTTTTTTTGTAATAGTCATACTTTAATTAGTCAATGTGATATTTAAACTTGTTTCTTCACCAACTTGGCTACAATTGGACAAACAGTAGAATTTTAAACGAAAGGGAGAGAATTGAAAGTAACACGTAAATTTTTCTTAGATATGTACATTTCTTTTGCTTTCAAAATTATATTTTATAGTTTGCAATGGTGTTGTCAGACAGTAAGAAAGAAAAAATTTCGAACTCATTTTTGATCTGTTTTGCATGTATTCCAATAACCGAAGAAAATATATACAAGAATGAGAAGTAAATAAAATATAACTTTTGCAGCAAATAAAATTTGATTTTAACGTAGATATTTTTTTATAAAAGAAATCTAAAAAGTAAACGGAAACTTTTCAGATTGAACAATAGCTCCATTCTCGGAACACTATAGATCCTGTCGCGGACCACGGATTGGGATCCACTGCTTTAACTGAATGCCACTATTTCCTGAAATGACATTACATTTCAAATAACCAAATGTCAGTATCGCCTGATGTTTTCTTTTTCCTCTTCAGAAGCTGTTATCTTCTCAGGGATGTTCTTTTTGAAATTCGAATCCACTCTCAAGGGGATGGTGACACGCTGTTCCTAGGGGGCTTCCTCTGGTTTATCTTCTTGGTGACAGTTTCACAGTGACAGCTGGTAACTGGTATATTTGGATCGCACTCAAGTGCGCTACATGCATACAATGCGTTTAAGGAAGATCTGAAAAATACCGTTGCTGGTTATTCGGAATTTGCAAGGTTCTATTTTTATTTGATATCTTCTCAATACTTTAATTGGTACTTAAGAACTAGTAAGCATATAATTCTTTGTTTAACTAATATTTTTTTCGTTAGGCAAAGCAATAAACATTTTCATTATCATTTTGGATTAATGCATTGTGTAGTAAACACAATAAGATCAAAAGCCTTGAAGAATAATTAACCATCAAATATTTGTACACAACATCATATCTATATATTTATATTCAATAGTTGCCTTATTAATTTTAAAATTAACATTTGAGCTCTTTTTGATAAAAATACACTAAATTTAAAATATTTAAGGATTTAAAAAATATGAAATAAAGGTATTTCTTAAAGTCATTGCTTTTTGAATTAAGTCATTGCCACAATATTGGAACTTTACTTTGCACTTTTAATATTTTATTAAAAAGGGCCTTTATAAAAATTATTCCAGTTTATTATTAGAGACATACATTAATTAAATGCAGATACAATGTTCTCAGAATTTAACTTTATGAATAGTAAAATAAAAATTTTATTCAGAAGTTCTTGAAACTTTCTTTAAAGTAGTTGATCTGTATATATAAAGAAGAGTGCCTGTGTGTTTGTTTTTTTATAAAATTCTATATTTTATTCCGATTCTTATGAAATTTTGCACATTTGACCTTCGAAGCAAGGGAAAGGTGATTGTCTACATGAAATTTCGAACAACCAGTCCCTTTTCCTTTTTAACCCCTTAACTCGCTTACCCCATTGACTTTTTAATAAAACCTATATATAATAATGCAATATTGTAAACATAGAATATTTCAGCATTGTAGCAATGTAACATATCTTACATAGTTCTATGAGGAGAGATAAAAGATGAATTTTGATTAGCTGACGAGGAAATATCGTCAATATACCGGGAAAATGTCGCCAAATTAATAAAAATGTTGCCAAATAAATACAAATGTCGCCAAATTAACTAATATATGTTCAGATATGTAAAATTATCATCAAAGTATTCTCAAGATAATAAAATTAATATAATTTTGCTTTATTGATCTTCAAAACTAAAGGAAGGCCAATGACTACATGAGATTTTGAAAAACCACCCGCATTGCTCTCTTTAATTAGCAGAAATGATTTCTTACTAAAATCGCCAAATGGCGCCACGATGAAGAAATCGGCCATCACTATGCGTAAAGCTATATATATAGAGAGAGTGAGAAGAGTGTTTTTGTAGGTTTGGTTTTTTACAAAACTACAGTTTTTCGTTCCGAGGCAGCAGTTTTTTCTAGGTAGCACCAGGCACTTCAACTAGTTTTAAAATAAATTGTTTCATATTTATTGAAAAATTATGGAACACAGGAAATTTCCCGGATGTCGATAAGAAAAATGGCCGTTTTAAATCGGAATAATTTTTTTATTATAAAAGAACACATATATTAAAGTTTTTATATAACACCTGCAAACACATCAACTCATAATTGAAGTATATAATTCGAACTATTGTTCATTAGATTAGATCAAACGTCGCACTAGAATGCATAAAAAGGCTATTGTCCAATCGAACACTATATGTAATCATAATAATAAATTAACAAAATATGCGCAAATTATAATTTAGGTATAAATTTAAAAAAATGAATCAAATTGATAGTTTCAGCAAAAACAATTATTTCTCTGATGCAGAAAAGTATATCTAATAGCGTGTTATGTCAAAAAATACAATGAAATTTCATACTCCATGCCTTCACTTCCTCTCGCTTAATAAAAAAGCACGGAAAATCATTGTTGTCAACACAAACATTCCACAATGAAATCTCTCTTTAATAATGGATTTCGAACTTCAAAATAAAGTCCATTGCGCTTAATGGCGGCAAAAAAAGGAAATATCCTTTCTTTTTGACGCCAAAACGAAAGCGTTGTGGCGCCTTTCAATGCAAAAAATGGCCACGTTCCCCCCATGTAATTGAACCCCGTGGACAATGCTTTCCGCCTCGTTTCACTTCACTTTCATCACGCTTATAAAAGAGCAGACGATATTTTTTGTTTGCTGATATGCTGATTATATTTAATTCCATCCTGTCGCCTACTTATCAAAGGACTGCGAATCAGTGAGATTTTTTTTTCAACATCTTATGTGCGTGTGTTGAAAGAAGTTATTCGAACAATCGATTGTATTCGAGATTTCAGAATTTTTCATTAAAAATTGAAACTTATCATAAAGTATATGTTAGATCATGGTAACTAATTTTTTTATCGAAATTACAGGTTAGATCATGGTAACTAATTTTTTTGTATCGAAATTACTGGTTAGTTGGCTGAAATAACGTCACACTGAAGCTACACAACTTGTTATTAAAGGTAGTTCGGGTTTCACCTTGAAAAAAAAATACCCTAAAACACTGCCTCGTGTCTTTGAATCATGCTGAATCGAGAAGACAACACTTGGAATGGTACCCCACTCCGCATATTTAACCTTCTGACGGTTAAGCAAAATTTTGAGTCTGTAGGTTTATTTTCACTGCAGAAAAGTTTAGTTTATATTTCCAAAACATTCCTTTTTTTACAAAAAATATATTTTTTTAATTATAACAGTAGAGAAGGTTTTCAAAAACCCTCCTAATACTTTAAATTTACTTAATTAAATCATTTCCAAAAATAGATTTTTATCAACTTTTATATTATGTGTACAGTTGAAAAAACTGAAGATTCCCCAACGGATATACACGTTTGTATCCGTCAAGTGGTTTTTAACATCATGACCAACATCCACGTAAGGATATCTGGACCACGACAAATTCAAGTCACCTTTAAGTTGTTGAACGACGAACAAATTCTCAACACTTTAAAGTAGAAAAATACGAGCTTGCTGTCCTCATAAACAGGCGCCGCAGCCTCATCTATCTTAAAGGATTAAAACAGTTAATAACAATAATAAAAAATTATAAATAAAAAAATAATAATTTATATTTTTTCGTATTTTTTTAATGCACTAGATCAAGTTGACTGCATTCGTAAAAAGCATCAATTTCTCCTGATGATTCTATTGTATAAATAAATGGTAAAAGAAAAGTAGAGGAAAATGGACCGAGGGTTAACATGTATTTTAACAAATAAATTATATTCTTTCCAATGTTAAATAAATGTATAATTATTTTGTACGACTTGTGTTTTTTTAATTGAACATTTCCTAACAAAAAATAAAACAACAACGAACATTACAAAACAAAAAGGCATAAACGTTTTTTTTAGAGACAAAATATTACGACTAACAACATTATGTTTTTAACTGACTGAACAGTGCGCCAACCAAAACTTCAAAATAAAACCACCAAATCGCGCGCCAAGGAGAAAGGTTATCAATTCGACTGTTATGTATTTTTTTATAACGCATTTTTAAAGCAACTACAAAAAATTCTATAATTTTAAATGGATCATTAAAGCAGAAGGAAGTATTTAGTGTAACTTGTCTGCATTAAATGCTACAGTTTTGAGTAAATTAATTAAAAATGTAATAGTTGTCCCATCCCTAATTTATTTGATACATCACTTTCTCATAAACCAGGGCCGCACTTAGAAGCTGCCGTGCCCTGAGCGCACTTTGTAGCACGTCCTTTTCAATCATTCATACAAATTTATTAAGTTTTTCAGATGTTTAAAAGGTTTACTAGGATTTGTTTTTATCAACTGCAAATGTAGTCGACAATCCACTACAAATGTTAGACGCGGCAATTTGAATAGAATATTTATTCGTAGATTTTTCGATATGCAGGGGCGGATCCAGGATATATTTTCGGGAAGGGCAGTTATTGGTAATTTTTTTTCTACTTTTGGGAGGTTAGGCACTAAACTTTTTCAGCAAGTTTTATACATCATGGTTACTAATAAAACCCGCCATTAAATTTTATTAACTTTTTTTATCATTAATTAATGCAGATATATTAAATTACTCATATTTTAGGGATATAAATATTTATACCGGCGAGCTATTCAGAAGAACAACACAAAATACAGAAGAGTTAAATAAATAAATTTTCCCTATTAGGTATTTCTGTGAAGGGAAGCTTGTTGCACCTTTCGTAGTTATTTGTCCTAACGTTGGTGTGGAAGTTTGTAAAATAGGGTGATAGCTCAAATATTCCCATTGTAGTCTGTGGTGCGTGGCTTTAAATTAGAAAGCAGTATTTCCAAAACTTCTTCAAATGCTTGTTATAAGAAATTTGGATGTTGAATTATTTGATTTTTTTTTTAATTCCTTCTGAAACGAAAAATATCTGTGTTTGGTAGTGTAAGGTATAACATCTCGGAGGGGGCAATTGTCCCTAATGCCCTATAACTAGATCCGCCATTGTCGATATGTAAAAGGCAATAGCCCAATTGCGGCCGAAGGGAGCCAGGTTTACCATATCCTCAATGAAGAAAACAATTGTTTATCGCCCAGACAAAAGGTTGCCATGGGCCGCAATTGGAACTTTCCGATGTAAAAAAGCTGTTTTATTTTGTTCCTTTTATTGAAAATTGTAAATAATCCTTAGCATATTCGACGTCAATGAGTAGTATTAAGGCTTATAAATTTTGGAAACACTCATACAGAATAAAAGTAAGTTATTCATTGAAGAAATACTGACGTTAAAAAGAAAAAAATAATTGAATACATTTATTGTACCTGTAAAATTTTTATTTTGTGCATTTTTTTCTTATGAGTGAGCGAGGAGCCCCTCAAGAAGAGTGGGCTCTTGTGCAGTGGCACATATCGCACACCCCTAAGAGGTCCTTGTTTGAAACCTAAAGCCGATTTTACACGAGTAGTGGTGAACCGTAACACACATCTGATTGAACAGAACAGCCACTTCCAATTGAATAACACTCTCGGTATCTCGTCTGAACGCGACGATTTTCCGCCATGTAACTTTGGATCCCTGTAGTTGCGTGTGAAATGGAAAGGTTCATCTGGTTCTATAAAAAGGTTCACCAGAAACTTAATTCGAAAAAGAAGAAGAAGAAAAAGATCCGAGGAGACAGATGTTGCAAACGATATTCTCGGAATGTCATTTCGAATGATAAGAAATAAATAACGATTGCACTCTTTGCGGCTACGGTTTGTTTTATCACCAACATTTAGAAACGGTCCTTATTTAGGAGCGGGAGAAATCTCACCGCAAATAGTTGCACTCTTCCCCTCAGAGGAGCTTATAAATAGGAACGGTTCCCCTATGAAAACTCTTGCAGTTAGTTTCTCTGGTTTCGACCGTCGTATAAGGATGCTCACATAAAATAGTACTATTACTATTTTTTTTACTGTATGTCAAATATAGAGTAGTAAGATTAATGTTAAGGGAGGAGAATTCACAGTCCAGTCCTACTAGACATACAAAATTTGTCTACGATCACAATTTCTCAACAACGAAATATATTAGAACATTTAAATATGGTATACATTTATTAGACATGGTAGCAAGATTATATTTGAAATCGAACATCAGAAAGTGTGGACCGGTGGTTTTATTTTTATTTTTGGAATTGATAAACAAAAGCTTTTTTACAAGTGCACCAAATTACCATGGAAATTTTTTAGGCATTAATGCAATTGCGATTTTCATCTAGAAATTAATTAGGGGTTTAAATATTTTAAAAATTACTTTATTTATATGGTTAAGCGTTTTTGTTTGTAAGGGAATTTGCTCCCTATATTTACTGTAAAGCTTGTGTAAAATAAAGTTTCGTCACAAATTTGAGTAGTTTCCTATACTTGATTTGCATTTCTAAAAAGTACTTTAACGTAATAATCCTTTCAGCCCTAACTTTTTTGTCGCAGAAAAATAAAATTATTTTAAATTGTGTTTACTAGTCAACTAAATATGACATCTAATTTTTTTACTTTTTTTTTTTTATCTCTCATTTAGAAAAATTAAAGGCATCAATGAAGCGTCGTTAAAACATCAATGAAATAATCTTCAAAACTTCCGATTTCCATTTTGAACCACCAGGATTAATTAAGGCTAAAGTAGTAAAAAAATTATCGAATATTGACAGAATTGAACAAAAGTAACAATAGAATTTTTTTTTTTTAAACTTATTTCTTTGCACACTTGTCGGCGAGAGTGTTCCTTAAAATTGTCACTGTTATTTATAAATTAACCCAAAGCCTTTGCGATGCGCCGATAGACTAAGCTTCATGTTCACGCATGTGGTTACCATGGAAACCACTGGGTCCCACCCTACATATTTGTAAATTGGTGGTTTTAGTGTAAGACCACTGGGACTGAAAGGGGTTATAGAATTCCCACATTTTCACAATAAAAATTGTTTTGGTGTGAAAAACAAAATTGAGTGGTATAATCATAATTAGTCATAAAATATCACATATTGACTTTCTTTGAATTCTTCTATGAAAAGCATTTTTACAAGTTTTTATTTTAAATATTTTTTTGTAGCTTAACCTTTTGTACTCGAGGAACGTGTTCGATATTTAAGTTCTTTTTACGAAACAGTTACTTCCTATCCTGTTATTTTTAAATAGGTATTCTTTAGCGTGTTCTGTTTTCGTTTAGTGTGTATAATTATTAAAAAAAAAAGGTATGCATGATGCTGAGTATTAATCACAGTATACCAAACATATATTTAGTATTTTATGAAATTTGTCAAATGTTTAAAATATGTTGTGAGGAATTTCAAACTGAAGAAAGTTTCATATCAGAAACACACTAGAGGTGCTTCTATATGACAAAATAGTTTCATAAAAAGTTTTAATAAGTTTGTGAGAGAAGGACTTTTTAAAATCAAGAATATGTTGTTCTCTTTCATTTTGTTGATACCTTCGAGCATGAATGGACTGTAGTAGAGCAAATATGACGTCATAATCGTGAAACCAGCATCTCAGACCGAATGGCCTCGGACGCGGGATTTCTTTTCAAAATTATGAATTAAAATATACTCGCGATTGGCTGATGAATTGGGAAATTTGTAACAGTGAAAATTTATGAATGGAATGACGTAATTAACCACGTGTCTGAGGCCATAATCCCTCACTTTGATGTTAGCAAGATTATAACATTATGTTTTCTCTACTATGAAGGATCCATGCTCGAAGGTTGATACCTGCATGTTGTCACCTTACTGATGTCTTACTTTTAAACTTAGTTAGATAAAAACAAGCTCAAGTGAGAAAAGCTTTTTTTATGTTCAAGAATATTCAGTTCTTGTTCAATTTGTAGAACAGGGGACAAAATAACGGATTGTTATTTTGATAACTGAAAGTCTTCACTCGAGTCTAAAAGGGTTAATATTTGTGAAATCATTTAGCCTATAAAAACCCTAAATGGAAATTTTGCAATAACATAACACATCTCAAACTGAACATCATAAACAACCCTACAAAATGAACCAGTAGATGACCGTAGCATCGGAAACTCAACCCCCCCAAAAAAAGCTTACTGGAAGGTAAAGCAGAAGAAATAATCAACAGTCACGACTTTTCCGAACTTGGGAAAATAAAACTAAAAACAAAAGGGGACACAAATCTCAATCTTGGATGTTTAACTGGCTCCCGACTTCTGGTTGTTTATAACCATTAAAGAACACCAGATTGTGAGATATGGAAACCGCATTAGTACGCACAAAAAAAAGTCTCGGAATGCTCTAATAGGAAAATAATAACAACAATAACGAAGCCCGCAATATAATATGGAAAACTTCCTCAAAAGAAAAGACTTTGGGAAAATGCTGCGTGAAAAATGGTTACCGCCCACCTTGATTGAAGCCGGAGATTCTTCGCAATATCTTTAAAAATGGTCTCCAGAGGTTGAAGATTTATTTTCCGAAATAAGTATTTTTTTGCTTCAATTGAGGTTGGGGAAGGCAAAGATGAATGGTGTGTCGTGGTAAGGAAACGCGCTATTTTGGTGTGTCCCGGTCAGTGCATCATGATCTAAGATGTGCATCTTTTTTCAGGACCAAACCCATGGAGTGTCTGAGAGTTTTTGAGGATATCTATCGGAAATATGTAGAATTGCTTTATCTGTTTTCCCCCCCAATATTAATAATCACGAACTTCAAATGGATATTGATTGATAAAATGTGGGAAGATATCTAGGTTTAATCGGGATTGTCCTTATTTCAAAAGCATGTTCCAGGTGTTCAATCTGATTTTCTGTGTTGGTCTGTTCCCAACCAATTTTGTATTCTCAGTCCTTTGCGTGGATAGTATTTCATTCAAAATTAAACATCCACATTAATTATATTTATCAAGAAAAAATTATTCAAATGGAATTCATGCAAACTTATCAAACGCATCGGTTTATGTTAAGTGTAAACCATTATAAGTTTATTTTCTTTTAAATATTTTGTTATACAGGATTAACCAAAAGTCCTTCACATATTTTAAAATTTAACATAAAAACCAAGTAATTATCGAAAGTGTGCGGTTTGGAATAAAATGCTTTTCCTTAAAATGCTTTTGGAATAAATGGAAAATGAATAAAATGCTATAAATGGATTATAATTTTTTTAAATAAATAAACAGTTTTGTTTCGAATTTTACCACAGCTGCATCTTAAAAATACAAGAAAAAAATATAAAGACACGAGACACTCCGTTACAGATTATTTATTTTCTCACAAGCAATTGCAGTTATTTTATTTTGTGCAATCTATTGCTATATTTATGCTCCATTTGTAACTCCAACCACATTCAAACAGTATTCCGATTCAATCCACGTATTCGTGTTTTGAGGCTTTCTTTCTGATGTTTTTAAAGTACAGTGCCATCTATGAGTGAAGTTTGGAACTAAAATGTTTATTTGCTTAACCAAACTTTGTACTGTGAGAAGCATTTTAGCCAACCACACTCATGTATGCTGTTTACTTGATTTTATATTAAATTTTAAAATGCGTGAGGATGTGAAATGTGTCCACTCGGTATTTTCATTAAACTTTAGTATAAGGTTTTCCTGCGAATGTACTTCTACTTACTCAGTGTACACTGTCAGCACCAATTGTTAAATATGTGTTACGCTATCATCGTTAATTAGTTAGGAAGTTAATTGGCTTAGATCTTAATGTCAAAGGAATGTACTAAATTAAAAAAATGATATTGTTATTTTATTCGAAAAAATTAAAATAAAAAGTATTGATGCTCATGCTTTATTTTCTCACAAGCAATTGCAGATAATTTATTTTGTGCAATCCATTGCTGTATGTTTGTTCCATTTGTATGCTCCATGTTTTATTCATACTTTGATTTTTTTTTTAAATTAAAACTCTATTTTAAAAAAATATCCATCTAAACCTAGCAGCTAATAACCCCATTTACTATAGTTTTTTTAATGTATCGAATATGTAACTTTCTGGTCCATATGTACACACACCTACGTAGTTATACAAGTGCTTCATTACAAAATCTGAGCTTTAAAGCAATCAGATGGGGTTGTTTTCATGTTAAAATGGTTTAAACACTGACTTCCTATGCGTAAAAACCTGATTCGGTTCCTGTCAGTGACATTCCAGATATCATCAAACAATAAATTTCTAATTTATGAATGCCCGAAAAAAATATTATCAAATGCAGACGGGATGACGTCATATTGACTACAATGCAACAGTGTACTGCATTGATTTTGCCAACATTGTCACACCTATACAGGTGCGTGGGGTGCCATCTCAGGTGTTGTCTTCGTCATCTCATCGTGGTACAAAAGTAAAGACAGTGTAGCCGAGTCTGTCTTTTGGGATGAATCTAAAACCTTCCTAAATAAGGCCATTCTGCAGCTCAAGTACAACGTTACTTTAACCTACCAAATTGTTATTTTTATACTTATTTTACCATTCTGGAAACGCTGTATGCCTAATTAGATTAATTCAACTTATCCCCCTTTAATTCAAAATAATTAATATTATTACAAAATCCAATTTCTACGCGTTGAATTAGAATATACCTACTAAACGTAAAACATTCTTGCTTTTCTATTAAAGTTCCTATTATTTTTTAGAAATTGATGCACTATGGATCAAAATCGTAATTTCACAAGCTTGAACTCTTCCAGTTTCAATGTACCGTAATTTCAGAAGCTTGAACTCTTCCATTTACAATATAGGAACTTATTAAATGTAAGTCGATTATATGTAGTAATATAGGAAGCATCGTAGAATGTAAGTTATTTTGGCAATTCCCGGCACGTTTACGCTTTTCTTGAATTATATCAGCAGGTAGGTCGACGTGACCTTTCCTTAAAATTCGATCCGTCGCAGGATGACCTGAAACAGTGGCACCCGCCCTCCATAAAAGAGATCGGTTGTCATTAAAGACATCGTAACACATGTACCATGCGATTCTGACACGCCTTTTGCAGGTGTTAAGACTTGTCACGGAGCGTAATAGTTTTGAATTTATTGTGTTTTATGAATGAAATTTTTTTGTATGACGTAACTCTTTGTAATATTAGGTTTATTATTGTTAGGTTGGGATAGGTTATAGTTAGGTTGGGAGAGGTTAAATTAAGTCGCCAAAACGTTTCTTGTCCATTTTGAAGAACAAGCACATCACATATTTTAAATCAAATTGTTTTCGTACTAAATTTTGTTTCTACTATTGGAATTCAGCAAAGTTGTTTAGTGTGTAAAATAACATGCTATGGTTAATTTCAGATGTAGCAATAAAATGTAATACGAAAAAAATGGATATAAAAATGTGATGGGCTTGTTCTCCAACGTAGCAAGAGACGTTTAGAAATTGGGCGAATCAATTACGTCGCACTACAGCTGCGGTGACGGTTCGGGATACATCTTGAAGGAAAGGCACGTTACACGAAGAGGAATGGAAATTGAAATCATCCAATCACAAGTCCGTTGCGCTCTCAAGACGATATTCGAACCACGACGCTCCGTTCATGAGGTCGTATCTACCAATGGCGACCGCCTCCACACTGCCCTGTTTTATAAATGAAATACTTTGGAATGAAATAAAGCATTTATAATGTTAGATTTATAGTAAGCTAGAAGGTTTCGCTTTATGTTCCTTATATTGCTTCGTAAACTTAAGCTGATTTCGCTTTGTTGTAAAAAAAAAGTATTACAGAATTGCACAGCGTCATAACAACATTGTTGTTTTACCATGCATTCATTATATATTAAATTGAAACAGCAAAAATTTATAAAAATAGGAAAAGTAATGTAGAAAATAGGTTGAAATATTTCATTTTTATTGGTACGTTATTTAGTTATTGTTATTTACGTTATTTACTTATTGTTACTTATACTCGTAGACAACCTAAGTTGAACCTAAAGCAAATGCATATTTTATACATATCATAGCTTCCACTTCAGGTTTAACTTAGGTTGTCCCCGAGTATAGTTGTTTACTTATTGTTATTTACGTTATTTACTAATTGTTACTTGTTATTTACATTATTTACTAATTGTTAATTTTTATTTATGTTATTTACTTATTGTTAATTGTTTTTAACGTTATTTATTTATTGTTAATTGTTATTTATGTTATTTACTTATTGTTAATTGTTATTTACGTTATTTATTTATTGTTAATTGTTATTTATGTTATTTACTTATTGTTAATTGTTATTTACGTTATTTATTTATTGTTAATTACGTTATTTATGTTATTTACTTATTGTTAATTGTTATTTACGTTATTTAGTTATTGTTACTTACGTTATTTACTTATTGTTACTTACGTTATTTACTTATTGTTACTTATACTCGTAGACAACCTAAGTTGAACCTAAAGCAAATGTATATTTTATACATATCATAGCTTCCACTTCAGGTTTAACTTAGGTTGTCCCCGAGTATAGTTGTTTACTTATTGTTATTTACGTTATTTACTAATTGTTACTTGTTATTTACATTATTTACTAATTGTTAATTGTTATTTATGTTATTTACTTATTGTTAATTGTTATTTACGTTATTTATTTATTGTTAATTGTTATTTATGTTATTTACTTATTGTTAATTGTTATTTACGTTATTTATTTATTGTTAATTGTTATTTACGTTATTTACTTATTGTTAATTGTTATTTACGTTATTTATTTATTGTTAATTGTTATTTATGTTATTTACTTATTGTTAATTGTTATTTACGTTATTTATTTATTGTTAATTGTTATTTACGTTATTTACTTATTGTTAATTGTTATTTACGTTAATTATTTATTGTTAATTACGTTATTTACTTCTTGTTAATTACGTTATCTATCTCTAAGGAATTTGTCATTTATCTCGTAACTACTTATTGTTACTTGTTATTTACGTTATTTATTTATTGCTATTTACTTTTTATCTGCATTATTTAATTGTTAATGCTTCATGGACAATGCTGATTATATTGTAAGACGAAAATAACAAATTAACTAATCATAAACGGTTTTTCTTTATTCTAAATCTAATGTTTCTATTTGCTTTATTAATTATAAAAAATGCTTTTAACACATTCGATGCCAGAATAAAAAAAAACAATTGGTACCCAGATGGACAATTTTTTTTTAAATTCTTGATTTGATTTTAAAATGATTGAAATTTATCAACATTTGAGGAAATTTTCAAAAAATGCATTATGACTTTCGTGCGTGATCGTTGTACATAACTAACATAGCGTTCCGAGGCATACAAAAAAATTACCTTTCAAGCAAACATCCAGACAACCAAGCCCAGTTTTTTTGTCAGGGACACCATGCAGAATGGGCATATAAATTGCATGGTCTATAGGAAGTGTATACAATTCACAGAGCGAGTACTGTAGTCTATGATAGGAGTTGCATTTAACTCACGGAACCTCTTGGCCAAACAAGGAGTGAGTTCATTACAACTCGTGTTGCAGCGAAGGCAATTAAGAGTTACAAATTAATACAACTGCTTTTAATTTACATTATACGAAATTTATATGCAATTGTTTCCTTGCGTTCTTCCAAACTAATTAGGACAGAAATACCTTTGAAAATAATTATTAAAGAAAATTTTATATGCAAATCAGGACATTTATTTTTTTCAGACAAATTATTGATAAAAAAAAACCTCGCTGAATTAGCTGAAATCTTGTGTATGTGTGATGAAGTTACACTAACCTCCATTCTGAAATTTTAAAATAAAAAATTCTTGATTGAAAAATACCTTCATTTTAGTACATCATGGTGAAATGATATCAGGAGACGTAGAAAGGTGATTTTTTTCAATCGGATCAAATGATGTTTACTTGATAAAATGTCTAAAGCATTGAGTATATTGGCGAATGTAGTACGGATAGAGACACATTGTACAAACAAACCCAGTTGTGCCAATTTTGTTATCGTTCAAAGCTACAGAAATTTGTAGCTGGTTTCTATTATTTTATACTATTTGGCGAGAAGGTATACATTTTGCGTTTACGGTATTACTTCCATTACCCCTGGAGCGATCCCTAACGGTCAGATAGAACTTTGAACACTTGAACTTTGAAGAAAATCGTTAATTGTATCTTAGTCGTCTTACGAATGTGCGAGCTTAAAGGTATTATCTAAAAATGTATCGGGTATTAGTTGCGTTATTTCCTTACCCATGCTTATTTCAAACATCTCGTTTTCTGTAAATTTATAAAAACCGGAATTCCTCAGAGAAACGTGGAAATATCAATTTTTTTACCGGAAGCAAAAAATAAAATTAAAAAAAAAAAAAAAAAAGTATAAACCTTCATCTCCATTTTTTCCATTAGCAATTTTCGCATCAAACCCACCGCAGGGTCAAGTCGACACCGAAACAATGAAGGTCAGAAGGAATTCCTCGTTTTACAAACTGTGAGAAAACGTCCACATTTCGCTTATTAAACCAATCTGCTTTTTATATTTAGAAACAATGACGTTGTTTCTTTAACCCCATGTGGCCTGGAGAACAAGCAGGAGATTCACATTTGAATGAATGTATCCGAAACGGGTTGAGAGAAACTTTTTTGCTGTTTTAAGGACACACATGCTCCAGTGATTTTGAAATTAATTGTTAAGGGGGATATAAGACACAAAACCATCGAAACGAAATAGTTTTAACTTAAAAAAAATCAATTTATATTGAATCAAAATTCTATTTCTACGTTAAGTATTACCAATTTTTTTTTGGAATCAATATTTTGAATTTGTAATTATTTTCTCAGTGACGATTTTTGTTATTTCTTATCAAGTTTAATTTGATATAAATTTAGATCTATTTGAAAGAACTGCTCCAAATTTGCTTCAGTGTATATTCAATTGATGTTACTTTAATTTGTCTTTAAGGATTATTAATGTATAAACTATATATGTGTGGTTTAGTATATTAAAAAATAGTTGACTGATGAAATTATTGATTTTAAAAAAATAATTAACCTAAAAAAATCTTGACAGTTTGTTAAATGTTG
Source organism: Troglohyphantes excavatus (assembly GCA_963932185.1). Lineage (NCBI taxonomy): Eukaryota > Metazoa > Arthropoda > Arachnida > Araneae > Linyphiidae > Troglohyphantes > Troglohyphantes excavatus. The sequence continues at coordinate 65,566,266 of OZ010667.1, forward strand.
GCTATGTTCTTGTTTATAAAATCCAAAATTATATTTTTGCATAAAATATTTAATAAAAATAATTAATAAAATATAAGGAAAATCACTTTTTTGAAAATTTTATTAAAAAAAAATTCATTTTTAAAATATGTTTGACCATGTGATTATGTTAATATGCGTTATATATACATATGTAAAAAAATAAATATTTTATATAAAATCAACTGTGCCTCTGCCTTCTTGCGTTGTTTACTGCTTGTGTTTAAATATTTTTTCCAAAACATGTTTGTTTGATAAATTATACTTAAAAACATTAAAAAAATTTAAAATGTATAATTATTTTTATAAATTTAAAAGTTGGGCACATTGTTAGAAAACTAATAGATCTTAAGAAATGATGGTATGTCCCCGACAATCAATGGAATAATAAACTCCATATTGGTTATATTGTAATATAGTGCATGAGTAAATTGTCAAACAGCAATTTCTCACATGAGGTTTACCATTTTTAAAAGGCCAAACTGAAACGTAATCCGACTTTGCGATTCTCATAATTTTCTAAATTTTCTTTACTGTAGGACTACCAGCACCACCCTACTTTATAGTTAGTTATTATCTAATTATATAAAAAAAATTCGTAATAAAATTCTCATTATTAGTTAAAAATTTTAACTTGGCGTTTTGATAGAAAAGAAAAAAAAATATGAATTAAATTATTTCTATGTTTAGGTTTCTACTGGTTTGTGATCCGTATAAAGCGTAATACCTGCAGCGGATTAACTTTTTGACAGCGCAGGGATTAGAACCAAGGGGGTGTCGGTATCAAGTGCTCATGCGCGGGGCCCCACCTTGCCTATTTAAGACTATTTATTTTCCACGAGTGCGAGGCAATTGGTAGTGATACGCATATTTGATGGTGTGCCATAAGACGAAGTCGTCAGTGATTGTAAAATTTATTAAAATTCTTGTAAGATTCAACTGTTATAAATTTAGTTTGTGAGGGAATAAATTCGAGTAAATAAAATATTAATTCTGCGATTGTTATTTGCAACTCCTCAGTAGTGCCTCGAACGTGAAATCTGGACGCCATAAAGCAACCTGGAATTGAGTTCGCATTCGTGACATTCGTAAAGTGAGTTCGTATGCGGAGGACACAGTTAGTCAAAAGGAATCCTCAGACTTGGTGACTAAAAAAAGAAGGAAGAAGAAAAAGGGGATTGGAGTGTTGTTGTTTATCATGCGACTAAGTGTCTTTACAAGTACGGTGTTGTAGGATTTATGTTTATTTAAGATGCGTACTGACGAGAATAAACAAGCAGTTGCTGGAAGCATCGTAGCCTATTCAGATCTTAAGGAAGTTAACATAGTTGCATTAAAGTTACCTGGCTTTTGGGGAAAAGCGAGTTGAGTTATGGTGTCTTAATATTGAAGCTCAGTTTGCGTTATCTGATATCAAACAAGACGCAACAAAATATTACTCAGTGGTAGAAACCCTCAACTCTGAGATATTAACGTATGTAAATGATGTAGTTAAAAAAAACAAAGTCGGAGTTGTATAAAACTTTAAAAGGAAGACTGATAGCCGAATTTTCGGATTCGGAACAACAAATAAAGTGTTAGTTATATAGTTTTTTTCAAAAGACGAAATTGTCAACTTTATTAAAATAAAAAAAGTTTCCTTTTATATTTTGTATCGGATATTTTACTGAATTTTTCACTATAAGTTATTTTACAAACTGAAACATATTCCGACTTTATGATTCTCCCATTTTGCTAAGTTTTCCCGCAAGATCATTAAAATGCATTTTACAAGATATTAATCTGTTGTTAGATACTTATTATTTTCTACGTAGGAAAGACAGAGAAATATTTTAATTTTTTTTTATTGTTTCTTATCGTTGTTATGAATAAATAAAATGAAATTCTATAAATGGCTACACTCCTTTTACTTCCGGCAATCTTCCTAGATTTATGTACTCGCATAAATAATTTCTAATAAAAAAAATTATTGAAATAATACACATTGATGGAGTAATTGAAAACATGCCTGCTGCATGTGTGAACAAAGAACGAGTATGGTTGTATAAAAAAATGCTGTTTTAAATTATCTACATTTATTATAGAATTTATATTAACTGCTAATCCATATTTTCAACAACGTTGCTTGTGTGCTTGTTCACCTAGTTATGAAAAATAAAAAAACTTTTCCTAAACTTAACTTATTAATACCACTAAAATGTTTTTCTGTCTAAAAGAATATTTATAACATGAAACGGTTGAAACACTTGCGCTGCAAGTATATGTTCTAAAATAAACAAATTTGTACTGTAGACATTCAAAATGTCTAATTGCCTTGTAAGTACGACCAAAATTTATGACTATCGCATTTATTGTTGAATTTTGTCTACTTATTAATTAATGTTAAGTGGATGAAAAATTGGCACTGTTCACATGTGCCCTATGTTTATATATGCCCCATTCTCCCATATTTATATATTTTTAACTCTGCAGTTTCATAAAAAAAAAACATACTTTTTTTCAAAAACATAAAATTATCGATTCTTCTCACGGAAGTAATAAAACCCAACGCCATGTTCCAATAGCAATTTTCGCATCAATACCACCTCTCAGGTCAAATCGACACAAAAACAGAAAAGGTCACAAGGCAATTCCTCCCCTTCCTCCCCCCCCCCCCCCCATAAAAGAAGTGCAACATTCCACTTTTTTACAGTCAACTCGCTCATATATATATAGAAACAAACCCTCTCCTTTAACCCCTTCTACGGCCCAAACATCAACCCTAAAGTCCTCCTCTGCCACATTGTTTAGAATTGCCCTTTGTGACCTCCCTCGAATGTTAAAATATTAACTGCAACCGTTGATTGAAGGGGGAGTCACGTTCCTGCTTTGGAGTCGAGATTATTTTTTTTATTGTTATTGTATTATTATTGTTCGAAGGTGTCGAGATTAAGATCTAGAAAGAAGAGAAGTGAAAAAAAGAATCATTCTAAGGAAAGATCGTTTGGTGGATGAGTTGGTGCCAACGCGAGAAATGGAATGTGTTATCTTAGGAGGGCATCTGATTGGTTGGTGTTGGATAGGTTATTTTTGAATGGGGGGGGGGGGATTAAAGAAAGGAAAAAGTGTTAAAATGGAATTGTGATGGGAAGATTTCTTTTTAGGCTTTTTATATAAAAAAAATTGGAATTCGTGAAAATGAAATTACGTTTTTGAGGTTAATAGATCGGGTATCCCAAAAGGAGGGTTAAACATTTTATTTCTTTAACATTCGAAATAAAGGGTAAAAATTTGAAAATGCTAAGAACAAGGTTTAAAAACGGAAAACGCTATTTGTTTATTCAAGTAATGGAATTTTGTAAAACTAACAAAGAGTTACGTGTACCTGAAAATAAATCCTTACCTTAAGACTGTGAAGACTTTAAAAAGTAATTTCTGACACTATTTAAGGTACCGTAAACTGGGTTATTTAGAACCTGGAGGATTACTCTTGGACCCCTCCCCCCCCCCCCAAAAAAAAGAAAAGGTTTTAAATCGTACCTAAATTAGATGTCAAGAAAATATAGACGCGATTCACCATATCTCTAACAGGTAGGGACACTGCCTGAAGCGTTTACCTACTTTCCAGCTCCTCCCGTCTTTAACTAGTACAGCTTATATTGTTTTGTGGTAAACACACGAATCTTTGGGACCTGGTAACTTTCGCCTTCACTCTTTTACACAATGCAGTCACACGCTAGGTAATGAGCAATTTACATTTTATATATAGAAATAGAAGCTCTATCTAGATGGAGAACCACTTAATACAGTAAAATTTATAAGTAAATAAAAAAATGAATAGTGTCCTGATAAACCAAAAAGGGGATTACTTTTACCCAGCCACAAATTGAGTCTAAGTAATCCCTAGCGACTTATTTGATTATATATCTTGCAAATTTCACCCCAAAAATAATTTATATTACTTCCCGCCAACGTTGATAGACTTTTGTTTTGTGTGGGTGGGTGTTGGGGGGAGGGGGGGGGGGGGAAGGTGAGGTTGCTCATGACTCCAGTTTTTAATAAAAGGGTAGTTGGGCCAGTTTTTCAAAATATTGGATGTATCATACAAATAAAATAAACATCATTCAACTTTACGTCTACGATCGGTGCGTTATAAAAAAAAATTAGTCCAACAAAATTATGGGGTCGTTTTCAGTTCCAATGCAAAAGAAACTTTTTCATATTTTATTATCCTTAAGACTAGTTCGAAAGATATAAAAGAGGCGCATTCATTCACCATTACAGAATTTATGATGTATTTTCGATGTACTTTCTAATTTAATCTCAAATTACATAAACATTCTTACAACTAAAATGTTTCCAAGTGTTTTATTTCTAGATCCTATGTCCTACTTCAGCCCATTATCTATTCAAATTGTTTATTTCTTGGAAAAGTAGCTTTCGTCCAAGTAACCCCAACGCGAGGGTTACTTGAACCCAAATTTCAATAATTTATTATATATATAAAAATAAAATTTTGGTTTAAAAAAAGCCAAGAATCTTATAAAAATATCACAAAAGTAGTAAAAATTAGGTTATCAGCATAATTAATGTTTTGAAGGATATCCTTTGGTAAAAAATGTACATAAACATTCACTTTTTGGTGGCAAGTAACCCCCATTTTAGTCTCAATATAGTAAACTACAGCTTTTTCATTTGAACAATAATTCAATAGAATTCACTATATTTCAATTAACCAACGGATTCAATTAACCAACGGAATTATAAAAATATGCAATGATTTTAAAAAAGTAAATGTTCATTCATTTTCCATAGGACTTTAACTTATATTTTACTCATTCGGTTTTAAAATAATGTTTACGCATAAAGTATGTTTTACAATAAAAATATATTTGCAAATTATATAGTTTCCATTTATTTTGCCTGATAGATTTTAAATATAAATGTTCCAGATAAATAATTTGACTTGTTCTACACTTATTCGAAAATAACCGAGTAACTAAAAGTCCTAAATCAGCTTAAAAATATGGCGCCAACCCATCGCGTTTTCATGCAAAGTTAAAAAATAAATCTGCTTTTACCACAGGTGCATATTTATGAGATGTCATTAGACATAAATCATTTGCAAATGTAAAGTGCGAATACCGATGTGATGGGTCAACAACACATATATCTCGAATTTGAAATGTTGAAAAGCGCTGTCGGCGTCATATTCAAAAGCTAAGTCTGTCTGTATAGTATGGAAATAAATAATGTTTTATTTATTGGTGATTTAATGTTACGTTGATGCTTTATGGCCTTTCATTGATGTAAGTACTTCCACAACATTGGGCACATGGCTTAAAAACTTTTAAGAATTTATTTTAAGTATAGTCTTTAGCACAGCGTTTATGACGTGACATTTGGAAACAGACAGCAACAAGGTTCTGTAAAATACATCCTGCTTTTACGATATTAAACGGCTAATTCGTTAATTAGAATAAATTTCACCAGAAAAAAATTATGATTAATTTAAACCAACCCAAAAGTCGATTTGTATGAGTTTACAAAAAAAATTACGATAGTGTGATGCAGGAAAACGATAGTGTGACGAGTAAATGACAAGAATTATGTACAATAAATTTAACACTGCTTATATGTTAATATAATTAAGTTACATAAGAAAAGAAAACCAGTATTGCCATTGAAAACAAGTATTTTTTGAGTAATTGACATTGTCAGAAGTTGATAATTTCCCATTATGTTAATAAAAAAATTAGATTTGACAAAAATTTGTTTAATTTTTATTTCCTTTTCAATCCATTTTTATCCCATTTAAACCACCTGCTACTCCCCATGTATTTAAAAATATATATATAAAAATACCTAAAAATTTAACAATTTAAAATTTAAGAAAAAAGAAGAAAATATGAAACATATTCAAAGATTATGTCATGGAACTCATTGCATAAATTCACTGAAAAAAGTTTCACAATAATAAATTTTTAAAGTGAAAACTAACTTTGAAGGAAAAATCGGCACTTTTCCTACCCATTTCACTTCATCTTTCCTATTTAATCACATTGCGTTGATACCATTGAATATTTTTTTTATTATAAGTTACAAAATTGCAATCCGTTTAAATGGAGATAGTTTTTTTTTTTTTAAAGAATAGGATGAAACTTATTATTCTTGTTTGCGAAATCATAACAAAAACATTATTCCGAACTCATCTTGCCATAGCGTTTGTGATATTGCTTTAAAACATTCTAAAATAGTATTTATGTCTTCAGAAGTTCTTTATTCTTTACAGAAATTTCTGAACCTTGAAATCCATTAAAACTTCTAACACAAAAAAAATTCAATATTATAATTCCGAAACAATTACATTTTGAAATTGACCGCGAATTTTTTTTATACAAAATCCCAAACTATAAACAATATTACCTAAATTTCCGTATTATATTCGTTTCAGATGATGCCCAAACTTTCGCAGATGATTACCTGACTTATTTTCTTTCATTTTCATACCTTATTGATCAATTTCGGCTGTCGAATGTGAACTCAAAAATGATGCAATCGGACGAAAAAAGGCAGATCTTCGTAAAATATGATTGCAAGCAAGTCGACGAAATTGAGTGCTTCGTCGAAACTGCCTTGGAACAGGGCCACTTGGGAGCGATAAATCATTGAGAGATAAATTACGTTTGATAAATTGGCAACTTCTCTGATGACCGGACGTCATTTATCTGCGTTATTTTGATCTATTCCAGAACTGCCGTGAACTTTTCGAGGGTCGTTACGGTTTTGCATCGGTATATTTATATTTTATGACAAGTATGGGTTTTAGAGAAGATATTTGTATGTAGAGTTTACAGCAGCGATCTCCAACCGTTGGTCCGCGGACCAATGGTTGTCTGTAAAAGGGTCCGAAGTCGAATTTTCGAAGGAACAATTTTCTAAACCTCAAATGAGATTTTTTTAAAAAATATTAATTGATGTTTTTAATTTTTATACCAATAAAAATATGGTTTCAACATTTATTTGCTAACACGAAACATAATTATATGAATTTGAACACCTTTTTAGACTATACCATTGGTTCCCATCCTCTAAATGGCTACGGACCATCGAGTCTAATATTTAGTAAATCATGAACCACCATTTTTTAATATTACTAAAACATACTTAGACACTTACTGAACGTAATTTAGGTACTAATTATAACATAGTTATTGATGTATTTATTTTGTAAATAAATTTATTAATTAAAAAATAATTTTTTAACTTGAAACTTCAAATTATTGAAAATATGCATCTCTGTTGTACTTATAATATCATCAATATTATATTTGGATTTGTTATTTGTTCACTCTTTCCAAGCTGCAAACTGAAGGATTCGGTTAAGAAAAATTTCAAAAGCATATTTTTCCAACAAAATCCATTGAGCTCGATTTTGAATCCATTGATCATTCAAGCAAACATATGAAAGAATTAAGATGGAAATACAGTTTTGTTTCATATAAATAAATTTTAATTATTAATTTAGAGTTGTTGTTTGAAGGGAAATATTTCGAACATCATTTGTTTTTTTAATAAAACCCATTTTTTAGAATTGGTCATAAAGCTACACGGACCACTTTAGAGCGTCTTGCAGACCACCAGTGGTCCGCGGATTACATTTTATGAACCACTAGGCTGTACTTTTCATATGTGTTTATTTTTCGACTAACACCATTTTCCATTACTAGGCAGTTAAGTCTTTGCTGTTTTCTGCGATTTGTGATCTGACTGACATGTTTGTTTTTGCTTGGGCGCTCCTCATTTGGCCGAGTGGTATTGGTCCTCGTTCAATAGATTGCACATTAATGAGTTGTGTGTCATTTAACTTGACCTCACAACCGAGGAGATTTCCAAACTTTAAACGTTCTTTTCTGGAATCTCTGGTTTTAGACTAGCACTTCTTGTAACCCACCCAAATGTATTTTTCCGAGAAGAACTTTTCGCCAAACTCTAACGTTTTTAATGTCTGTGAAAGTTTTAAAAAATACAAAAGAATACAATTAAAAAAAGTGTAAGTTTCACATTAAATTTTTTTTTCTGATATCACTTTTCAGACGACTTGGCAACAGAGCTCCCTCAATCTCATAACCCCCAATCCCTGGAATCCAGACAAAAAAAATCAACAGTTGCCAACAAAAATATAAGAAAACCCACCAAAATGGGTCACTCTCCTTGGGTCGTTAAGGGCGTCGGCAGACGATCCAGCACCAACCAATTCCACTCGCCCCCTTGCAGCACCCCCTTCCAAAAAGACCCTCAATCCGCACTATCGACAAAGCCACTTGCCCAATCCTTGCCCCTAACCCGCATACCTTCTGTGTCCAATCCCCGCTACACGTGACAGATTATGTGTGGTATTTTTCACGCTTGAAAGCCATCTCTTGAAAAGGGCCCCTTGCCCCTTGTGCTAGGAGGTCTTCGAGGGGCCCCGGATCCGGGTGGAGAGTGTTTTTTTTCTCTCTTCTTTCTGGTGTGTCATTGATGACAATTCATACAATGTCGGGTAATGTGATGGTGCGTTAGAAGTGTTAATTCAGCTTAGTTTTGGAGTTTACCGAGGTGATTCTGTGGGGAGGGACTTTTAGGGATGATTTATTCTGGTGGTTTGGGGATTTCTGAGGTGAAGTGAGGTTTAAGTGGGGGTTGTTTGGCAAAAGTAGATTTCTCAATTCTCAATTGTAATGAATATAGCTTAGAAGGTCTTTGGATGCCCAGCAAAAAAAAGTTATCATAAAACTTTCATTAAAATTTTGAATTAATGTTTTTTATTGCAGGAAAACTGCAGTTCTTTTTTATGATTTACTTGTTTCAATATCCTTTTATATAATTTGTAAAAACCTTTTAAAAAAAACTGCAAAAGATCCTTAAGTTTTAAAGCATTGAAATTATTAAAGAAGAAATGAAGATTTTTTAAAAAGTTTGATGCAAGAAAATTATAAATATAAAATATACTGCATTTTTTTTATTTCAAACTTCTTTATATAACCTTTAAAAAATTCAATTTCACAATTTTGTTGAAGGTTTTCTGCTGAGTTATTGAGAGTTTGAGTATTAGACACATAACCAGAGTATTCTGTTTCGATTCTCGATATGAGAGTGCAGCCAGCTCGTGATCGGAGGGTTGCCAGTTTCGTTCCTAGGCATCTGCTAAAAACATCTTTCGCGTAGAGGGTATCGGTGCACGTTAAATCTGCCGTGATCCAAACATCCTCAAGGGCTAGTAAATGGCCGAGTGGTTAGAGTAACGGACTCATAACCGGTAGATTGTGGTTCGAATCTCGACTTTGAAAGAAAGGGCAACAAACTCGTAATCAGAGGGTTGCTTTTTTGTTTCTCGTCGACCACAAAAACCATCCGCCATGTATAGTATAACTAGTGCATATTAAATCTATTATAGTCCAAACATTCCACGCCTACATCATTTGCATGGGGTGCTAGCTCAAACACTGTCCTTGTCATCTGGTTCCAGATAACAAGAACAACATTTGAAATGGAATCCGACTTCCCAATCATCAACATCACAAACCAACTTGAGGACATTTGAATAAAAGTTTAACGTACAATAGATTATTCCCCTCACAGCTGTGGGTGTTCTTTCTGTCAAAAACAAAACTTTCAACTGAATTTTAATTTATCGATAATCAAAATGTGTCATGATTCCGCATGTTTTGTAGGTTATACAAAACTATCCTCTCACAACTTTAAAATGTCGTAAATAAAAACATCTTGCATTAAATTTATTGCACAAACTTTAATTAAAAAAAAAGCTCTTATTATAAGTAATTATATTATTTTTAAAAGCACATAATTAGACTGGTCTTTGAGAGGGTATTATAAACAACCACATTTAGTTTCCTTCATTTACATAAATGTCAAGTAAATAACCGGCAATTATTTTTAAAACACACTTTTGACGTCTGAGGAACATATAATCTGTCTACCTTATTATGGAACGCATGCACTTCCAACGTTTCCTACTTAACACTTGACCCTAGTCATGCTCAAAGTAAATAACCAACATTCCTCTCCGAAAAGCCATGCGAACCTTAATGACGAATCTCAACTCTTAAACCAAATAAAAGGACTGTTATTTTTAGAACGTGTTGAACGGTTAAAATTCCGAGAGATTCCGAAAACAACTCATTTCATATCTTAATGCGATTTCTGTCTTCTAAAATAGGCCACTTTAATTCAGTTTTTATCTTCCAACACGAAAAGACAGGGGCTTAAAATGGTTAATCGTGACCAGAAAGTTCTCCTTTTCTAACGTAATAACAGATTAAACTAGCAAACGATTCTCTAAGTATTTAGGGAAAGGATTTGGTTTTTTTTAAGTGGCAACGGTAAATTTTAATTTTAAGCTGTGTTAAATGTCATCTATTATACTTTTCTAGGTGACATTCGTGAAAAAATTCCATTGTGATTTAAATTTTTTAATTTCATTTTTAATTTACGCTGTCCCAGCAAAAAAAGTCAGCATAAAACCTTCATTAAAATTGTTAAATTGAAGGTTTTATGCAGGTAAAATAAAAACTTCAAAAAAACTGCAGTTTTTTTTAAGGTTTAATGCTGAAAAATTCAGCATCGAAATTGTTGAAGGTAAAATGCAGTTTTTTTAAAGGTTTTATGAAGGTAAATAAAACCATCAAAAAACCTTCATAAAACCTTCAATAAAACTTCAATTTTCCTCTAAGAATATCATTACTAAATTTTTCTACATTAAACCTTCAATAAAACTGCAGTTTTTTTGAAGGTTTAATGTAGAAAAATTTAGTAATGATATTCTTACAGGAAAAGTGAAGCTTTATTGAAGGTTTTATGCATACTTTTATAAAGCTTGAACAAAAGTTAAAAACTTTTTTTTTAAATGTTGTTTTTTAGAAGTTCTAATGATGAAAAATTGAGCATCTAAATTCTTGAAGGGAAATTAAGTTTTATTTTATAAATTTTATGTAGACAAATTAAAAACTTCAAAAAACCTGCAATTTTTTTTTATTTTTTAATGTTGAAAAATTTAGCATGGAAATTATTGGCAGGTAATGTGTAAATTTTGTAAAGGTTTTCTTAAAAGTAAATTTTAGGAAAATTGATATTTGAATTTTTTTTGAAAGCTTTATTTTACCTGTTTGTTTTATAAAAGCGAAATTTTGTTTCAATAATGAAGGGAAGAGGAGGTTTCTAAAGCTCCCATTTGAGGATTCCTTTTATCCGATTTTTTTCTCACTTTAACAAAAGTTGGTTTATTTCTTAATAAGATTTTCCTAATTTAAAATTAATAATTTTGGCAACAATATTTTATTTGTTTTCTAAATTTATGCGGGAGTAGGTCCTCTTAGAGACTATGTGCTCGTTATGAAAGAAAAGTATGAATTTAATTGAAAAGTTTAACCATCAATTCCTTCTTTTCTATAAAAGGATAATTATGTTTCTTAAAATACAAAAATATCATGAAAATTAATCGTTTGTTTTAAATATTACTAACCTTTAATTTATCCCGACATTCACATTAAAATCCGACATTGCATTGGTAGATAAAATAGTTAAGTGTTAGATAAAAAAGTTAGTGTGTCCCAGCAGAAAAAAGTCAGAATAAAACCTTAAATAAAATTGTGAAATTTTAAATTTTATGCCTGTAAATTACAAACGTTAAAAAAATGCTGTTGTTTTAAAACTTGATACTGAAAAATTCGGGATTGAAATTGTTGAAGGCGAAATGCAGTTTTTTTAAAGGTTTTATGAAAACAAATAAAATAACTTTACAAACTGTAGTAATATTCTAATAAAATTTTGGTATGAATAGTAATGGTTTAAAAAAAAAAAATTGAAATGAAATTTTTTGAAATTAGGATTTGGCTATATTCTTGTACAAAATATTATATTTTTTAACCGATTTTTTTATTGATAGATAGGATTTTTCTTCCAAAAACTTTTACAATGAAACTAAGTTTATCGGTATTTAACTATACGGAAATTTCAATTACTTTTTTTGATTTTGAGATAATCATATGAATTATCTTTTTCTTAAAAATAGTTACGGGCCAGAGTGGGTGGCATTTGGATAGAATGCGCCCCGCGAAATCGAAGGTCTGTGTGTGTCGTCCGCAAAAAGTAACCGCTGTGTTTAAGGGACTGTTGCACATTAAATATGCCGTGGTCCAAACAGAGCCGTCTTTTTAAATGAAGGGCTATTGCAAAACTAGCTTTGTGGGGTCATTTGAAATATATTTAAGAATCGAATAATGACATTCTTATGCTTTTTGGTATTGGAGTAATCGTTGCTATGCACATGTGGCTGGAAAAAGCTTGAGCTAGAGCAGTTCAACCTTTTTTTTATTCTTGAAATACGGTACTAAATTAACTTATACATTTTTTTTACATTTTATAAAAATACCTCATAAATAATACCTAATAAGTATTTAAAAAGTTTTTGTTAATAAGTACATAATTTCTCTTGTATAATTTATGTAGAACAAACCCGTTTAAAAATTATTTCATTTGAAACTAATGAATAAAATTCTTCACTATTCTTTGTTTTAGTCAACAAAATAAGCGCGTTGTATAAATCTGTAGCATTGACAAGCTTTACTTTTTGCATTTGAAAACTTTTATTCTATTCGTTACTTAAATTTTTTTTCCGAATAAAAATCCGTGATATAAAAATAATAATATAAATACAAAAATAATATATATATATATATATATATATATATATATATATATATATATATATCAAACAATCAACTTATTTCTATTGATATATAATGTAACCCAAACTCAACACATTCCTGTTTTTTAATATTTGCAGACAACACACGTTTAAAAATTTTGACCTTTTCGCGAACACTTATTTTGCTCGTTGAAAGCAAAGTTATTTTTTTATAACACTGCCACATTTTAATTCTCAACTGGTAGGTCGGTCTGGTTGCAAAGAAATTTTAATTTAATTATACAAATTACAAGTAAATGGCAGATGGTTAATAGCAAAACAACAAGCGAGTGTTTAGAATAATAAGAATTAAAATGTAGGTTGTCCGAAATCGTTTGCTCTCAACACTGTTTTGAAGTTCCAATATAATTTTGTTATGATTGAGTGGCAACACCCGAAATGTTTATCAAATGATTAGCAAGCTTGACAGATGGAATGGAACGGAAAATGTTTTCTATTTGATTTCGAACAATATTGCAAACACATTTATGAAACCAGATGCCATTGTATAATTAGATGCAAGTGTTCACTGCTGTTTTGTTAAATGGTGAAATTTAGAATAAACGCGGTCATTCGTTTCTTACTCATTTTTCATTGGAATAGAACAAAAAAAGTTGGATCTCGACGGTTTAAAAAGGTGCGGTTTCCAAAGTTGGATTTTCATGTAAAATGTTGTTATCTTTTGTAGCAAAGTTTCTTAATTCTTTGGACATTTGGTAGTTTTTATTATTTATTTTAATAACTGTGTGCTTATCTTTAGATTGTAAATGGATTTTTATACAATAAAAGTTGAATTCCAAACTTATGTATTCTTTTATTTTTTATAAATATGTTATAAAATTATGTAATTGTTTTAAGTTGTAATTTAGTATTTGCAAATGCAAAACTGTATACAAAACAATTTTTTAAATTTTCATGTTTCAGGGTTTAAACGAACTTTACACATTTTTTCGAAATGTAAAAGAGTTATGCGTATGTTAGTAGAAAAAATTTATTGCAAGGTTTTTCTAAATACTTATATTTTTGTGTAGATATATGTTAACGGAATATATTTCACTGTATTAACCAGGAATACAAAAAGTAAATGGTATTCAATATCTTGATCAAACCTGTAAAGCAATAGGACATTATTACTTTTTTTATCCTAAAACGTGCGTTTTTAGTAAATGATATCATAAAAATTGATAGATAACATCAAAATAATTGATAAATTGACCATTGATAAATTGATTTTAAAATAAAACTGTTCTAAATAGGTTTTGAAATTAAATGTTATTATTGAAAAGTATAGTACTATTAATACTGCAAGTGTATGACAAGTTATTATTTTTTTCTTGTATCGGTCTTTCTTTTGCAAGTTTGGCTTAAGTAAATTGTTGGAGCACTTATTAACAAAATATATGGCTAGATGAAAACAAATCAGAAGTGCTCCGAATTCAATTTAAATTATCAGTCAATTTGAACAATTAGTTGTTATAAAACTTCATCATGCTTGAACATTAGTTTGGTCAAGTTTCAGATGCTTCAAGCAATCATCATGATGATTTCAATAGCAATAAATATAAATTGAACAATACATGTTAAAAAATTAAACATTATTTTTATTTAATATTTCCATATTGTACTTTGCTCACATGTGCGTTACGAATGCTTACAACTTCACCTACATTGTGGCTAGATTGAAGAATTTCAGTAATTTATAAAAAAATCATTAGAAATTATTTCATAATTCAAAAGATTTTTAAATATTAAAAACCTGATTTCTAAGTAATGTAGTTTCAATTCTTAGATATAGTTTTAAAGTTAATTACAATTTTGGTAATAACTCGTTAGCAATAAAATACACCTTATGAAATTATAAAGATATTTAAAAAAAAGTTTTAATAAAGTTTTTAAGCTAATGATTATTTTTTGGCATTTATATGTATAGAGTAGAAATATTTTCTACAGCTTTTTGAATATTAGATTAGAGAAAAAATTATTCTTTTTGTTTAAAATTCTTTAGTGCAAAAATATTGAAATACAACATAAAATGTTAAATAGACTAAATTTTGATTTGTTTAAAATAGAAAAATTGTTTCTTTCAAAAAAACTGCATGAAAACTGCAGTTTTTATGCAGACAAAAACCTTTAATTTTCGTTCACGGAAAACCTGCATAAAACCTTTATAAAACCTTCATAAAAACTGCAGTTTTTTGTTTCAATGTCCTTCAAAAAACCTGCATGAAAACTGCAGTTTTTATGCAGACAAAAACCTTTAATTTCCCTTTAATTTTCTTTACCACGAAACCTGCATAAAACCTTTATAAAACCTTCATAAAAACTGCAGTTTTTTGTTTCAATGTCCTTCAAAAAACCTGCATGAAAACTGCAGTTTTTATGCAGACAAAAACCTTCAATTTCCCTTTAATTTTCTTTACCAGGAAACCTGCATTAAACCTTTATAAAACCTGCGAAAAAACTGCAGTTTTTATGAAGGTTTTTTGAAGGACATTGAAACAAATAACTGCAGTTTTTATGAGGGTTTTATGAAGGTTTTATGCAGGTTTTTAATGAAGGTTTTATGCTGACTTTTTTTGCTGGGGTGTATTCAAAAGTAGATGATGGAGTCTGTTTACGATATAATTTAAAATTATAAAGTAGGTAAGATATAATTTAAAATTATAAAGTAAGTAAAATAATAATAAAATGTGAGGAAAAAGGTATTGCTGTAAAAATAATTTGAAAGTAAGGTTTTCGTTTAAAAATACTTCTGTGTTTTTGCGCGTTTATTGTTATTTTAAGAGAACAGTGAACTTTCAAAAAATCCAAAAATACTAATACTAATGCAATTTAAAAATAGTGCTATCGTGATTCATGTATATTTTCATTAAAATTTGTTTTACTGTTTATACGTGCTCCTCAGTAACTTTATGTAATTTGTTTATGCAATTTTCTCTGTAAGTAAAAATACATAGTTGTTTACACTTCCAAATGTTTCAGGTGAGTTAATTTATTTCAGGATTTTCTTGTTACTTTACCATAATATTGCTTAAATATGTTTAAACACTTTATTTGATAAATGCTAGAGGTATAATTTAACTATTTTGTAAAATAACACATCATAATAAACTTATAAGGAAAAGTTTGCATAAAACATTTTTATTCAAAAACTTTCTAAATTATACTTCCAAATTTATTTAAAAATATGAGACGTTTTTTTATAATATTTTAGATATATATAAAATCGTAAAAAATACACACACATAATATTAAAAAAATATAATTTAAAAAAAACCATTTTGTTTTCAAATTTTGTTCATTTTTATAATAAATATATATTGTTATGTTGTAAAAATTTCAAAAGAATTCCTTTGAAAACAGAAAATTAGGTATTTTACCCTTAAAATGCCTCAATCATAATGCGACTTCTATGTGACATTCTACGAGATATAACAAATAGCTTGATGAATTTTGGTAGGCATCCTATTCTTTATTATCTTACCAATCGTCTTTCAATCTTATTTTTTTCGGGATAAATTCCAAACCATCGCTCATAACCCATTGTGTAAATCCAATTCGACGTTAATTAAACCATTTAATTAACAGGTATCCTACTAAAAGCATTTGTAAAACAAATTTGACTCTTTGAACAAAAGTTTAAAAATAAACTAAAATATAAAACTTTAACTGCATTGACTTTGTACGTATATAATTACCTAACTATTTTACTACGTTTCTATGTAATTTAGAATTGTGTACCTTTTTATCATTTTACAATTTCCGCATAATTATTCTGCTAAATGGAAATTACTATGCAAACCCCAAACTAATTTAGTTTAACTACAACTGTTGGACACTCCCCCTGTAGCGTATTTAATCAAGTGATTGTTCCACAAAACTTATTAAGAATATGTTATTGTACAATAAAAATAAGCTCCGGTTCAGTTATAGAATACAAATGAAAACCTTCAGCTATTTCTTCTTCATGGCTGCTATTTTAAATTTATTTTTATTTTTAAATATACAGGTTGCAGTGACCTAACTTTTAAAAAAATCCCTTGATCTTTGCTCATAACAAAGTCCAGCCTTAATTGCATATTTAGGCTGAACTGCCACCGCCCGGTAAAGCGCCATTAAATCCTTTTCAAAACTTTATGATACCATTACCATTTCTTTCATACTCTTTCTAAAAAACAAGCAGAAACCAACTTCTAGAATAACCCATCCCAAGAGTTTGGTTCCCGTTTCAAATAATAATAATAATAATAATACGAAGTAAAAAAGAATCCAAGCTATTTATTGCGAAGTGATGCCTAATTTTCATCCGAGGTTATTACATCCCAGTTTATTTCATTATACCACGTCTCAATAGTCTAATTTACTTTCTAGCGTGCGCGAAAGGGAAGCATTCGACAACAATAAAAGGCGTTTCCAGCTCCTCTGCTACTTGAATGGATGTCGTCTTCTTCCATTTTTGAAAAAGGAAACCCACGTGGTGTTTAGGGTTAAGAAAAAACAAGGGTATTAATTCAATTAAGTGGTTTTTTGAAGTGAAGTGATCCGTCATTCTTTGCGTAATTGGGGGCTATTCTTCGGCAGTGGCTATTCTCGCACGGAAATATGGGTCTGCCTCTTGGACATGATGGGTTTTATGCATTGTTGTGTCTTCTTAAGAGGTCGAATGGGGTATCATAAGTCATTGCGAGGGCTGTTTTAGGGAGTATGAGTACTCGAAGGTTTAAAGAATATATTTTTTGCTGTAAGGTTGATAGAATTAGGGGTTTTCTTGTTGTTAAGTATGTTAGTTGATACGTGTCATCAAGTATCAATCAATTTTTTGAGCTGAAATTAATATCATGATATTTAGTGCTTTTTTTTATAATGAGGGATTTACTGAAAGATGTACAGGATGTTCAGTAAAGTTTTTTCTTACCCCCTTAGTTTTTTAACGCCCCCAGCCAAACTTTATAAATTTATTGAATACAAATTTAATTTTAGCAACATAGACGTTTTTCTTGTAAATAATAAAGTTAAATTAAATATAATTTATAAATTAAACAGCTTAAAATAAAACGATATAATCAAATATAGAGCGTAACGTTTTACTAGTAATCTACAGTCCGAATTTTTAATTTAAATTTAGTGTTCTTCTCTGTCCGGGTCCACTCCCTTAAAATTGCCAAGTCAAATATCGTTTTTTACCAACTGTTTTATAGTCAAATTACCAGCTTTTTTGACAACTTTTTTTAGAGTCTGATAGTTTACGCGATTTTCCCCGCTTAAATGATAAAGAAAAATTAGTTTTGGATGGGACTATGCTAACTCGATAAGAAGAAACATTTATTAAAAAATTTGCAGTTTTTTTTTACAATGGTTTACCTAGGCTCATCATCACATTCAGTGATACAAACATTCATTTATTGATAATAGCTCATCACTATTACATTCAAGGATTAAAACTACATTCCGTGAATGCAGTCCACTCATTGATCTGCTATTATATTCAATGAATTAGGTCACATGACCGTGACGCTCATAGAATAGTGACGCACTCGGTGATTCTTCGCAGGCCATAAGAATGTAGACGCCATTCTTGTAGATATGGACAACCTATTTGGCAAACTTGTGAAACATTTGGCTTTTATTTTAAAATTGAAACCTGTTAGAGTTTTATTTTATAAAAATCCAAATGTTTCACGAGTGTAGCAATTTAGTTTGGGATTTTGACAAGTCTTCAAGGATTTACCAACATTATGGGGGGGGGGGGGGCTACCCCTCCAAACACCCTTTGCGAGGGCCATGGATTGGTGCATACTTTAACATGTACTGCTCTTAGAAACTTGATCTAATAAAAAAAATATTCAGTTCTAAAAGTAAAAAATGTTAGTTTTTAAATTTATATTGCATTAAAACTCTTCTAGGAAAATAGAACATATACCTGAAATTGTCCACGTTAAATAATCCCAAATGTTTTGTTTGCGACTACAAATAAATATTTCAGATCAATTTCTAAGGGGACAGGCTTCTGTATGAATAAATTAGCCATAAATTAGAATTGGAGCTCCACGTGTTTCCGAGTTATTTTTAATACAAAAGAGATTTTTCAATTTCAAATACAAAAATATAAATACAAATATTGAGGACCCCCAACAAGCTCAAGGGCCAATAATATTGGTTCAGTGTAGTATCTCCTATGCCCCGGTGATTATGCAACTTCTTTTTTAAATAAATTACTTTTGTAGAATTAACAATATTTACTGGTAAAATGTTCCATTTGTTGATTACCCCACTATAAACATAGCGCTTTCTCCTATCTCGATTAAAATGTAATTTGTTTAATTTAAATCCGTGACCTTTCATTCTATCACTTATATTTTAATCAAAAACCCCGACATCCCTCTGTTTTTAAAGTATACATATTCAAATGTCTTAACCTGTCCCCATAATCCATGCCTGAAATACCTTGGACCCATTTAATAGTTCTGTGCTGAACTTTCTCTAACAAACTAATGTATTTTAAAGTATGGTGACCAAAACTGTATAGAATACTCCTGATGAGGCCTTACCAAACATCTGTACAATCTCAGGATTATACATTTAAATTTTCCATAAAAATAAAACATAAAAATTCATTGAACTTGACATGAAAATATTCAGGTAATACAAAAAAATCTCCAAAGTTTTCAGCCCAAGGAGGATATAAAAATAAAAATTTTGCATTGGCCTTAATGAGGTATAAAAATAAATCCTTGTTATAGTGAAAAATCAGAGGTCAAAAGAGGAGAAAACAAAATTCGGAAGATTGACTAAAAAAAAAATTACTCTATTATTTCTCAGACTAATTGTTGTCCCATTTATTTAGCCATTGTTAAATAGGTCGGGAAGTCTTTTAACGAGCATCATTTAAAGTAAGGTTTTTTTTATGTAGAAAAAAATGTCAAAGCTTTAAAGTTCTAAACAAAGTTTTGAACTCCAATTAGTCTGTGTTTGTTGATATAGGTTATAGCTAAAGGGTGGTCACTAGCTTAATTATTTTCGTTCGTGGTCCATAGGTAGAACAATGCAAATCGAAAAGTGTTCAAAACAATTAAAGATAATATAACTATTTATTTAAATTAACGATTTTCCAAAATTAAAAAATAATTTTTTAAAGGTCGCCTAAATAACTAAATCGCAGAAATTGCCTTATTTCATATCATATTAAACAATTTAAACTCAACGAAGTAAGGAATAAATTAAAAAGTTAAGAAGTTTGGACATTTTAGCTTGGAAGTTAGCAGCAGTGATTCATGATTTTTTAAATCCTAAAAAAAATATATTTAAATACATTTTCCTTGTGGTTATCGGAAACTCTAAGTTTAGAGATTTATTTGTTGAATAAATTTTTTTTGAAGTAATATTTTAACTTTAAAAATCCTAATTTTCAGTGTTTTTAAGCATTTTTACGATGAGCATGAAGCACTATTATTTATGCTTTAGAGTTTATCAAATTTAGTAGTAGAGCTGCGTAAAATCTTGAAATAGTTATGAATAATGGTTTCTGAAAGTTTATATATTTACTAATATTCTTGTAATTATTATTAACTAGTATTACAAATATATCGCCGGCTTCATTCATACACCACGTACCTTCCAAACCACGGATGCAGCAACTGTAACGAAAACTGCTTGGCGACGAAATTCGAGCTCTGAAATCACGTGACTTCCACATTAATTCTGCAACTATATTCTAAGCTCATGCATTCCAATCCCTTTTTATAAACAATTTCACATTTAAAGGTGCTGCGGTTCCACGCTACTGCTTCTCCATCCGTGGTCAGCGGTTATGTGGTGTGTGAAATAAGACGACTATATACGATATATCTAATCACTTTTATGTTATCTTTTATCCAACATTGGCTAATAATATTTGGTTTTGGGCTCCTGAAAATAGTAATATTTTGCAAAAATATATCAGTATATGTCTGAAAGCGGTATTATGGCAATCGAACTTGGTATATTAGTTATTTATGACATTGATAAACATGGCATAATATCAAATTTCATGCAATTCAAAATTTGTTTGCCTTCGTCCAACTTTTTTCTTTTTAAATAATCAATATAAAACGGGCTAACGATTTTCTACAAAACGTAACCCGTTTCAGATATGATATCGTTGTACACACTGTTCTAAAGGTTCGATAGTTAGAAAGACAGAGAGTAAGAGAGCGTAAAATTGAGATAGAGACAGAGGGAAAGAGAGATGGAGACAAAGATAGAGACAGAGAAAGAAAGAGACAGAGTAGAGAGAGAAAGATAGAAAGAGAGAGACATAGAAAGAGAGAGACATTTAAGAGAGAGACATAGAAAGAGAGAGACATAGAATGAAAGAGACACAGAGAGAGGGACAGAGTGAGAAAGATAGAAAGAGATAGACATAGAAAGATAGAGACAGAAAGAAACATATACATAGAAAGAGAGAGGGGGACAGTGTGAGAAAGACATAAAGAGATTCCATGTAAGACATATTTTGCGAATTCGGAACGAATACACGATCTAAAAAATATTAAAGATCAATTTAAATGAAATCGACGCAGTATTGAATTTTATATTAATTTTATACTTATTGCAGCTTCTTTAAATTGCGCCAAAATTTAGGTATGTATTTTGTAATTTGGCATCAACTTCAAAAAGTTAGAATAAGTATAAAATTAATATGAAATAGTAAAGCTTTTTTAACTTGTTCATAATTTTTTTTAAAAAAATTAACTTTTAGTGCTTTTTTTCTTAAAATCAATTATCCTTTTTTTTTTTTTTTTTAAAGCATTTTTTTATTTTTTAGCAGGAAGATTATTTTGCGCTAAATTAAAATTAAAACTGAAGCAATTTAATATTGAAATAGAAGCACTTATAAACTATTACCTACAACATTCCCTATATAGTTTGTTAAAAAAAATCCATTGGATCTATTTTAGCCTAATTTGCAAAAATTAAATACTTTTAACCGAGATCAGAAATAAATGACTTTTCATAAACATAGCTTAACTATATCTTACAAAAAATACTCTTCTTGACAAAATAGTTAGCTATTTTGTTTACTTTAAAAGATTGGAACACTTGTTACAAGCACGTATTCAAAAATATTTTAATTTGTATTGCAGACATTCAAAATGGTGATTGCTTTGTTAGGTGCCGGTATTACCCTTTCAATTTAATTTTTAATAAAGGTTAAGTGAGTGAAATAGACACTGTTCACATCTGCACCCCTCTCTCCTCTATACAAACTAATGGTGTCTATCAATAGACAACTACTTTTTTTTATTACTGCCCAATTTTAAATCTCTCAAAATGATGTCATCCAATTTTTCAGTTTAATTTTTACCCTCCTTTAAATATCATATCGGCTTAAAACTAGGCATACTATCTCAACGCCAATGATAGTAAAATATTTTGTCAATTTTTAAAATTAATAATTTAAAATAATTAATTATTATATTTTTAACATTGAAAACTTGAACAACGGAAAGTTTCGAAATCTGTACAATTCTATAAGCGATTTAAAGTCTTTCTGTATTCATTTAAAGTATTTTAAGCAACAAAAGCAATATTGATAAAAAAAATTTAAACAAATACTCAGGGGCGTTGTAATTTAAAAGTTAAGGGGCCGGGGCGTCTGGTTCTATAATCATATTTAAAAGTAGAAATTGTTTAATTATGTCTTATGTTAAATACTATTTAACCACAGTGAATAACCAAAACATTGTAATGACCTAATTAACTTAAGAAATTATGAATTTTGTTATTATATAAAATTATGTTACATAATTCATTTTGATCATTATGATTCATATATTAATATGAATATTTTTGCACTTGAGATTTAGTTAAAAATATCAGAAAAATATTTAGGAATATGAAAATTGTGTCCAATATAGGGTCGGGGTTACCCTAAACTCAAAGAAGAACCACTTTTTTATCACCCTATATTAAGGTTGCAAGCAGGACACTAGTTTGAGGGTCTCTTGAACCTATCTTTTTTTTTACTGTTGTATATACTCTAATCTATGTTAAAAATTTATTTCATCCAACGTTATATATATATATAAAATTCCTCGGTAGATGTCGCCACGTAAATTTTATTTGAATTTCCGATTCTAAATTTTTCTGATAAACTACATGGTTTCACAGCCACTTTTTGTGATATTCTGAACTATTTCACAGAAATACAAATTCACAAGTTCAAAACCTTTAATTATTTATTCGAAAGATTATTTCGAGGGTAAATTAGCGAATCGGCTGTCTCCAATTAAACACTCTTTTTACTGTAGTTATTTTGATTGAAGGGTACGGTTTAGTTTTAAATATTTATTCATAGAGGGCGACACTACTTAAAGTTCCTTTTTAAAAGGTATGGGAGAGTTGGATCACTTCAGTTCATACCCATAATTGTAATCAATTACCAATTCAAACATAAATGCTTTATAGAAAGTTATGGTAATTAGTAGTAGGCAATTTGTTTGAGTTTAATTTTTAATTAACAATTATTTACTAATTAACAATTATTAACTATCAACAATTTGTTAATTAAAAATTATTAACTATCAACAATTTGTTAAAAATATCATTAATTGCAAAAACGTTTTAAGATATTATTAAAATTATGAAACTTATATTAATCCTAAAATAATAGCAAAACTAGGATTAAATATAATTTTTATAAATAATATTAAAAAAAAATTGCGTTTAAGATCTCATTCGGTATATTGTTAAAAAATTTGGATATAAAATACCATTTTAGGTTGAGAGAGGTTCTTTATTATGAATCTTCGAACGATGTTTCTTTTTTGGTGCAGAAATCTTCACAATTGAATTGTCAATGTGGGAAATTAAGAAAGTTTCCGAAATTAATTTCGACATTCAAAAAGATAAAAATCCGAGTTCGTTTCTATGAAAACAATTGTCGGCAGATAAAGGAAAATATTTTTTCAAACATCCTAAAGATTTTAATGTAAAACGCAAACCAATAAAATATTATATTTCACTTGCTCATAAAGCATATACAATTCAGATCTATACGCATTATGAAGATCTACGTGAAGATGCTGGGAAACGACCCTACGCTGCGTTTGCGCTCACGGATGCCGTGCTTACCTCTCTTTTTCAAGCTTCATATTTTTACCATTTATTTTGTTTGGGGGACTGAACTTTGGGGGACTTTTGGGGGGGGACTGAAACAAAAAAATTCTAAAATTCCCAACTCAACATTGCAATAAATTTCCAGTTCCAAGTGACCGACATTTTTCATCTTTTTCTTAGATTAAGTAGAATTAAATGCTTAAAATAAACAGTAGAAAGCTACGATACATGTTTTTATATTGTTTTAATTCATTTAATTTATTGCAGAATACTTTATTTGAAAATTATTCATGTATGAAGATAATTTGTAATTTTCCGAACAGAAAACTTAATAAACATTAATTGAGAATTTGATGCAAAAGCCTATATGAATTACACTTAAATAAACCTTAACTAAAAAAATTTGAAAAATTAATTTTCATTTAAGTAAACTGGAATACGTTTGCAGATGAATATCGAAACATCAACAGTTATCATTGCCATTAACTACTGTCACGGTGGATATTTTTATGAAATAATATCTACTTTTATAGTTGGTATATTAGAATAACTTTGTCTTAATATATCATTATGTACAGCCAGTGATATATCATAATGGTTACATATTCTACACGTTGTGCACAGGTGACTAATAAGGCTTTCACAGTGAAAGAAAAGGTTACGATATTATTTTGAATATCTGAATACTACTCTCAGTATACATATATTTAGGGATTTATGATATTTTTTACGTGATAAAAAAAAGGGCGGGGGGGGGAGGGTTGTGAGGAATTTCAATCTTAAGAAAGTTTTAGATCACCTCACGTGCTTAGAACTTGCGTGCTATTTACACTCAAAGTACAAAGGGTTAATAAAATATATGGATACCCAAGTGATGAAATACTTTTAAATGGAGATAAAGAACAGGCTAACGAAAGAAAAAGTTGTTTTTATCTTCAAGATCGTGTAGTTATCGTTCAGTTTTAAGAACAGGGAATCAAAAACATGTCGTTATTTTGGTTACTGAGTGTCGTTATTCTTGTCCAAATGGTTAACAAAGAGATAAAACATAAAAATACAACAAAACGTTAAAAGAAATAACAGAAATCAAACAATGCGTATATTATTTATTAACTGGAAAATACAGTATTAGCCTGGGGATTGCAAATTATCTTAGGGTACAACTGGGACAGTCCTAAGGCGGATCCGATCTTGTTTCACTGTCATCGTTCCGTCTTTGTCGAAGACAACGTTGGTGGTGAAGTGGAATTCGCCATCTTTGAAACACTTTTCTCCGTCACCTGGACATTCTTTAATGATTCCAGTGTTGGCCATAACTACGATGGAGTTATTCATTGCTATGCAGCTCAGAGTGTAGAGCATGGGTCTATCTCTGAAGTTATCAGGATCCTTGCACGGATTGATTCGCCTATTTCTAATCCCAAGTACGCTTTCCAGTAAATGGGCCTCGTTCACGGATGGAATTACTCCGACCTCTGGAAAGATGATCATATCGATTTCCTGGAACATGAAAGTGGTAATAAATAAGTACGGGATGAACATGCAGTTTGAAGTTCAGTAGCGATTGCACATCTAGTATTTGGTTTCTGATGTTCAGCATTGATGAATGTAATTCAACGTACTAACGTGGATAAAATAAACTTCATATATATATTTTTAAAGTATGTAGTAGATGATTAAAATAATATGAAATACGTTCACTGCATAGTGGTGTGCAAAATCACATAATTATCTATTTTACTCAAAGAAAGCCTATGTTCCTTGAAGCATATAATTTATCTTTAATTCCACAACCTAGTGGTGTATGTGCCACTTTCCGACCAGAACCAAACACGGGGCATTCCTGTGACTCCTGGACGCACAATAGACTATAAAATTAAATTAGCTTAACATTTAAAAGGCTTTTGAGACATTGATTAAAGGGCATTTTAAAAACGTATTGGTATGCTCTCTTTGTTAAATATATTTTCCCCCAAATGGTCGGCAATTGTTACGTGGTTGGTAACTTATGCATTCTCCCTCCTACAACTGTGATGCGTGAGAAGTAAGATACTTAAAATCAACCTCTGTGCTTGTAAAACTCGGTTAATGACTTTTAATATGGCAAGAAATTCGCTACATTATCAAGATTCGGTTTTTCCATTGCATTTTATGAAAAAGCGCGGAAAAAGAAAATTCCAGGAAAGAGGGAGGCAAACTTTCAATTTGCAGTTTCTGCAGTTCCAGACTTGCTAAAATGAGGATCAGCACACATCGAATACTCTTGAATTTAGCGACGTAAATGACAGATATTTGGCCACTAAGCATGTTAATATTTTCCCCATAGGGGTTTAACCGTGATATAGATATCTGAAATGTTACTTATCCCTCCCATGTGGTAAAAAGGCCATACAGTGACCGACCTTATCTACTCTTCTCTGCTCGATGGTAAGTCATTTGTCGTCATAGACTGATTGCCAGTGAAGTTATGATTGAAATATCAATACTTTTAAAGTCACACAAGTTTCTATTTATGACCGCTGCATCTCTTGTCTCTCGATTTAAAAGGATTTAAAAATTGAAAACAAACTTATATTTGAAATGTTTGTTTAAATAATTGATACAATTTAAGTTAGTAAATACAGTATCCCTTCTGCGTTATTAATAAATTTATTTTCAAAAACATATCACATTTTAACATTTGAGTTATACTTTGCATCAAAATTATTGTCATCTTAAATTTATTTAGTGTGATTAAAAGATGGTAGTTTCCGCTTTATCTAACTTTTAACACGGTGATCCGCGAATACCCGTAGGTCGGTAAGCACTGATTTACACCCCTTTCATTTTTGCTTATTACAGCTTCTTGAAGTAGCGCAAAAACTTAGGTATGTTTCTTGTAAATTGGCAACAACTTATAATAATTAATATAGTTTAAGTTTAAGTTAGTAAATGCAATATCTTTTCTGCATTATTAAAATGTATATTTCAAAAACATATAAAAGTTTAACACGACACAACTGTATCCAGATGTGTCGTAGTGCCACCTAAAGGAACTTCCATTTCAATCTCACCTCTGATTTTGCGTTTTCAGCTGCCCTCGCATACTGGTCCAGGTTCGATTTTACGCTGACGCCCGTCGAATTGTTGTCCGACGGCTTCGCAAAGAACACGGTAACTGTGGGCTTGGCTTGAACGTGTTCGACATTGAAGAGACCAAGGCAGCAACTTAAAACCAGGAGGTACGTCGAAGGACAAGTCATGGTCCTGAAAAAGAGAAATATTGCGCGTTTAGATTCATTTGCTTTTTCAAATGACTAGAAAAGTATTAATAATGACTTAATGAAATTTAAAGGGATTAACATAAATCTTGTGATGACTGCAATAGCCAAATCACTGTCAAAAAAAGGTACTTAAATATAAGAATTTGAACCTACTCGTGTTTCTTTAAGTATAATTGCATCGTAAAAGAGGGTATGTCATACTTAAATGCAAATATACGTATTTTTTCAGGCACACGTTTTTTATCATTTTTTTTTATTAAAACTTCTTAATATCGTTTTGTCAGTGTAAAAGGTAAACTACTGGACTGTGCTGCGGAGGATCTGGGTTTGATTTGTGATAAGTCTTACTTGTAATTATTGATATGTTTGTTGTATTTGTATACTTTTTAATTGGAAATTATTTTTGTCGTATTGTATATCAATGACAAGTTCGTAATATGAGGTGAAGCAGTCTATTTAGATAAGCTCATACTCACTTTTACTCGTTGTACACATTTTTTAGTGCTGTAAGTTGGAGTTACTTGGATCCAAACAAATTTTTTTTTACATCACTTCTGGGTCTGTTGTCATAAAAATATAGACGTGAATCACCATCACTCCAACAGGCAGGGAGTTAACCAACAGGCAGCAGGAATGATTAATTTTTTTGTTGTTTTGGGTTAAAATAAGAAAGAGAGGAGGAGCGATAGAAACAAGTATACAAGACGAGTGTGGATAAAAGAGTTGGAAGGGGTCAACTTCAGCAAACGCACCTCAATAGATTGAGGACTATTTGAGCAAAGGCTAGCTAAGGAGTACCCTATTTAAGTTAATAACAGTGTGCCTACCTAAATAGTTTAAGTTTAAAAAATTGGGCTCACAAAATAATTTTCAATCGTGATATTGGACTCTGCTGAATAATGAGTTTGCGAACCACTGGACTACATGATATATAAGATTAAAAAAATCGAAACAACTACGGAGTTTTTACATTGTGTAAATTTAAATATGGTAAATATTAAAAATGCTGGGTGATACAGACTCTAACACATAAAACTTAAAATTTTGAAACTAGTATAATACATACCTCGTGGATGGGACACAGCAGTTGATGGCGTCCAGAAAATTGAATGCTTGAGCAAAATCGTGTCCTCTATTATACTCTCAAAAAGGGATTTCCCAGTTTGGCAATTAATTCTCTTTTCAGGATACAAGACGATGAAACGCAATTCTTACATTTCTCTGGAATCAAAATATACTTGATATGAATGAAATTAGTGAAAAATATATGTCGTCACTCCTTTGGAAAATATTTTTCATTCCAATTAGTTGGGTTTTATCGGAGTTGGATTGTAGCAACGCCATTGTATTCCAACATGAATATCTTCAGAGTACTTCTCTATTGCCTCATATTTTTTTTAATTTAATTGTTAAATTAAGAGTTAAAATTTTCAGGGAAAATATTACTTAAATTATATATATATATATATATATATATATATATATATATATATATATATATATATATATATATATATATATATATATATATATATATATATATATATATATTATATGTAGTATATTTTATAACTCGTCTCCCCACTATAAAATTATACCATTACTTTAATTAAATTTCTTTAACTTTGTATATCGTCCCTTTTACCAGTACCAAAGCACCCAACTTATTTAATCTCGAGAGGCAATATCCCACTCTTAGATTTAGGATGAGTCACCACTACACATGTGACTACTGCCCCCACCCCCCACGCCACTTCAAAATCCCGAACTAAAACTAGAAAATGCGAACCCAAAGTAGAGTAGCCAATCAGAGGCGTCCAGAGTGAATTCTCCTTCTCATAATCGCCATCTTGATACAAATTCAGATGTAACCTCGAAGCTGAAAGAGGTCTTGCTCTGATGTCCGGACAATAAAAGATGTGAACTCAGCCTTTGTTTGATACCATCCTCCTTGAACCTATCTAATAACTAACGACTGCACCCATCTAAATGATAATCAATATATATATATATATATATATATATATATATATATATATATATATATATATATATATATATATATATATATATATATATATATATATATATATATACTAGCTGAAATACTCGTTTTACGCACGGGAAGGAAATAAGTTTCAAAATTGATACAAATACAATATTTATAGCGAAATAAACAATATTCTTAATTTTTCACCCATCAGGGTATTAAGCTCCATGCATCAGGGTATCACAGTATTAAAAGTACTAATTTGTAACGAAATTTTATTGGCAAGGTCCTGCAAGAACTGGAAAGGTTGCTAATATGGAGAAGTTGTCTATACAATAACGTGGATATATATGCGTTACTCCCGTTGATCACCATCCATATTTTAACCTTTAGTAACATCCCAAAGATTTAAACAGGAAGAACTTATAAATGTTAATAAAAATTATCTGAAAAAGTTTTATTAGACACTTATGTCAACATTTGTCGTTAAGTTTCACAAATTGGTGAGAATATAAGAAGAAGAAAAAAACGAAAAATAATTTTAAAAGGTTCATTTGCCAAATTCAAGATTTTCATATTTTTTCTTTTGTACGGTAAACCCTATCAATATGCGAGAAGGGATGGTCGCCCAGCACTTTTTTTAGATTTTTCCCCCGCACTTTTTAAATATTTAACTTTTTTAAATAAAAAATAAATCATATTTTTTACTTCATTGCCAAATCAATTTAAAAAAAAAACGTATCCTATCCCCTACCCACTACTACAGAAGATTTACGCAAACCCATTCCCTCTCTGACACTTGTACCACGTGGGGGAAGAGTCTACAACAACAGTTTTCGATTCCGCCACATAACTCCTCGTATAGGCATACCATCATATAAAGAAAGGTAGGCCGCATCGATCAAGCCGATTATTAACCCATTCCGCCCGCTGACCTTTGTACTCCGTGAAGGGAATTTCTCCCTTAGCTGCAGACTATTTCGTTCACATTACTCCCAGGGGAATCGTGTTAGGGGCGATAAATTACCTACCGTGGTATAGGAAAGTGAGTCGCGTCGATCAGGTCGTTTGTTAACACATTTTACCCTCTGATCTTTATACCGCATGAAGGAAAATGTCACCCTTGGTGACAGGCAGTATAAACTTCCACTCCATTAATTCTATGGGAAATCAGCCTTCGTGGATAAACGACATAACATGGAGTACAGGAAGGTAGGCCGCGTCAATCAGATTGACCATTTATAGACTCTTCCTCTGACCGTCCTACCACGTGGGGTCCAAAGTGTTCATGAATGAACCAATTATTACGGTACAGAGTGGCTTGTACCTACCATATAGCTTACTTTTCTATGTAAGATATAAGTAACAACTCTTGCAAAATTCATTTTCCTGGGTATACAGAAAGTTAGAAAATTACTGATGAGTCAGTGGATAAGTGGCAAGGTTTTTTACTTTTGGCAGTTAGAGTTTGAATTTTTGAATATGAAAATCCTTTCTTAGTGAGCAATTTTTGCTTAAAATGCCATGCTCCATGCCAAATTTAATTTTCATAGTTGATGTAGTACGGAATATTCCATTATCCAATCATATTTTCACCATTTTGACATATATTTTATAATTTTTTGACACTAATTTCGCCATTTTTATTTTATTTTTACAAATATGATCATATTTTAGTTCATTTGGCGAAATTTTTTATTCATTCGGTGAAATTTTAATTTATTTGGCGATGTTTTTATTAACTTGGCAACAGTTTTTATTTATTTGGCGATATTTTGTCATCAGCCAATTATAATGCTCCTGGTTACATATTATTAAAATTTTCCATTGTTCAAATTTTATATTTTACATTGTTACATGTTCTCTATGTTAATCGTATGGGAAGGTTTATAAGAAATCGTTATTTTGGCATTTCGAGTTCGAATTTTTAAAAATCCTTTCTAAGTGCACCCCTGGGACCTAAGATGAATCTGTGTTCTAAATTTCAGCTCTCTAGGTCTTTTGGATCTGTAGATTCCCAAACTAACGTTGATTCTAACATCGAAAAAAGGGTTTTACATCCCCTTAAATACGTTCGATCGGAACAAAAATAGCTTACATCCCCTTAAATACGTTCGATCGGAACAAAAATAGCTTACTTTTCCTATTTAAGGTATAAGTAACAAATTTGCCAAATTTCATCTTCATAGATATACGGGAAGTTGGTGAATTAGTGATGAGTGAATGAGTGGGGATTTCGCATTTATATATATAGATAGTACCAGGGGACCGAGCCCAGCTCGCTTTCATATTTTTTACTTAATAATAGTTTTAATGAATCGAATTAAATACAAATGCTTTGAAATGTCCATATCAACGGTTAGACGTTTCGTGCTATTTTTTTTATCGTCTAACGTATTTTTATCGAAATATCCTTAAGTTCTTAGAAATGTGCTCATAAAACTGGTTAAACGCGTCAAGGTTGAAACGATACCGTATAAATTCTGCAAAAGTGACTTAAATTAATGTTATTAGCGATTCCGAGCGACTAATACAACCGTTCGCATAATTGTAGTACAAACATTTCATTTGCATGATAAAACGGGACAACATTCTTGTTGTTCAGTATTTTAGTAACCTTTTGAAATGATGTTTGCTTCAGTCTAACTCTTGAGTAACTGAATGGACTTTTAAATACTATGCAAAGTAGCTTTGTTATTAAGAAGATTAGGATAATGGAGATCAAATTATTTTTTTGCTACTGCAAAATTATTTCGGTATTTTTTTTGTCTTCAACCTGCATACACAAATAATCAGGAACGAACAATGTTTTATATTCTTATTAAACGTGTAATCAATAATAAAGATATTTACTTATTTCGAATAATTTTATGTGTAATTCGGAATTAATCATAGTGACGAAAATGAACGAAAATAAAGTTTTATATTTAATTCAGTGTAAAATAATATAATTTGAACCAATACCGATGCCGATATATTTCATTATAACGGCATCGAAAATCAACCTTCTATAAAATTAAACTTTTTCTATAATCTAAATATAAGAGTTTTTATTATATAATAGTAGTTACGAATAAACTAATATTAATCTATTTTTTTCTGTTAAATAGATTTTTTTAATGATGAAGCTGCCGTTCTCGACTTTTCAATACACATATATTATTTTATTTAGCCTAATGTTTGAAAATGACACGTGTTGAAATTTGCGACAGTTGTTAGGAATAGTTCATAATTATGTTCCTAAGAAAAGGTTACAGAATATAAAATAAGAGTTGGTAGCTTGCAGTCTGGGTCTTGAAAACAATATAGTTACTTTGAACACATTTTTATTAACAAAATACTTATTTGAAGTAACATGATAAAAATAATTAAAAACACATTTACGGTAAATGTAAAATTTATTTTTAAAAAGAGTTTTAAATTTGCTGAAATTAATTTCTCTGTTTGTATGTAAAAACTTTTTTTTCAAGCGTTTAAATTACTATGTACGTTTTAATTAAAAACTCCTTTTCCTTTGTTATATTGTATAAAGTTTCGTTACTCATTTAATTATCTGCTTGAAACTAAACATATTAACGTAATACGAGAACATTATTCAGTATTTTGTTATTACTATCTAATGCAATTTAATATCGACAATAATTTAATATTTAATTAGGCAGGTGCAAGGTTATTTCGGAAAAACCTTTAAATAAAGAAGAAACTTATTTGAAGTAATAAAGTAAATAAATTTTAAAACACGTTTA
This sequence comes from Troglohyphantes excavatus, assembly GCA_963932185.1. Taxonomy (NCBI): domain Eukaryota; kingdom Metazoa; phylum Arthropoda; class Arachnida; order Araneae; family Linyphiidae; genus Troglohyphantes; species Troglohyphantes excavatus. The sequence continues at coordinate 65,599,107 of OZ010667.1, forward strand.
TAGTAAATGATGTGAAATTTCTATTTACAAATAATTTTAAGTTTGTTAATAAAAAATTTAAACTCCTTTTCCGTTGTTCTATTGTAAAATCTCATTACTCATTTTCAATCACTCTCTAAACTAAACTTACTTACGTAATTCGAGAAACAGTTCATTATTAAATTGTACAAAATATCATAGAAATGTTGCTTTTACATTAAGAACTTTATATGACAAATTTGCTGGTATCAGTTATATAGAGAAAAAAAATATCATTTAAAACAATTTAACGTTTTCATTAATTATTTACTCATTAGAAAGTGGAATTAATAAATACCAAACCATTTTTATAGACACTATGCATGACATGGTCCCGATATTAAAATTTTGACGGAATAACAAAAACGCATGGTCGATTAGCCTTTGTGATTGGTGAATAACAAACCACGTGGTTACCATCAACCAATAAAAAATGCGCGTGAAGTAACTTATATCTTGATATGGCGTCATGTAATTTACACACAAAGCAGCGCAAAGTGTCCATGGAAAACAAATGTTAACTTTTGGAAACACTTCCTTTTTTCACAATTTCCAAAACATATCTTGAAAACTGGAAAACTCAGAATTTTTCTTTATTTCTTGTTTAATACTATCAGAAATAAGTGTATCTATGAACAATTGGTAAAATAAAAGCTATAAATAATAGAAGAAAATAGTTTATTAAATGTATAAAATTATATTTTTACCTTTATAAATATTACTTAAAATTAATTTAATAAAACTTCTTTTATTTATATCCATTAGCATATAAATTCTAAAAAAAATATTTATTAACAATTGCTAAAATAAAACTTATCAAATAAAAATTTATAACAAAGTTAAATTTTAAATGTAAATAAATATATATTTTATAAACAACATTGTTACATTAATTTAATAAAAACTTATTCAATTGATTTCATTGGAATATAAATACTTAACAAAACAAACGCAATTGCTTCTAATTTTTGTTTTGAAAATTCCATATTCTATTTACGGAAATACATAATCCATTTTACATGGAATAAAAAAATCTACTTGTTTATCCAAACGATATTTTTTTATATGGAATTTTAAAAATTTCTCTTGTGAATTCCACTTATGACGTCACGTGCAGAAACAGTAAAAATTCGCAGGATTAAATTTGTTTAAACTTTGATTATTTTAAATGCAAACGATTTTGTTCAAGTTCTTTTTAAATATTTATTAGAAAATTTATAGCATTTAGTAGACGAAATAGTCACGTGATTAGAATGTGTATTTTGTTTATTTAAAAACGCAAACGATTTTTCAATTTTAATTTACTGATGTTTCTTTCGTTTATTTATGAGAAAAAAATACTTTATTTTAAAATAAAAACTATAATAAAAATACATCATCACAATATTTTGCATGTTTTAAATTAAAATAACATATGAAGAATTAAATAACTTTTAACTGCTATTGGCATATAACCTATTTACTCATACGCGATGAATAATTTGCAATGGAAAGCGTTAAATGGAACTTTTAATCTACTTATTTCACCCTCTAAATGAAATTTTTCGAAGATGAAACCTATCCCAATCGAATTTTTACCGCGAAAATTGGTAGTACATCAATTTTCGTGAAAATCGTTAGAGCGGATTTGGAGATTGTGCAAACAAACGAACAAACAAACGAACAAACGAACAAACAAATATAGTGACATTGCTCGTTTAATAGTATTAGATTAGATTAGATAGATAGATAGATAGATTAGATAGATAGATATATATATATAAATGCGAAATCCCCACTCACGCCTCCTAGTATATATATATATATATATATATATATATATATATATATATATATATATATATATATATATATACTAGGAGGCGTCTGCGAAAAGAATTGTCGTTGCTTTTTTTCCCCTTAGATTTCGCACTTGACCTATCCAACATTTAAAATACTTTTGTGCTGTCATTTATTGCTCCATGAGCTTTATCGCTCCATGAGCATGGATCCCTCATAGTAGAGCAAACAACGGGATTTAATCTTGCTGACATCAAAGTGAAGTCAACATGTATCGCCTCAAACATGTGACTAATGACATCATTCCATTCATAAATTTTTTCTAGTTCATTCATGAAAATATTCCGTACTTTATGAATGAATTTTACACGATTCAACTGTTTTTTGCAACAATTTTCTAAATGATATTTTCGTGTAAATGTTGTATTGCTTAGGATGAGGTGTAAGTGGATTTTCGAGAAGGTAAAATAATTTTGGAAAGGTTTTCTTTTGGTTTTTTCTTAAAAACGCCGTACTAGAGCTGCACAGTGGGCTATTGGCTACGGTTCAGGGCATATGTCGAAGAAAAGACCCGGGAACGATGCCTCGTATTTTTGAACCAGGTCAGATGACAATGTTTTTGGGGGGGTTTTGGTTAATTAACGCCGCACTAGAGCTACACGGTGGGCTATTGGCTAGGGTTCGGGGCCTATGTTGAAGGAAAGACCCGGTAACGATGCCTCGTAGTTTTGAACCATGGTCAGATGACGATGTTTTTGGGGGATTTTAGTTTTGGTTAAATAACGCCGCACCACAGCTGCACAGTGGGCAATTGGCTACGGTTCGGTGGCTATGTCGAAGGGAAGACCCGGGAACGATGCCTCGTATTTTTGAACCAAGGTCAGATGAACCAAGGTTTTTTTTGGTTTTTAATTTCATCGATTTGTTCGATTATATCGATTTATTCGATTTCATCGCTGTTCGATTTCATCGCTGTTCGATTTCATCGCTGTTCGATTTCATCGATGTTCGATTTCATCGATGTTCGATTTCATCGATGTTCGATTTCTTCGATTTCATCGATGTTCGATTTCGTCGATGTTCGATTTTGTCTATGTTCGATTAAATCTCTGTTAGATTTCGTCAATGTTCGATTTCGTCGATGTTCGATTTTGTCTATGTTCGATTTAATCGATGTTCGATTTTGTCTATGTTCGATTTAATCGACGTTCGATTTAATCGACGTTCGATTTAATCGACGTTCGATTTAATCGACGTTCGATTTAATCGACGTTCGATTTAATCGACGTTCGATTTAATCGATGTTCGATTTAATCGATGTTCGATTTAATCGATGTTCGATTTAATCGATGTTCGATTTAATCGATGTTCGATTTAATCGATGTTCGATTTATTCGATGTTCGATTTATTCGATGTTCGATTTATTCGATGTTCGATTTATTCGATGTTCGATTTATTCGATGTTCGATTTATTCGATGTTCGATTTATTCGATTTAATCGATGTTCGATTTATTCAATTTAATCGATGCTCGATTTATTCGATTTAATCGATGTTCGATTTATTCAATTTAATCGATGTTCGATTTATTCGATTTAATCGATGTTCGATTTATTCGATTTAATCGATGTTCGATTTATTCGATTTAATCGATGTTCGATTTAATCGATGTTCGATTTATTGGATTTAATCGATATTCGATTTCATCGATGTTCGATTTCATCGATGTTCGATTTATTCGATGTTCGATTTATTCGATGTTCAATTTATTCGATGTTCGATTTATTCGAGGTTCGATTTATTCGAGGTTCGATTTCATCGAGGTTCGATTTCATCGAGGTTCGATTTCATCGATGTACGATTTCATCGAGGTTCGATTTCATCGAGGTTCGATTTCATCGATGTACGATTTCTTCGATGATCGATTTCTTCGGTGTTCGATTTCATCGATGTTCGATTTCATCGATGTTCGATTTAATCGATGTTCGATTTAATCGATGTTCGATTTAATCGATGTTCGATTTAATCGATATTTGATTTAATCGATGTTCGATTCAATCGATGTTCGATTTAAACGATGTTCGATTTATTCGATGTTCGATTTAATCGATGTTTGAGTTAATTGATGTTCGATTTAATCGATGTTCGATTTATTCGATTTAATCGATGTTCGATTTAATCGATGTTCGATTTATTCGATTTAATCGATGTTCGATTTATTCGATTTAATCGATGTTCGATTTATTCGATTTAATCGATGTTCGATTTATTGGATTTAATCGATATTCGATTTCATCGATGTTCGATTTCATCGATGTTCGATTTCATCGATGTTCGATTTCATCGATGTTCGATTTCATCGATGTTCAAGTTATTCGATGTTCAATTTATTCGAGGTTCGATATATTCGAGGTTCGATTTATTCGAGGTTCGATTTATTCGAGGTTCCATTTCTTTGATGTTCGATTTAATCGATGTTCGATTTAATCGATGTTTGATTTAATCGATGTTCGATTTAATCGATGTTCGATTTAATCGATGTTCGATTTATTCGAGGTTCGATTTATTCGAGGTTTGATTTATTCGAGGTTCGATTTCTTCGGTGTTCGATTTCTTCGATTTCATCGATGTTCGATTTCATCGATTTTCGATTTCTTCGGTGTTCGATTTCTTCGATTTCATCGATGTTCGATTTCATCGATGTTCGATTTCTTCGGTGTTCGATTTCATCGATGTTCGTTTTCTTTGATGTTCGATTTCTTCGATGTTCGATTTATTCGATTTGATCGATGTTCGTTTTATTCGATTTCAAAGATGTTCGATTTTTTCGATGTTTGATTTATTTGATGTTCGATTTATACGATTTCATCGATGTTCGATTTATTCGATGTTCGATTTATTCAATGTTCGATTTATTCGATGTTCGATTTATTCGATCTTCGATTTATTCGATGTTCGATACAATCGATTTCATCGATACAATCGATTTCATCGATACAATCGATTTCATCGATCGATACAATCGATTTCATCGATACAATCAATTTCATCGATACAATCGATTTCATCGATACAATCAATTTCATCGATACAATTGATTTCATCGATATAATCGATTTCATCAATCATCGATGAAATCGAACATCGAATAAATCCAACATCGAATAAATCGAACATCGAATAAATCAAACATCGAATAAATCGAACATCGAATAAATCGAACATCGATGAAATCGTATAAACCGAACATCGATGAAATCGAATAAACCGAACATCGATGAAATCGAATAAACCGAACATCGATGAAATCGAATAAACCGAACATCGATGAAATCGAATAAACCGAACATCGATGAAATCGAATAAATCGATGTATCGATGAAATCGATGTATCGATGAAATCGATGTATCGATGAAATCGATGTATCGATGAAATCGATGAAATCGATGTATCGATGAAATCGATGTATCGATGAAATCGATGTATCGATGAAATCGATGTATCGATGAAATCGATGTATCGATGAAATCGATGTATCGATGAAATTGATAAAATCTACAAATCTATTGTATCGATAAAATCCATGAAAACGGACAAATCGATAAAATCTACAAAACGATTGTATCGATATAAACGATAAAATCGATTAAATCGAAGAAATCGATAAAAACGATAAAATCGATTAAATCGATAAAAACGGACAAATCGTTAAATCTACAAATCGATTGTATCGATAAAAACGAACAAATCGATCAAATCGAATATATCGATGAAATCAAACAAACCGATGAAATCGAACGGATTGATAATATCGATAAAAACGAACAAATCGAATATATCGATGAAATCAAACAAACCGATGAAATCGAACGGATTGATAATATCGAACAAATCGATATAAAATTAATGCATTCAATCAATCAAATCTAATGAACTAAAGGCTGAGTGGATAAAGATGTCACCTGGGAATAGGGATGAGCTTAACAGTTATTCTGAAATAACAGTAGTTATTACGATATTACTGAAAAATAACAGTTACTTTTAACCGTTATTTAGGTATTATTTCAGACAAAATTGGGGACAAAAAAAATATAAGTATAAAAAAATGTGCGTGAATTATTTACGCTAAATTATATTCAATGCATTTAAATAAGGTATGTAAACGACTATTTCAAATAATTCGCCAATATTAACGCTTAAAACAATGCGAATATATTTTTAAACGTTTAAAATGCCAGACCATTTGGCAACAACAAAACAACTTAAAAGTAAAAGCACGACTTACTCGCACTTCAAAATCCTCGCTTCCCATCGACGATCACCATCTATAACAAAACCCAAAGTAATTTCCCCGCCAAACCCGATTGCGAAATACCCAAGATCCCAGCCACTAAATGAATCACTTTGCCGAAAAATTTCTCTAATATAAACACCCGAGCTCGAGATGATTCACCACACACTCAATCCCAAACGTCGAGATTAACAAAATCCTCTCCTACCCCCACCCCTCCCCCTCCTCACCTATAAATAACTAAACTTCTTAATCACACGAGGCAAGAAAAAATTTCACCAAGAAACAACCAGTTCTTTTGAAAAAAAAAACCTGTTCCCGTTTTCTTGTCAAATTACCTGTTCACTAATATAACAAGTTCATCAAAATAACCTATTCGATTTTTAAAAAAAAATTTTTTGTCCGAGCGTCCGATCATTATGAAACTTGACCAGTCGACTGGTCAAGTGTTTAAAAGATGGGTTGTTTGAAGGGGTGTGAGAATTTTCTGCGCAACTCTCGGTCTCTTGGTTCGTCATTGCGCATGCAATTCCTTCGATAAACATCAGTCGACAAGGAACGAGAATAATATTATAAATTTTAATCTAAAATAAAATTGTTATTGTAATATATATGATATTGGAATATTTTTCGATCATTATTGGAATATGATTATCGTAATATTTCTACCATGATATTCCGTTAATGATCATCGATCGTTCGATGGATCCGTTAATATTGAATATAATCGTAAAAGAATACAATTAACGGTTTGTTAGTTATAACTGATAAAATTCCTATCTAGATCGGAATGTTATGTGATATTGCTGAACAGGTTTCAACCAAAGCCGCCTTCTTCACAACGGTGACAATCAACGGTTTGTTCCCGTTCTTTTTAAAGAGCAGTGACTTCATAACTTTACCAGTTCTTTTATTATACTGTTCTTTTACTAACCTGTTCATTTTACAAATGTTCTTCCGCTAAAATTAAACAGCGCCATCTATTGATCGTATGAATAACTTTACCAGTTCTTTTATTATTCTGTTCTTTTACTAACCTGTTCATTTTACAAATGTTCTTCTGCTAAAATTAAACAGCGCCATCTATTGATCGTATGAAGAACTTATTTTATTCGATTTCGAAAAATTAATTTTTAGATGGTTTGAAGAACTGTTATTTCTCAAAAATAATATTTTAAATTATCCGAAATTGAAATAATGATACATTTTAACTGTTATTCAAATATCGCTCAACACTACCTGGGAATTAAAGGGTTCCTGGTTCGATCCTATGGGACTTGTGATCGGAGTGTTGCCAGCTTCACTAAAAAATACTAGGAATGTCGTCCAGAACATCCACAAAAATTAGCGGCGTGTATAAGGGACTGGTGCACGATAAATCTGATCGGGGTCAAACTAAAGTCCCGACGTCTATTGAAGGCGTTGGGTGCCCGCTCAGGTGTTGTCCTCGTCATCTGACAAGGGTTCTAAAACAACGAGGTATCGCTCCCGGGTCTTTCCTTCGACATGGGCCCCGTACCTTCGCCAATAGCCCACTGTGCAGCTTTAGTGCGACGTTTATTAACAAAACCCAAAACCAAATAAAAATCCTCGTCATCTGACCTTTTTTCAAAAATACAAGGCTTCGTTCCCGGGTCTTTCCTTCGACATAGGACCCGAACCGTCGCCAATAGCCCGCTGTGCAGTTCTAGTGCGACGTTTTTAACCCCCCCCCCCCCCCCCCCCCCGAAAAAAAAAACTCGTCAACTGACCTTGTTTCAAAAATACGAGGCATCTTTCCCGGGTCTTTCCTTCAAGATAGGCCCCGAACCGTCGCCAATAGTCCACTGTGCAGCTCTAGTGCGACGTTATTTAACCTAAACTAAAAAAATAACCTAACTATCAATGCTGGTTAAACGAAATATTATTGTTGTAAACTTCTGTTAAACAATGAAAATATTATGAAATCGGTAAAATTGTTTAAAAAAATTACGGTTAATCGGCATTTCCGGATATATAACAGCCGGATAATTGATAACTTTTTTGTAGATTTTACCTAAGTTGATTTTTCTCTATCCAACAAAAAAAGAATTTTCGAAATCGGACAATATTTTTTTTCAAACGGTCCAGTTAAATGAAAATTCCGGATAGTTTAATACCGGATAACCGGAAATGTTTTTCAAATTGCTCCCGTTTGAAAAATCCCCTATCCAACAAAAAAAAAATTGTGCAAATATCTGAAATAGAACCGAAATCCCGCCCGAACAAACATAAAAAAAAAAAAATTAAAAAAAAAAATACATAATGGCCGAATCTATAAACCTCTCGACTTGGCGCGCGATTTGGCGGTTTAAACTTCTGGCGGTTTTATTTTGGAGTTTTGAGTTGCGCGCTGTTCAGTCGGTTAAAAAGTCAATCGCGAACGTTTTTTCATTCATAAATTTTGAAAGGTTGTTACGTGTTTGAGGCGATTCGGTCTGAGATGTTTGCTTCACGATGATGACGTCATATTCTCTCTACTACGGGTCCATTCATGCTCGAAGACTGTAACATGGTAAAATAAAGTATACAACAATTTATAAAACAAGTATTATTTATATTTGTAATAACATTTTAATTGTAACTGTTGATTGACGCAGAACCCTACCTCTTGAGCTTAAGCATTTTAACCATCTTTTAATAACATTTTCTAATTCGGCTCTTCTGAAACCCAGTATGTAGGAAAAGGTTAAAAAAAAGTTATATCACTGTTATCTGCGTTGAACTCTCTTAAGTCGTTCAAATGTGACAAAAGCACATTATTCTTATCTAAGATTTCTATTTCGATTACACAGCAAATACAACCACCACATTCAAGGTAATTTAAAATTCAAGATAAGAGTCAAAATGATGCAACTATTTTGTAAATATCATGCCTAAATGAAGTGGATGGTTTTTGCAGTATTACCATAAGTACCAGGGGACCGAGCCCAGCTCGCTTTCATATTTTATTACTTAATAATATTTCTAATGAATCGAATTAAATGCAAATGCTTTGAAATGTCCATATCAACTGTTAGACGTTTCATGATATTTTTTTATCGTCTAATAATGTATCTTTATCAAAATATCTTTAAGTTCTTAGAAATATGCTCATGCAACTGGTTATAGGTGTCAAGGTTGAAATGTTAACGTATTAATTCTGCAAAAGTAACTTAAATTAATTTTATTAGCGATTCTGAGCGACTAATACACCATTCGCACAATTGTAGTACACACTTTTCGTTTGCATGATAAAACGTGGCAACATTCTTGGTTTTCAGTAACCATTTGTAAAGATGTTTGCTTCAGTCTAACTCTGGAGTAACTGAATGGACTTTTAAATACTATGCAAAGTAGTTTTGTTGAAGGTTATGATAATGGGGATCAAATTATTTTTTGCTACTGCAAAATTATTTCGACAATTTTTTTTCTTCAACCAGCATACACAAATAATAAGGAACGGCCAACGTTTTATATTCTTATTAAACGTTTAATTAATAATAAAGATTTTTACTCATTTCGAATAATTTTATGTGTAATTAGGCTATAATCGTAGTGACGAAAACAAACTTTTATATTTAATTCAGTGGAAAATAATATAATTTGAACCAAGTGGCTATTCATTATAACGGCTTTGAAAATCAACCGTCTTTAAAATTAAACATTTTCTATAATCTAAATATAAGTATTTTTATTATATAATAGTAGTTACGATTAAACTAATATTAATCTCTTTTTTTTTTAAACATATTTTTTTTAATGATGAGAACTGCCGTTCTCGGCTTTTCAATACACATATATTATTTTATTTAGCCTAATATTTGAAAATCACACATGTTGAATTTTGCGACAGTTGTTAGGAATATTTCATAATTTTGTCCTAAGAAAAGGTTACATACGGAATATAAAATATGAGTAGGTAGCTTGCAGTCTGGGTCTTGATAAAAATATAGTTACTTTGAATAAATTTCTATTAACAAAATACTTATTTGAAGTAACATGATAAAAATAATTAAAAACACATTTACGGTAAATTTAAAATTTATTTTTAAAAAGGGTTTTTAAATTTACTGAAATTAATTTCCCTGTGTGTATGTGAAATTTTTTTTTCAAGCGTTTAAATTACTATGTGCGTTTCAATTAGAAACTCTTTTCTCTTTGTTATATTGTATAAAGTCTAGTTACTCATCTAATTATCTGCTTGAAACTAAACATATCCACGTAATATGAGAACATTATTCAGTATTTTGTTATTACTTTCTAATGCAATTTAATATCGACAATAATTTCATATCTAATTAAGCATGTGCAAGGTTATTTTGGACAAACCTTTAAATACAGAAGAAACTTATTTGAAGTAACAAAATAAATAAATTTCAAAACACGTTTATAGTAAATGATGTAAAATATTTATATTTACAAATAATTTAAAATTTGTTAATGAAAATTTTAAACTCCTTTGCCGTTGTTCTATTGTAAAAGCTCATTACTCATTTTCAATCCCTCTCTAAACTAAACTTACTTACGTAATTCGAGAAACAGTTCATTTTTAAATTGTACAAAATGTCATAGGAATGTTGCTTTTACATTCAGAACTTTATATGACAAATTTACTGGTATCAGTTTTCCAGAAAAAAAATATAATTTGAAACGTTTTTATTAATTATTTACTCATTAGAATGTGGAATTAATACCAAACCATTTTTACAGACACTATGCGTGACATGGTCTCGAGATTAAAATTTTGACGGAATAACAAAAATGCATGGTTGATTAGCCTCTGTGATTGGTGCATAACAAACCACGTGGTTACCATCAACCAATAAAAATACGCGTGAAATCACTTATACCTTGAAATGACGTCATGTAATTTCCACACAAACCAGTGCAAAGTGTCCATGCTAAACAAATGAGAATTTTTGGAAACACTTCCTTTTTTCACAATTTTCAAAACATATCTTGAAAACTGGAAAACTCGGAATTTTTCTCTGTTTCTTGTTCAATACTATGAGAAATAAGTGTATTTATGAACAATTGGTAAAATAAAAGCTATAAATAATAGAACAAAATAGTTTTTTAAATGTATAAAATTATATTTTTACCCTTATAAATATTGCTAAAAATTAATTTAATAAAACTTCTTTTAATTAATTCCATTAGCATATAAATTCTAAAATAAATATTTATAAACAATAGCTAAAATAAAACTCATGAAATAAAAATGTATAACAAAGTTTAATTTTAAATCTAAATAAATGTATATTTTATAAACAACACGTAACATTAATTTAATTAAACCTTATTCAATTGATTTCATTGGAATATAAATACTTAACGAAAACAAACGAACAAACTTCTATTTTTGTTTTGAAAATTCCATGTTCTATTTACGGAAATACATAATCCATTTTACATTTAATAAAAAAATCTACTTGTTTTTCAAAACGAAATTTTTTTATATGGAATTTTAAAAAAACTTTCTCTAATAAATACCACTTATGACGTCACGTGCAAAAAACAATAAAAAATCGCAGGATTAAAATGGTTCAAACTTTGATTATTTTAAATGCAAACGATTTTGTCCAAGTTCCTTTTAAATATTTATTAGATAACTTATAGCATTTAGTAGACGAAATAGTCACGTGATTAGAATGTGTATTTTGTTTATTTAAAAACGAAAACGATTTTTAAATTTTAATTTTAATTTACTGATATTTAATTTACTGATCGTTTATTTATGAGAAAAAAAATACTTTATTTTAGAATAAAAACTATAATGAAAATATATCATCAAAATATTTTACACGTTTTAAATTAAAATAACATATGACGAATTAAATAACATTTAACTGCTATTGCCACATAATCTATTAACTCATACGCGATGAATAATTTGCATTGGAAAGAATGAAATCAAACTTTTAATCTACTTATTTCACCCTCTAAATGAAATTTTTCGAAGATGAAACCTATCCCAATCGAATTTTTACCCCGAAAATTGGTAATACATCAATTTTCGTGAAAATCGTTAGAGCGGATTTGGAGATTGTGCAAACAAACAAACAAACAAACAAACAAACAAACGAACAAACATAGTGACATTGCTCGTTTAATAGTATTAGATTAGATTAGATAGATAGATTAGATAGATAGATTAGATAGATAGAGTAAAATATTCACTGTAGTCGAGGTACTGCATATAGGGCAATAGAGTTATGTGATTTTGCAAACACCAGATTTTCGTTATTATGTCACTGTTTGAATTTTCTAACGATCCCATATTTATGATATTTCACAAAAATTGAACATAAACCAAACTGTATGTATTGTTTAATGTAGATTTACAAAAATGTTTTGTTAATTCATGCAAACATTATAAATAGAAATCGGTATATATTTCAATTCAAGTAAATTATGCTATCACAATAATTAATTTCCACGTTAAGTGCAATACGGGGTGGTTACAAATTGTTGAGCAATGATTAGTGTTTAACTGCGTCACATTTAGGTGTACTGACATAATAAAACATTATTTTTAAACAACTACTAGCACATCGTTATTTTGCGATTTGAAGACGGCACTCGAAGTGCAGGGGGTTACTAAAGTATATGGATACCCAAAATATATGGTGTAGAGTATGAGTTTATCACTGTATTTCTCAGGATCATTGCAAGGATTGATTCCGCTAACGTTAATCGGCTAATATTGAACATTAACGTTAGGTTGGCTAATATTGCACATATATATTGGGGAATGTCGGGTTGGCCAATGTCAAATGGTTAACCTTTTATCAATATCGGCAAATATTGCCAAAGCAATATCTGTCAATATTAAATAAAATACGGCCGATTTGCATTCATCGACACGACATTAGCCGTTATCGAATATAGTTAAAAGCAGCGTTTTACAATATTGATGAACAATACTATGAATAATTAAAAAAAAAAAAAATTATAAAACAAATTTTTTCTTTTATTTTTTGATTATTTAAAGCTGTTGCATTAAAAATATTTTTTCTTCTGTGGAAAATATTGGACTATCATACTCATTTTTTTCTCTTTATAACATAAAAAAATGTGTATCCAAATATACATTAGTTGCCTCTATCCATTTATTTGTTCTTTGTTATAAAGAGTAAATTTACAACTTTGAAGGTTTTATAAGAATTTGTTGAATCATCAGTATCGGCAGGGTAACATGGGCGATATTGGCTAACGTCGCAAACGAACGGTCGATATATACCAATCCCCAGCGTGATTAGCCAACTTTGGTCCAATATTGGGCAATTTTGTTGCGCTACCTGGGTCCATGCTTCTATTTATTAATATCATACTTATTTTGTAGTTTTTAATTGTTACAAGTTTTAATAAGATGAGATGAAAAGTTTTTGAAGTGACAAATAAGATATATATGGCCTCAACACTAAAAACCTTTTAACAGGGCTCTGTGAACGCAGTTTTCGATTATTTCAATTTATTTAAAAAAAAAATATGGGTTGCCTCTTTCTATTCACTCTTCCCACCACTGGTGAATTTCAGATCATCGCTGGTACTAGGACGTCAAGAATCTGTAAGTACTTGGACTTATTAACCCATTGCACTCGAGGAACAGGTTTGATATTTGCGTTCTTTTAATAGAACAGTTCCATCACGTTCCAGTTATTTTTAAAGAGGTATTCTTTTTAGTTTTCTTTCTACGTTTACGGTGGGTAATTATAAAAATAAAAAAGTTATGCTCGAAGCTGAATATTAGTCTCAGTATACATATATTTAGTGGTTTATGATATTTGTTAAACGTTAAAAAAAATAAAAAACGGGGGGGGGGGGGGGGGGGGGGTTGAGAGGAATTTCAATCTTAAGAAAGTTTTAGACCACCTTACGTGCTTAGAACTTGCGTGCTTCAAGATGACAAAAAATATTTCTATTAAAGTTTGTGAGAGGATAACTTTGTAAACTCATGAATATGTTGTTCTCTTTCATTTTGTAGAGCAGAGAAAAAAGGTAACACGTGGTTATTTTGGTGATTTACACTCAAAGTACAAAGGGTTAATAAAATATATGAATACCCAAGTGATGAACTACTTTTAAATGGAGATAAAGAACAGTCTAACGAAAGAAAAAGTTGTTTTTTTATCTTCAAGTTCGTGTAGTAATCGTTAAATTTGAAGAACAAAGATTCAAAAACATGTCGTTATTTTGGTTACTGAGTGTCGTTACTCTTGTCCAAAAGGTTAACAAAGAGCAGTGGCGAGGCGTGACTTTTTGCCATGGTCATCGCTCCGAGCCGAATCCCCCCTCAACCCTGCGCCCCTTTTTTTTTATAAAGAAAAGAACTTGCATTTTTGTCGCAAAACTTTAAAAACTACTTTTAAATTAATAATACTAATTATAAATTCTGATATACATTTTACTCAGCTTTCACATTCAATAAAATAAAATTCATTGATTTTCGCTAATTTCACGAAAAAATCACGTGCCTGCAAAATATGGTAGAGGGAGCAATTACAAAAAATGCGGACATTTTCTCCGCAAGCATTTATATTGTCACTTTTCATATAACTCAGGATCTTTCTAATGATCATTCTTGAGGTATTAGGTAAAAAATAATCCCAGATGTTTTATAAACATACTCAAGTACGTACCAAATATAAAATGACAGAAATATACTAAAAATAATACACTTTATTTTACAACGCAAATACGCTTAAAATAAAATTTTGTTAAATGATAAATTTCATATTTTTATATTCACCATTAAATAATAATTAATATTCAATTTATTCAAAACATAACACATTAAAAGAAGATAATTAAAGTAAATTAAAAAACGTGGCCCAAATAATTGTAAAAAATATGTGTGAAAAAAGTATGCATAGGGAAGATGGAGGGAGTAAAAATAACAGGACGCAAAAAATGAAAGATCCTATTTTTTTTAGCGTTTAATCAAATCATTGGCATGCATGGTGATCAGGAAATTGTTTATCTTGCCAACCAATTTCCTTACCCATGCAGACCTGGCCATAATATTTATATTTGTCCACTTACGTACCTTTTATCCTGTGTTATTTAGTTAAAATATTTTTTTTTTAAATCTTAATTATTAAATTAAATTCTATTTTTTTTAATAATAACATATTCATTTGAATAACATTCAATTCCATTTTTCTTATGACAGTCAAAATACAGCGTTTTTATATATCCATGTTCTGCTATATCCATATTCGCAAAATTAATAAATAAAATAACAAGAATAATAAGGACAAAGTGTTGTATTACTGAATACAATTCAAATCTTAAAACCGAAGGAATTGTCATTGCTCAATATTTCCTATTCCTTTTTTGTGATACGCAAATATACGTATAAGTGGACAGATATTGTAAGTAATAGTTATAAAAATAATAAAATATATTATTTACTTGATTTTAAATAAAACGAAAACCTAATTAACCAAAGTCTAGCTATTGTACTGCGATTAAAAACCTAATGTTCATTTCAAAATAAAGCAGTTACTTAAGCAGTGAACATCGTAATAAAATGGATAATTAGTTGATTGTTAATTTCATTAGACAGAAAAAGCATTTTCCATAACGTAATAAAATAATTCAAACATAAACAGTTCCTTAAAAAAATTAAACTTAGACTAACCCAAACACAAAAACAAGCGAACTTTACAACGAATGACAAGTCAGTCACACAATATAAAGAAAAAATTCCATAACTGAGAAAGACTGCTAAGGAAAGTATCATATTTGACTAAATACATTGAAAAGTTTTTTTAAGGATAATATTTATTACCAAATATGGCATTAACAAGCCAACCTGGCAACCATTCCAGTATTTAAAACGAAGGAAGGTTGCTTGAGGGAATCGGTGATAGAAGCAGATGACCGGAGTAGCTTTATCTATGTAAATTGTCTAGTGAACAGTATGAAAAGGATTTTGTAAGCGTCCACCTGATTGGTTGATGCATCTCAACATCGATGCTGTAGCCCTTGCCGATGACTTTGGCGGAACTTTCAAAGCCAGACTCATGCCTCTTGGCTGGTTTTGAAGTTGCGGGTTTATTCTAGTGTTTTCGATGCGAATTTAATGAATTGTTTAATTTTTTTACATGTTTTAAACGTTTAAATATAAGAAAATTTAAAAAATAATAAAACATATATTTAAAACATTTTTTTAAATAGATAAATATATAATTTTTTTTTTAATTTAATTAATTTTTTTCCCTTTTTTATTTTTATTTTTCCGTGGTCATTGGCGAATCTACCGATGACTGGACCCTTCGCCACTGACAAAGAGATAAAACATAAAAATACAACAAAACGTTGAAAGAAATAACAGAAATCACACAATGCGTATACTATTTATTAACTGGAAAATGCATTATTAGTCAGGGGATTGCAAATTATCTTAGGGTACAGCTGGATCATCCCTAACGATGTGGAACCGATTTTGTTTCACTGTCATCGTTCCGTCTTTGTCGAAGACAACGTTGGTGGTGAAGCGGTAGACGCCATCTTTGAAACACTTTTTTCCGTCACCTGGACATTCTTTAATGATTCCAGTGTTGGCCATAACTACGATGGAGTTATTCATTGCTATGCAGCTCAGAGTGTAGAGCATAGGTCTATCTCTGAAGTTATCAGGATCCTTGCACGGATTGATTCGCCTATTTCTAATCCCAAGTACGCTTTCCAGTAAATGGGCCTCGTTCACGGATGGAATTACTCCGACCTCTGGAAAGATGATCATATCCTTTTCCTGGAACATGAAAGTGGTAATAAATAAGACGGGATGAACATGCAGTTTGAAGTTCAGTAGCGATTGCACATCTTGTATTTTGTTTCTAATCTTCAGCATTGATGAATGTAATTCAACGTACTAACGTGGATAAAATAAACTTCAAATATATATATTTAAAGTATGTAGTAAAGGATTAAATACGTTCATTGCATGGTGGTGTGCAAAATCACATAATTATTTATTTTACTCAAAGAAAACCTATGTTCCTTGAAGAGTATAATTTCTCATTAATTCCACAACCTAGTGGTGTATATGCCAATTTCCGATAAGAACCAAACATGAGGCATTCCTGTGACTCCTGGACTCAAGTTAGACTATAAAATGAAATTAGCTTAAAATTTAAAAGGCTTTTGAGACATTGATTAAAGGGCATTTTAAAAACGTATTGGTATGCTCTTTTTGTTAAATATATTTTCCCCCAAATGGTCGGCAGCTGGTACGTGGTTGGTAACTAGTGCATTTTCCCTCCTTCAACTGTGAGAAGTAAGGTACTTAAAATCAATCTATGTGCTTGTTAAAATCGATTATTGACTTTTAATATGGCAAGGAATTCGCTACATTATCAATATTCGGTTTTTCCATTGCATTTTATCAAAAAGCGCGGAAAAAGAAAATTCTAGGGAAGAGGGAGGCAAACTTTCAATTTGCAGTTTCTGCAGTTCCAGACGCTAAAATGAATATCAGCACACATCGAATACTCTTGATTTCAGCGAAGTAAATGACAGATATTTGCCCACTAAGCATGTTAATATTTTCCCCATAGTGGTTTAACCGTGATATAGATATCTGAAATGTTACTTGTCACTCCCATGTGGTAAAAAGGCCATACAGTGGGGTGAATTAGTGACCGACCTGATTACTCTTCTCTGCTCGATGGTAAGTCATTTGTCGTCATAGACTAATTTCCAGTGAAGTTATGATTGAAATATCAATACTTGTTAAGTCACACAAGTTTCTGTTTATGACCGCTGCATCTTGTCCGATTTAAAAATTGTATTAACGTTAAAAATATATACACTCAAATATCCTTTTAGTAATTGAAAATAAACTTATATTTGAAATATTTGTATAAGTAATTAATACAATTTAAGTTAGTAAATACAATATCCCTTCTGCGTTATTAATAAATTTATTTGCAAAAACATATCACATTTAACACTTGAGTTATACTTTGCATCAAAATTATTGTCATCTGAAATTTATTTAATGTGATTAAAATATGGTGGTCCCCGCTTTATCTAACATTTAACACGGTGGTCCGCGAATACCCAAAGGTCGGTAAGCACTGATTTACACTCCATTAATTTGTGCTTATTACAGCTTCTTGAAGTTGCGCAAAAACGTAGGTGTGTTTCTTGTAAATTGGAAACAACTTATAATAATTAATATAGTTTAAGTTAGTAAATACAACATCTTTTCTGCATTATTAAAATGTTTATTTGCGAAAACATATAAAAGTTTAACACGACACAGCTGTATCCATCTGTGTCGTAGTGCCACCTACAGGAGCTTCTACTTATATCTCACCTCTGATTTTGCTTTTTCAGCTGCCCTTGAATACTGGTCCAGGTTCGATTTTACGCTGACGCCCGTCGTATTGTTGTCCGATGGCTTCGCCCAGAACACGGTAACTGTGGGCTTGGCTTGAACGGGTTCGACATTGAAGAGACCAAGGCAGCAACTTAAAACCAGGAGGTACGTCGAAGGACAAGTCATGGTCCTGAAAAAGAGAAATATTGCACGTTTAGATTCATTTGCTTTTTCAAATGACTAGAAAAGTATTAATTATTGACCTAATAACTTTTAAAGGGATTAACATGTATCTAGTGATGACTGCAATTGCCAAATCACTGTAAAAAAAGTTACTTAAATATAAGAATCTGAACCTACTCGTGTTTCTTTAATTATAATTGCTTCGTAAAAGAGCGTATGTCATACTTGAATGCAAATATACGTATTTTTTTTAGACACACGTTTTTTAAAATTTCTTTTGATTATAACTTCTAAATGTCGTTTTGGCAGTGTAACTGGTAAACTACTGGACTGTGGTGCGGAGGATCTGGGTTTGATTTTTGATGTCTTATTTGTAATTATTGATATGTTTGTAGTAATTGTATACTTTTTAATTGGAAATTATTTTTGGTGTATTGTATATCAATGACAAGTTCGTAAAATGAGGTAAAGCAGTCTATTTAGGATCGAAAGTTATTTGGATCGAAAGAAAAAAATGTTTTAAGTCGCTTCTGGGTCTGTTGTCATAAAAATATAGACGTGAATCACCATCACTCCAACAGGAAGGGAGTTAACCAACAGGCAGGAATGATTACATATTTTTTTGTTTTGGTTAAAATACCCCCCCCCCCCCCCCCTAAGCTTCCGAATAACCCAAATCGCAGTGTGCATGCTTTTTTACAAAATTAAAACTGGCAGACCCGGAGCTATGATAAGCATCGAATGTAATTGAAAATGAATATGTTTGACTTATTTTCAAGTACCTATTGATAACAGTGATTCAACGTGTTTAACAGACATTAAAGAAAACTTAAGTCATTTTGCAGGGAATTCTTCAACTAGTAATATTTATTTCAAAGTTTTTTTCTTCTAAATAATTATATTACTATAATCAGTTATATATTACAATAAAATATCAGTAATATATTACAATAAAAAATAAATAATGGAGGGAGGTAAAACATTGTTAGGCTAAGGTAATTTTGTAAACATTTGTCATATTGTCATTGTATCACATTTAGCTCTAATGGCAGAATAAAACCTTATTTTTACCTAACTACTTATATTTAAAAAAAAGTATCTTAGCGTAAGTAGAAACGAAAAAGTAGTTAAAGCATAGAAAAATTTACATGTTTTCTAACGTGCCTACAATCCTTTAGAATTTATAATTAATTTTAATAATCAGCATTTATCATTCAGCATTTATTTTGTTTGTCACCATAAAGCTTAATTGATTTCTTACCACATAAATAGTTGAGTTTTATGAAAAATGAGTTAAGAAATAACTGCCATCTCACTGTCCAAGTTATTCAAATATATATGTTTTAAATGGGATAGGGACAAGTTGTCAGTCATGGCAATATACTATAAGAATATTTAGAATAAGCACTGCTAAGGCCGGCTTACACGGGAGGGATATTTACTGTACCAGAGCTGAAAAATTATACACATAAATACGTCGAACGTTTTCAGCGAACGAACAGGATAATTTTTATTTATAAGCACTTAATTACTTTAGAAGTCACATCAATACAACAATTGTGTTCGCGATGAGAATAACTTCCACAACACCGGTCTAAGAACAAAAAACTCGCGTGTGTATGTTTGCTTCATTAAAAATAAATTTGGCAAAATTGTAATTTAAAGTACAAACCAGCTGTCGTATAAATATACTACCAATAGTGTTGAAATGATATGAGAGAGACCTTTTATTGACTAAATCAGCGGTCGGCAAACCGCGGCTCGTGAGCCCCATGTGGCTCTTTGACCTCTTGAGTGTGGCTCTTCCGCAAAATACCACACGTACAGTGCGATTGAAACCTCGTGGTCCATGCGCAGATGCTAGAAGAAGTTATTTCATTCGAAAACATATTAGCTCTTTTTGCTCAAGATTTTGAAAGAGAAACTATGATTCACTTTCCAAGCCTGTTGAAACATTATCAAGAAAATTATTCTGATATTGACATTTACTATTTCAAAACAACACTTTTAAATATGGGCGAAGCTTTTCTCGACAGGTTTCAGGAATTAAGAAAAAGCAAAGCGACGTTATACCATTTTTAAAAAAAAAAAACCCCTCTTAATGCTACTATAACAGAATTAATTTTTTCTCCCTTTAATATTGACATTGGCAACTTTGAAATGCAATTGCTGGATTTAAAAAAACAATGAATTGTGGAGTTCGAAATTTGAACGTTTTTGTGCTGATATAGAAATATTTGAGAAAAACAAACGTGAAATTAGTTCACAGCACAAGTGGTCCGCTTTGAAAGGCATGGAGCAGGAATATATGTAGATTTTTAACACCTGGAACAGCATTCCTGACTCATATAACTAGCTAAAAAAAACTAGCGTTTGCTGTTCTTTCCTTATTTGGATTTACATATTCATGCAAACAATTATTTTCAAGCATGAACCTTGTCAAGAGTAAATTGAGAAGTCGTTTTACTGATGAGAACCTGGAATCGTAGAATTAAAAACAGCAACATACGAACTTGACTTACCCAAATTCTCCAAGGAGATACAAGGCTATTCTTCTAATTAGTGTTTGACAGTCAGCGTTATGATTTAATTTTATGGATACCTTACAATTTGATTTCATCAATAAATAATATCGTTATTAAATATGATATCAAGGTTTATTCAACGTTTCTACAGTTCAACTAACATTTAAAACTTTAAGTAAAGTTTATCGAGTTAATTTTATGGAATGTTGTGGAGTGAAAGAAGATGTAGTGTCGAGAATTAGGAATTGTGTGCTGAGATGGTTTGGACATAAAGAGAGGATGAGCGATAGGAGATAGACGAAAAAAGTATACAAGACGAGTGTGGATGGAAGAGTTGGAAGGGGTCAACTTCAGAGAACGCTCCTCAATCAGATTGAGGACTATTTGAGCAAAGGCTAGCTTAGGAGTACCCTATTTAGGTTAATAACAATACCAAAATAGTTTAAGTTTAAAAAATTTGGCTCTCAAAAGAATTTTCAATCGTTGTACTGGTGATGTTTGCCTCTGCTGACTAATGAGTTTGCCGACCACTAGACTACACGATTTATAAGATTTAAAAAATCGAAGAAACTACTGAATTTTTACTTTGTGTAAATTTAAATTTAGTAAATATTAAAAATGCTGGGTGATACAGACACTAACACATAACACTTAAAAATTTGAAACTAGTATAATACTTACCTCATGGATGGGACACAGCAGTTGATGGCGTCCAGAAAGTTGAATGCTTGAGCAAAATCTTGTCCTCTATTATACTCTAAAA
The DNA here is from genome assembly GCA_963932185.1 of Troglohyphantes excavatus. Classification (NCBI taxonomy): domain Eukaryota; kingdom Metazoa; phylum Arthropoda; class Arachnida; order Araneae; family Linyphiidae; genus Troglohyphantes; species Troglohyphantes excavatus. Next base: position 65,621,001 of record OZ010667.1, read on the forward strand.
AAGGGATTTCCCAGTATGGCAATTAATTCTCTTTTCAGGATACAAGACGATCAAAAGTAATTCTTACATTTATCTTGAATAAAAATATTCTTGATATTAGTGAAATTAGTGAAAAATATTTCATCACTCCTCTGGAAAAGATTGTTCATTCCAATTAGTTGGGTTTTCTAGGAGTTGGATTGTAGAAATGCCATTGTATTCCAACATGAACATCTTCAGACTACTTCTCTATTGTCTCATTTTTTCCTAATTTAATTGTTAAATTAAGAAATTAAGATTTAAAATTTTAAAATTTCTAGGGAAAAAATTAATTAAATTAAAATTTAAAATGACATATATATATATATATATATATATATATATATATATATATATATATATATATATATATGCATGGGTATAATATTTGAAGAATGGTATTGCTTGTATAATTTTTTGATATTTAATTTCTTAGTAAATTGATTTCCTTACTTCAGTTGGATAATCGGGGATTAGATGCTCGGTATTGGTAATGCATTCATTAATATGTTGTAGTCCTCTTCTGCAATTGCAAATTCATCATTTTATCGAAATAGCCGATGTTGTTTACCGTTGAAACATGTAATGATATATTGCTGTTTTATTACATTAAATGTAATAAATAAACTAAAGCTGCATCCGAGCAACGTTAATAGAAATTCTTATGTATTTGGATTATTCTTTTCATCAGAAGTTTTCTTAATATGGGTGGATGGTTAGGGTGAACTCAACATAACTTTTACCATTTCTCCATTTGTCCCAATTTAATACTTCAGGTGCAAACAGATTTTGGACACTGATAGTGCGTCTGCGAAAAGAAGTTACTTTTTTTCTCTTAGATTTTGCAATCGACCTATCCAACATTTAAATTACTTTTTTGCTGTCCTTTATTGCTCTATGAGCTGTAACATGGTAAAATAAAGTATAAAACAATTTATATAACAAGTATTACTTATATTTTTAATAAAATATTAATTGTAACTGTTGATTGACGCAGAACCCTACCTCTTGATCTTAAGTATTTTAACCATTTTTAAATGACATTTTCTAATTCAGCTCTTCTGAAACCCAGTATGAGGGAAAGGTTACAAAATATTATACCACTGTTATCTGTGTAGAAATATCTTAAGTCGTTCAAATGTGACAAAAGCACATTATTCTTATCTAAGATTTCTATTTCGATTACACAGCAAATACAACCACCATATTCAAGGCAATTTAAAATTCAAGATAAGTGTCAAAATGATGCAGCTATTTTGTAAATATTGTGCCCGAATGAAGTGAATGGTTTTTGCTGTATTGCCATAATCGAGTAAAATGTTCACTGTCGAGGTTAGAGTTATGAAAACAGACTAAACCAGCTCAGAACTTGCGTGCTTCTAGATGACAAAAGTTATTTATATTAAAGTTCGTGATACAAGAACTTTTTAAACTCAAGAATATGTTGTTCTCTTTCATTTGAAGAAAACGGAAGGGAGGAAATAACACGTCGTTATTTTGGTGACTTAAAATCGACACTCGAAGTACAAAGGTTAATAAAATATATGGATACCCAAGTGATGAAATACTTTTAAATGGAGATAAAGAACAGGCTAACGAAAAAAAAAATTATGTTCAGGATCGTGCAGTTATTGTTCAATTTGAAGAACAGGGGACAAAAAACATGTCGTTATTTTGGTTAAAGAGAGTCACTATTCGAGTAAAAAGGGTTAACAAAGAGATAAAACATAAAAACACAACAAAACGTTAAAAGACCAGAATAACAGAAATCAAACCATACACACGATTTATTAATTGGAAAATTCATTTTGAGTCTGGGTATTGTAAATTATCTTATGGTTCTTGGGGTAAAGTCGGATCCACAGGAAGTGGAACCCTAACACGGATCCGACTTTGTTTCATTATCAGCGTTCCGTGTTTGTCGAAGACGACGTTGTTGGTAAAGTGGAAGATGCCTTCTTGGGGACACACGCCATCTGCTGCACAGTCTTCAATGATTCCAGTGTTGGCCATGACTACCATGGAGTTATTCAATGCTATGCAGCTCAGAGTGTAGAGCATGGGCCTATGACTGTAGTTATCAGGATCTTTGCAAGGATTGATTTGCCTTTTTCTAGGATCAGGTACGTATTCCAAGTATTCCTGTAAATGGGCCTGGTTAACGGGTGGATTTATTCCGAACTCTGGAAAGATGATCATATCGGATTCCTGGAACAAAAAAGTGGTAATAAATAAGTACGGGATAAACATGCATTTTGAAGTTCAGTAGCGATTGTACGTCTGGTAATTTGTTTGTGATGTTTAACATTGTTGAATGCAACTCAACGTACTAGCATGAATAAAATAAACTTTATGACTTTTTTAAGTATTTAGTAGATAATTAAAATAACATGAAATAGGTTCAATGCATGGTGGTGTGCAAAATCACATAACTACCTATTATATTAAAAAAAAGCCTATGCTGATTGAAGCATTTTATTTCTCTTTAATTCCAGAACCTAGTAGGTAGTGCCGTCACAAAGAAAAAATTGTGAGGGTTGAAGCATGAAATTTCCCAACTTAACAATTCGAAATTCCCAACTCAACAGTGCTCACATTAGACTATAAAATGAAATTTACTTACATTTTAAAAGGATTTGATACATGGATTGAAGGAAATTTTTAAAAAGTAATGCAACTTTAAGTTTTAAATATTTTTTTCCCAAATGGTCTGTAACTGGTACGTGGTTGGTAACTGGTGCATCCCTCTTTCAAATGTGAGAAGGAAAATACATAAAATGCCGTTAAACTTATGTATATAATTGCTTCAACCTCTGTAATTGTAAAACTCTATTAATGACTTTTAATATGGCAAAAAAGGATATCAAGATTAGGTTTTTCCATTTCATTTTATTAAAAACGCGGAAAAAGAAACTTCCATGAAAGAGGGAAGGCAAACTTCCTATTTGTAGTTTCTGCAGTTCCAGACTTGCTAAAATGAGGATCAGCACACATCGAATACTTTTGATTTCAGCGAAGTAAATGACAGATATTTGGCCACTAAGCATGTTAATCTTTTCCCCATAGTGGTTTAATCGTGATATAGATTCCCAAAATTTTACTTTTCCTTCCCATGTGGTAAAAAGGACATTGAGTGAGGTGGATTAGTGACCGATCTGATCTACTTTTCTCTGCTCGATGATAGGTCATTTATCGTCATAGACTGAATGCCAGTTATGTAAATGAGGCATTGAAATATAAACACTGTTTAAGTCACACAAGATTCTGATTATGACCGCTGTACCTTCTCCGATTTAAAAAGATGTATTAACGTTAAAAATATATACACTCAAATATCAGTTTAGTAATTAAAAATAAGCTTATCTTTGAAATGTTAGTTTAAATAATTAATACAATTTAAGTTAGTAAATTCAATGACCCTTCTGCGTTGTTAATAAATTAATTTGCAAAAACATATAACATTTTAACACTTGAGTTATACTTTGCATCAAAATTATTGTCATCTGAAATTCATTTAGTGTGATTAAAAGATGGTGGTTCCCGCTTTATCTAACTTTTAACACGGGTGGTCCGCGAATACCCATAGGTCGGTAAGCACTCATTAACACCCCTTTCATTTTTGCTTATTACAGCTTCTTGAAGTTGCGCAAAAATTTAGGTATGTTTCTTGTAAATTGGCACCAACTTATAATAATTAATGCAATTTAAGTTAGTAAAGACAATATATTTTCTGCGTTATTAAAAAGTTTATTTGCAAAAACATATGAATTTTAACACTTGAGTTATAAATTTAAACTTATAAATTTAAATCTTGAGTTAAATACTTTGCATTAGCTGTGTCCAGCTTTGCTGTAGTGTCACCTAAAGGTGCTTTTACTTATATCTCACCTGTGATTTCGCTATTTCAGCTGCCCTCGAATAGTGGTCCAGGTTCGTTTTTACACTGACGCTCGTCGAATTGTATTCCAACGACTTCGGCCGCGGATGTCTGTAGACAGCAATTTTGAGCTGGGCTTGAATGTGTTCGGCATTGATGAGACAAAGGCAACAGCTTAAAACCAGGAGGTACGTCGAAGAACAAGTCATGATCCTTAAAAAGAGAAATATCGAGCGTTTAGAGTCGTTTGTTTTTTCAAATGACTTGCCATTGTACAGAGGTTTAGTAAGGCCACATCTTGAGTATGCTGTACAGTTCTGGTCACCATATCTTAAAAAAGACATTGAATTGTTAAAGAAAATTCTGCACAGGGTTACTAAAATGGTTCAAGGGTTTTCAGGCATGAATTATGAATATAGATTAAGAGATTTGAATATGTATACTCTGGAAGAGAGAAGGGTTAGGGGAGATTTGATTCAACTATTCAAATTTATCAAACAAGGAGATGTGGAGGGTTTAGATTTTAATATGAGTGATAGAACGAGAGGTCATGGGTTTAAGTTAAACAAATCCCATTTTAATCGGGAAGGGAGAAAACACTATTTCTATATAGACAACTTGCCAGTGAATATTGTTAATTGTAAAGGAGTAACGGATTTTAAGAAGAAGTTAGATATGCATTGGGGGATAATTAAGAGGTACTAGATGGACCAACCTCGTTGGGCCTTGAGCCTGTTGTTGGTCGTCAATATTTGTATTTGTACTAGAAAAGTATGAATTATCCACTTAATGACTCTTAAAGGGATTATCATAAATCTTGTCATGGCTGTACAGTTAAAAATAAGTATTCAAAAATAAGTAAAATGTACTAATTTTTTAATGCAATCGATGCTTATCATGACTCTGAATACATAAGTTTCAATTTTGAAAAAGACACGTACTATACAATGAGTACAATGGGTAAAATGTTTAAAAAAAGCTAAGATTAGCAATATTAAATCACACTGCTTATTTTTGAGAAAGTACGATTATTTAAAGTTGAGTACGTCATTACTCATTTACGATGCAATTGTACTCAAAGAAAAACGAGTACGTTCATGCTATGATTTTTAGCACCTTTTTGTTTTACAGTGTGCAACAGCCAAATCATTGTTAAAGAAAGGTACTTAAACATAAGAATCTGAACCTACTCGTTTTCCTCTAAGTATAATTGCATCGTAAAAGAGCGTATGTCATACTTAAATGCAAATATTCGTATTTTTTTGGTACACCTTTTTTAACATTTCTTTTGAATATAACTTCTTAATCTCGTTTTGGTAGTAAACTGGTAAAGTACTGGGCTGTGGTGCTGAACATCTGGGTTCGATTCCCCATAAGACTTACTTGTAATTGTTGATATGTTTTTTGTGATTTTTACGAGTAATTGAAAATTATTGTATTATAATTGTTGTATTATATATTAACGACAAGTTTGTAATATGAGGTAAAACAGTCTATTTAGGTAAGCACCTACTCATTTCGATATACCCGTTGTACATAATTTTTAGTATCGTAACTTGCGGTTATTTGGATCGAAAGAAAAAAATGTTTTAAGTCGCTTCTGGGTCTGCTGTCATAAAAATATAGACGTGATTCACCATCTTCCCAACAGGTGGGGATTTAAGCAACAGGTAGCAACCAGAGAGTTGTAATATTAAATAGAGAGCGCCTTCAATACCAGACTCTCGTAAGGCCGCGGTGTCAACATTGAAAAGAAAAACTCACATCACGTGGTTATAGCGCTGCCACATTTGGCGTTCAGACATCTGCAGGAGTTTCAAATTTGGCGCACTTTCTTCTCTTTTGGTGATAAGGAGTTCTGTCCGTATTCAACTTTTTAACATATATGTACGTATTTACTTATTTTCAAACAATATGCGCTAAATATTTCCTCTTCATTAACGAAACGAAAATATTTTATTTGTGTTCAATACTCGAAGAAGCGAAACTCTTTATATTTCTCAGGTTTTATTGTTCATATTTTCATATTGAATTATACAAAATAACAATTGAAAGAACTTCGCTTATGGTAAATTTTTTACATAAAAACGTAATGCAATTATTTCAAAACTACAAAGTAAGAAAAATCTCCTTAATATATCTGTTAAACTCCCTTAAATTGTGCCACTCGTTCAAAAAAAAGATATTTAAATACAAAATTAAACACAAAACCATATTACAATACTTCGATCTCGTTTAGTACTTAAAGTCGCCAAGGCCTGCCAAGTAATATTGGCGCATGAATGAATTGGCGTTTCCACATATCACGTGGTTTCAATGATGGACACACGGAAATCAGCATTTTTATTCCTCTATTTGTATCATTACTCTATGGTAGCAACAGGCAGGAGTGATTTAATTTCTTGTTTGTTTTAATAACCCCCCAAATAATACCCCCCCCAGGTCCCCTACATGCTTTTTTCAAAATTAAAATTGGTAGACTCAGGACTATGATAAGCATCGAATGTAATTGAAAATGAATACATTTTACTTATTTCCAAGTACTTATTTTTAACAGTGATTCAACGTGTTTAACAGACATTAAAGAAAACTGAAGTCATTTTGGAGCAAATTCTTCACCTACTAATATTTATCTCGAAGTTTTTTTTCCTTATAAATAATTATATTATTTAATTAGTAATTGGTGATAAAAAAATAATGCAGAGTAGTCAAAAATTGTTGGGCGATGGGCATTGTTTGGCTCACATTTGTCACATTATCATTATGTCAAATTTAGCGTTCTTTTTGCCCAAATGCTTTGCTTATAATTTAAGAAGTAGCTAGTGTTAGTAGAAACGAAATAGTAGTTGAAGCATAGCAAAATAACGGTTTATTATGTGTAGTTAAACAAAGGGTATCGTCCAACAAGTTGTATACAACCTTGTATATGTATATATATACATATTTTCTAACATGTATACATTTTCTTAGAATTTATAATTTTTTTTTAATAATAGCATTTATAATTTGTTTTTGTCATCATAAAGCTTCATTGCTTTTTTTCTACACAAAAAGTTGAAATTTATGAAAACTGAGTTCAAAAATCAAATGAGTTAAGAAATAACTGGCATCTCACTGTCCAAGTTATTCACATATTTATATTTTAATGAGGCAAGTTGTCAGGCATGGAAATATGTAATAAGAATAATTATTGTTAAGGCCGGGGTACACGGGGGGGGGATATTTACTGTACGAGAGCTAAAAAAATATCCGCATAAATACGTCGAACGTTTTCAGTGAACGAACAGGATAATTTTGATCTATAACTTTTGATTTCGTTCAGAAGTCACAGCAACAGTGCGATTGTATTCACGTTGAAAATAACTTCCAACACCTGTCTGATAACAAAAAACTCCCATGTGTATGTTTGCTTGATTAATAATGAATTTGTCGAAATTGTAATTTAAAGTAAAAACCAGCTGTCGTAGAAATGTCATACCAATAGTGTTCAAATTATATGAGAGGCCTTTTATTGACAACATGATATATAAGTTTAAAAAAAATCAATGCAATGATGGAGTTTTTACTTTGTGTAAATTTAAATTTAGTAAATATTAAAATCACTGGGTGATACAGATACTAACACATAAAACTCAACAATTTTAAACTAGTATAACACGTACCTCATGGATGGATACAGCACTTGATGGCGTCCAGAAAGTTGAGTGCTTAAGCAAAATCATGTCCTCTCTTATACTCTAAAAAAGGGATTTCCCAATAATGCAATCAAATCTTTTTTCAGGACACAAGACTATAAAACGTATTTTTTACATTTCTCTGGAATAAAAATATTCTTGATATTAGTGAAAAATATGTCGTCACTCCTCTGGAAAAGATTTCTCGTTCCAATTAGTTGGTTTTTCTAGGAGTTGGATTGTAGGAATGCCATTGTATTCTAACATGAATATCTTCAGAGTACTTCTCTATTGTCTCATATTTTCCTAATTTAATTGTTAAATTAATAGTTGAAATTTTCCAGGAAACCCGATGATTTTTTTTACTTCATTGTCAATTCTCAATGTCATGTATCTGCAAAATGACCTTAAGTAATTTAAATGTAAAATAATATGAAACATTTCACACATTTTCTACATATCAGAACATATTTTAAGGAATTTTTACTGGTGTACAGGAATTTTTACTGGTTTACAGGAATTTTACCTTTCCATGGTCTATACGTAACAATAAATTTGAGCTTTAAGTGCCAAAAATATTTTTTTTGTCAATTCAAACTAAATTAATGTATTAAATTTAACAAAAATGATTAATGTTTTTTTAGAAAATATTTATGCCGCAAATAAAAGATGGTTTTTGCGTCAAATCCACATGAGTGCGGGTCTTTTCTTAACGGGGAAAATACCCCACCAACTTTATGTTAAAATATGCCCTGTTTCATAAATATGGAATAATATATTTTACCATATACAAAATTTTATGTGAACATGTAATGTTATACTTTATGTTTTACAGACCACGTTCACATAAATTTACGGGAAAGACAGATAAAGTCCTTATTGGACGCTCTAAAGGAATGTGGACTTCACACACGTAAATTATCAGTTTTTTTTTACCCTTTAACGTTAGGACTTATTTTAGTATCTTTCTAAATAGACCTTAAGAATCAACTATATAAAACTGACTTCAACTATATAAAAATGACAGTTTCGTAAAAAATGTGATATAAGGTAGTGTTACTTTGATACAGTAAATACTGGGATCAGAACGGTGTTAGCTAACACTTGATAGCCTGCTGGAGTCAAACTATCGAACTACTGTTTTTCAGATTTAATTTAATTATTCGATGTTCAATTGAGTGCAATATATCTTCCCTGAAAAGTCATTGCTTCACTATTATTTGTACAAAGCAACAAAAAGTTTTATTTTATATGACAATTCAAGAATATTTAAAAATAAATTGCCAAGCAAAGTAGTTGTCCTCTTCCGCCGCTCCATTGCAAATTCCGTGGGCCCAGCCAATACACTTTGAACATTGGATCTACTCTTCTCCTTTTTTTAAGTTTGAAAATACGTCATTACAATACAAATAACGTTTGATTTCTTTTGATCATATTAATCGGAAGAATCATCAATCAAGGTTGTTTGTTTTGAAGTTGTCTGCGTTTTTTGGGGGGGGGGTTTCAACGCAAAAAAAAATATTTTTCGTGATAGAATGTTTCTTTCGTGTTTTTTTTTAATTATTTCTTTTAATCGTATTAATCATCTGATGCAGTTTTATATGTTAAGGATGCGGAACCAAGTTGTCACTACCTAAATTATGTACTTTACATAATGGGGATCAATTACTATCCGGCCAGTTACTATGACCAGTTACTATCCGGCCTAGCCCTCTTCGGGGTTCCCGGTCTTTACCCAAGTGCAGAGGTTATAAAAGCACAACAGAAACGCACTATTATCGAATTCAATCCTTATTGTTTGTTAAGGCATAAATAAAATGGCCTTAAGATAGTTTTTAAAAACTGTAATTGCTATTAAATAAGGATAGTTTAAAAGAAAAAGAACGTTAAAGAGTTGGCATCGTAAAAATAACTTTACTACACATACGCCGAGAATAGCAACAACATGACAATATGACTGCTCCTTTTCTTTACTAGTGGAGTGTATTTCTAAATCAATCCGCTAGATAGCAGTGATAATAACGCTACAAGCCAAGGATAGTGGAGACTATATATAAAAGAAGTGCTGGTACTACCGCTTTTTGATGGAGGGCGGGGAAAAGTATTCTTTTGACGTCATAGTGACGCCTCCGACTTCTGTGGGCGTGTCTAATGCTCTCGTTTGTGCATTCGTTTTAGGAGTGTACTTAATTTAACAAGAATTCTTGTTTTTAACTAATCATGAATTTATTTAAAAGAAAACAGTTAAAATTTGCTTCAAAAAACAATTTGAATCGATTTGCAGAGTTGCTTAGTTATTAAAATATTAGGAATGAATTTTGTTCAATTTGAACTAATGGTTCGGGAGGTGCTGCCATCTATTAATTTTTTTTGCGAACTATTTAAAAGTGATTTCGCTAACTGAATTTAGTATTTGCTGCATTTTATGAATTTAAATTTTATTTTAAGGATTGCATTTAGTATGTAAAAATTGAAAAAGATTTGCTTAATAAATTAAGCGTATTAAAATAATATTATCTGACACGAGAGAATGTCCATGAATTTTGAAAGTGTAAAAAGGGGGTTTGGAACCATCTGGTCAATGCATTTGTATTGGACATATTAAATGAGTTACAATTTCAATCAAGTAAAATACGGGGACATAACAAAATAAGGACGGATTAACAGTGAAGCTACCTGAACACAATTTTTTACAGATATTTACATTATTTTGCTTATTAAAAATTTAATCACAAGTTGTTACCCAACCGGGGATCGAACCTAAGTAGCAATGCTTAAAACATACAGCCAATGAGAATGATCAAAAACTCATAGTAAGTCGGAGCTAAAATGACGTCAAAAGAATTCTTTCCCTGCCCCTTTCAAAAAGCGAAACACGAGCACACCTTATATATATATATATATATATGGTCTTCACTATCCTTGGCTACAAGCAAGGTTTCACCCCATTACCTCTCTTACCCCACTCTCCCCTACATAAATATCCTCATACACAAAATTATGATTGATTATAAAATTTAATTTATATACAAGCATTAAAACATTATTTGTACTGTGTGTTCAGGAAGTTAAAAAAACATATTTTATCTCAATTTTTAGTTAACGTTATTCTTTCTTATTCTAGTATTAAACACTTGATTCGATAATTTAAATTTAACTTAAATCCATTATTGTCAAAGCTTTGTAAATAACCAAAATTTAAAATTTTGCATATTGCATTTAAATGTCTTGTATATTATGATAGTTTTGATATTTATTAGTATTGAATCTTTTTTTTTATCAGACTGCTATATAGATTACCTGTATACTGTACTCATGTATTAGCATCGCGATAACACTATGCTTTAATTTTTAAAGGCATATATCAATATTTACTAATATAATAATCAGTTTACCAAATAGTTTATTTTTTTACAGTTAACTAGGTTGAGTAGAAATTACTAGTTACTTCAAATGATTAATAAAAAAATATGGTAAAAAAAGAGAACCCAAATATCCCAAATATCACTTCAATGAACACCGTTGAAGTTGCCTGTAAGTAAACGAAGACATCACGTAACCATGAGAATATTTCGATGAAATAATTTAATGTTATAATGAAATAATTTAATGTTATAATGAAATAATTTAATGTTATAATGAAATAATTTAATGTTATAATGAAATAATTTAATGTTATAATGAAATAATTTAATGTTATAATGAAATAATTTAATGTTATAATGAAATAATTTAATGTTATAATGAAATAATTTAATGTTATAATGAAATAGTTTAATGTTATAATGAAATAATTTAATGTTATAATGAAATAATTTAATGTTATAATGAAATAATTTAATGTTATAATGAAATAATTTAATGTTATAATGAAATAATTTAATGTTATAATGAAATAATTCAATGTTATAATGAAATAATTTAATGTTATAATGAAATAATTTAATGTTATAATGAAATAATTTAATGTTATAATGAAATAATTTAATGTTATAATGAAATAATTTAATGTTATAATGAAATAATTTAATGTTATAATGAAATAATTTAATGTTATATAGAATTATTGCAAATAGCAATGGAAATATACCAAGGGAAATATCCAAAGTCATCAAAATATTCATGGAACAAATTTTATTCTTGTATATTTTCAAATTCTTTAAAATAACAAATGTGCGTGCATATAAACAAATGTAAAATCCATTCCAATATGCCCAATATGTGACTTTTCAAGTATCCAGCAGGACATAATTGGTATTTTGATCTTTCATCAATAAAAGTACTTTTTCTGCATAAAAAGAGGAATATTATTTTGACGAATTGAATTACAATTTAGAATTTTTAGAATGCAAGCTAGTCAATATTTTAAGCATCTTATGTATGTCAACAATAAAATACTATTACTAAACATCAAAATTTTATCTTAAAATTGTAAGTTATTTCACCAGTTTCTTAAGACTGATTAATAATGTATTCCCTTATGTTTGCTGTGAAATTGGTCATATTTTGACGCATTAAAAATTAGTGGTTTTATAATTAACGTGGCTATGGATCATTCCTCTTATTTTATAAAAATTTCTAGCTCATCTTATTTCCAGTCTTATTTTCTTTGAAATCTTTATTTATGAGCCCGTCTTCCGATGATTTCAAGAACTGTTAAACTACTTTTTTTATCTTGAGCTTTTTAGTAGAAGTAATAATATAGGTATGGATGGGTCTTATATTCGAAGAATGGTATTGCTTGTATAGTTTTTTTTGTATTTAATTTCTTCGTAACTTGATTTAATTACTTCAGTTGGATAATCGGGATTAGAGACTTGGTAATGGCAATTCATTCATGAGTATGTCGAGGTCCTCCTATGTTATTGCAAAATTCATCATTTTAACGAAATAGTCGGTGTTGTTTATTGATGAAAAATGTGATGCTCTATTGGCGTTTTGTTAAATTAAATGCAATAATTAAACTAAAGCGCTACATCCAAACAACGTTAAAGTAAATGTATTTATATATTTGGATTATAATTTTCATCAGAAGTTTTCTTAATATGGGCGGATCGTTTATGTGAACTCAGCATAACTTTTACCATTTCACCATTTGTCTTAATTTAACAATTCAGGTACAAACAGATTTTGGACAGTTTTGCATTTTGGGACAGATTTGGACATTTTGTGTCTTTGCTTTTTCCGTTAGATTTTGCACTCTACCTATTCAACATTTAAAATACTTATGTGTTGTCTTTTATTACTCTATGAGCTGCAACATGGTAAAATTAAGTATAAAACTTGCAATTTATATAACAAGTATTATTTATATTTGGAATAAAATATTAATTGTAACTTTTGATTGGCGTAACACCCTACCTCTTGAGCTTAGGCATTTAAATCATCTTTATATGGCATTTTTTAATTTGACTCTTCTGAAACCCACTATGTATGGAAAGGTTAAAAAAATTATATCCCTATTATCTGTGTAGAAATCTCTCTGGTGGTTCAAATGTGAGAGAAGCATTTTATTCTTATCTTAGCTTCCTATTACGTTTACGCAGCAAATACAACCGTCATATTCAAGACAATTTAATATCAAATTAGAAACAAAATGGCGCAGCCTTTTTGTAAATAGTGTGCCCAAATGAAGTGGAAGGTTTTTGCTCTATTACCATAATCGAGTAAAATGTTTACTTTCGAGGTACTACATATATAGGGAAATAGTTATGGTATTTTGCATATACCAAATTTTTGTTATTGCGTCAATATTTAAATTTTCCAACGAGCCTATATTTATGATATTTCATCAAAATTGAACTTAACACCAAAATGTATGTATTGTTTAATGTAAATTTACTATTTTTTTGTAATTCATTCAAACGTTATAAATAGAAAACGGTATATAGTTAAATTCTAGTAAATTGTGCTTCGATATTGATTAATTTCCACTCTTAATGCAATATGGGATGGTCACAAATTATTGGGAGAAGATTAGTGTTTGGCTGCACAACATTTAGCTGCACTGACATAATAAAAAATGTTTTTTTCTCAATACTAGCACATCGTTATTTTTGCGATTTGAAGGCGGTACTCAAAGTGCATGAAGTTACTAAAATACAGGTATATGTATACCAAAGCGATTTCATACTTTCAAATGGAATTAGATAAAGAACAACCCAACGGAAGAGTTTTATGCTGAAGAACATGCAATTCTTGTCCAATTTGAAGAACGGGAAACAAAAGAACTTGTCGTTATTTTGATGTCCCTTTCGAGTCCATAGGGTTAACAAATAAATAAAACATAAAAGTACAACAATACGTTAAAAGAAATAACAATGCACACGTTTTATTGCCTGTTTTATTTATCTTGTGTATTGCAAATTATTTTATGGCTTTTGGGACAAAGTCAGAACCACAGGAGGGGAGTCCTAACGCGGATCCGACCTTGTTTCATTATCAGCGTTCCGTCTTTGTCGAAGACACTGTTGGTGTTGAAGTGGGAGAGGCCTTCTTGGGGACACGCCCTTCCTTCAGGACAGTCTTGAATGGATCCAGTGTTGGCCATAACCACCATAGAATTGTGCAATGCAATGCAGCTCAGAGTGTAGAGTATGAGTTTATCGCTGTAGTTCTCAGGATCGTTGCAAGGATTGATTCCCCTTTCCCTAGGATCAGGTATGTATTCTAAATATTCTTTTAAATGTGCCCTGTTCATGGGTGGATCAATTCCAAACTTTGGAAAGAGGATTACATCAGCTTTCTGAAATATGAAAGGGTTATTTAATGAGTATCAAATTAACGTACATTGTGAAGTTCAGTAGTGATTACACATCTGTATTTTGTTTCTAATTTTCAATGCTGTTGAATGCGTTTCAAAGTACTAACGTGAATAAAATTAAAAAAAACAAACAGTGTGTTGAAGAATTATCTTTACAAATTTGACACGCAATGAAGTTTTATTTGTATGCAGCTTTTTTTTCTTCCAAAAACGTTAACCAATCATTAAACACACCATTCCAGAACCATTAGCATTGAATTTTCTCTTGAGGATGAGTATACAGGAATTATTTTTGCAGTTTTGACACGTAATAAAACTTAAAGGAATAAGATAGCTAATTTATATCGCTTATACATAGACCGCAACACATACAGTTGTTTTTGCAAGCATTTAATTTTTTTTTAAATTTAATAATTAAACTTTTTTTGAAAACTGCGTATAAATAAAACTTTATGTGTTTCTGTTACATATACAAGCGACATAATTAGATATCTTATCTCTTTTAGGTTTGAGTGCTAAAGTTGCAAAGATAATTTTGAAACACCATGTATTTTAGATGATTAAAATAATATGAAATAGGTTCAATGTATGTGGTGTGTAAGCATTTATTGTAATTGGTGAAAAATATGTTTACGAATTTTTGGAGTTCTTCAAATTTAAGACTAATTTGGCACAAGTTCAATTATATGACTACTATTACACAAAAATATAATTACTAAGTGTTTATTTTAATTCTTTTTACCTCTGTCGGCCATTTTAACTTGGAACAAAAAAAGCTTCTAACCGAAATATTCTTTTTGAACAAAAATACTGTCATTGTTTTATCTTTTCAAACAAACTCAGTGAATTTCATTGTATATGATAATTTCTTTTTTTTGTGAGGGGAATAAAACTATGTAAGAGAAAAGGAGTTTGGATTGGCAGCGGTAGTTGTTTATCACAAAAGGGGATCTTTGTAAAGGAAAATATAATTTAAATCACCTTCTTACAGTTTTGTATGGGTGTATCCTTCATTTGCACAATCGTACAGTAAACTGGGGTTACTTAGTCTCTGAGGAGTTACTTGGACCCAATACAAAAAAAATTTTAAATCTTGAATCTGCTTTCACGAATATATAACGAATTACCATCTCCCCAATAAGTAGGGGCACTAGCTTGTTCCCATGGCGGTAAACTACATTCCAGCACCCCCCGTCTTTTACTAATACAATTTATGTTGCTTTTTGGTAAGAACACGAATTTTTGTGACCTGGTAACTTTCATCTTCACTTTTTTACACACTGCAGTCGCATTCAAGGTAATGATTAATTTATGAAATTTAAATTTCATATATATATGGTCCCTAAGATATATATTGTATATATTATTTACAGATCCTATGTCTTACTTCAGTATAAGGCTATCCTTTGATAAGAAATGTACAAAAATGTTTACTTTTTGGGTCCAAGTACGAACCCCATTTACGGTACTTTAGCTAAAATGTATGTAATTTGACGAAATAAGGTTGCAAGCATTCACTCTACTATAATTTATTGTTTGAAAATAGACGTATTTAATTAATTTGAAATGTTACCTTAAATAATTAATGTAATTTAAGTTAAATACCATATAATTTTTGGGTTAATAATTAGTTTGCCAAATATTATAAACATTTTAATACATGACTTGTAATTTGCATCAAAATATTTGTCATTTATTATTTTATTTAACGTCATTATTCCCCTAATATGATATCAAGGATTTTTAGTTTTTCCAGAAATATGCGTCCTATTTTTAAATTCATAAAAATACTGAATAATATTTTTTAAATTTAAAGTTTTCTTTGGTACAACTTCCAAGTTATGTTTTTATAATTTACAAAACGTTTTAAGATCGTATAAAAGAGCATGAGCAGGAAAAATTATTTAAACTTCCAAGATGTAAAAGAAAACTTTTTTACGAAAATCGCTTGAGCGTCACTGGCTTAAAAGGTGACAGGTCCACGCTTTTCCTAACTTTTAACTTGATGGTCTGTGACATCCAAAGGTCGGGAATCCCTAATTTAGTCCCAGTTTTTTTTTAATGTACAAGAATAATGTTTTTATTAGTAAATGTAAAAAATAAGGTGGCACTCTGCCAAATACAGGTAAATCACCATCGACAACTATGGCGTGGAATGCTCGGGATTTCCATTTTCACCTCCGATACTTAAGTCACATAAATAAATGGTTGGAGCTACTTGTTGTAGATTTAACCAATGAGAGACACGGAAGAAAAAACTTACCTGACGTCATTTTGGCGATGGTTTATAACTTATGCGAATTTATGACTAAATATGCGAAGTAATAAGTAATTACGAAATTGAGAATGGTAAAATTAGCTTAATAACTAATCACAAAATGGCGATTAGAAAACTAAAAAATTTCGATTTCGATTAGATTTTGCGCATGCTTGTAAAATATATTACCCAACTATTTGCGCCACGTGTAAATACGTGCAGGGTTGTCAATTTGAACTGAAATCATATTTGGTGGGATTAATGTTGACCCATTGCCAGATTACCCTTTATTCTTTAATTTACCTTTCATATTTTCTCATTTATTAACAGTATCCAGCAGTGCCACAGTTTCATTCAGCGAGCGGTAATTCAATCTCACCTGTGATTTTGCTAATTGAGCCGCCCTGGCATAGTGGTCCAGGTTGGATTTTACACTGTCGCTCGTCGAATTGTAGTCCTGCAACGCCGACCACGGTTGTCTATACACAACAATTTTGGACTTGGGTCGAAAGGGTTCAGCATTGAAGAAATGCAGGCAACAGCAAAAAACCAAAACATGCATCAATGGACGAACCATGATCCTTAAAAAGAGAAATATCAAACATTTTGCTACACTTTATTTTCAAATGATTTGGATAATATGTTTTCTGGACTTAATAATAACTTTTATAGTGATTTACATAAAAATTAACACGATTGCAATAGTCATATTGAATGCTTCTAACTGGCAACGAAAAAAACTTATGGTATTTTACAAGAGAGGTTGACCATCAATAATTTTTTTTCCAAGTATTTTTTCTAGGAATTGATTATATTATGTATTATAATTACTGATAAATGATGCAAATAAATAAAACAGAATATTCATAAATTACTGTGGAGATGGTCCTTGTTTAGCTGTATTAACATAATAAAAAACATTATTTTAGCCCAACTACTTCGCTGATATTCTAAGCAAGTCACTTAACTTTAGCAGCAACAAACAAAGTAGTTAAAGCATAGCAAAAGTAATGGTTTTTTTATGTCGATGGATTAAAGTATAATGTTTGTATGTCCATTCATGCAAACTTTCGGAAAACGCAAAAAGAAGATTGCAAACATAATAAAAATATGCTTTTTCTTAAATCCGCACCACAAAATTGTATTTGGATTTGACATACAATATGATATGCAAGGGAAAATAGTTAGATTCCACCTTTACATTTATGCCAATATATAATTTTTTTGCCAAAAATGGACATACAACCATTGTGCTTTAGCTTTTAGCCA
This sequence comes from Troglohyphantes excavatus, assembly GCA_963932185.1. NCBI lineage: Eukaryota > Metazoa > Arthropoda > Arachnida > Araneae > Linyphiidae > Troglohyphantes > Troglohyphantes excavatus. The sequence continues at coordinate 65,638,859 of OZ010667.1, forward strand.
TTGTGCTTTTCGATGTGTAGTGAAATACAAACAAAAAATACGAGTTACTAAGTTATTTTTTATATTAATTTATTAAATTATGAATAAATTAGGATACAGAGAAATTATCTGCAGATATACATGTTGGAATACAATGTTATTGTCATATCGAACAATACCCTCAACTAATTAAATCGAGAAATCTTTTCAATATTGTGACAGTCAGCAAATAAAAATATTTTTTAAACCGGTGTACAATGGAATCCCAGTTATTTACGCTCTGAGAGCAGAGAAAATTATCTAAATTATTTAGCGAACGAAGTCGGGAATTTTTATCGAGAAGAATTTTATGACTGTCGTCGTTTTAAGGTCATATCAATCGTATAATTAGTTTTACGATGATAATAACTTCTAACAAGTACGTGATACAGAAATATTGGCCGATGTATACGTGCATAATTATTAATAAAGTAAGTTAAATATAATTTAAAATATAAAACAGCTGTCATAGAAATATAATAACATAATATTGGAATTGAATCAACGAGATCTTTTACAAGCTATACAAGTTAAAGATCAATGCAATTACTGAATTTTTACGTTAAGTAAATGTAGCGAAAATATAAAAATTGACAGTTGAAGATACAAGTCAAAAGGGTATACTACCCAAAGTTGATCCACAGCTCTTGATAAGAAATTAGCGCATCCAGAAATTCGAATGCTTAAGCAAGTCATGTCCTAAATTATGCACTATGCATAGAATTTCCTAATAAAGCATTCAAATCGTCTATTTCCAGGAGACAAGACAATGAAATTTATTTTTTTATATCACTTTGGAAAAAAAATAATTATTGCTATTAGTGAAATCAATTAAAAATATTTCGTCACAACATTAAAAAGATTTCGCGATTTAATTATTGGGATTTTTAAGTTCGATATGACAATGCCATTGTATTCCAACATGCATATCTGCAGAGTATTTCACTATTGCCAAATTTATTCCTAATTTAAATAAAAAAGTTAATAACAAAAATTGGATTTAGGCAGGGCATGATTTAGAAAGTTACGTACTATAGACACAACTACGTCATTGATGACGGTCTACTAAAAATAGTCTCTAAGAATTAAAAACATTAAAATTATAAGAGTTTTGGAAAAAATGAATAAATGTTATAATAAAAATACGATAATAATAACATATTTGTCAAAGTATAGACAACTTTGATACAATTTATGTACAATTAACTAAAAGTTGGAGCCAGGGGCTCTAAGGTCGGGCCCCTGGCTTTAGGCGTGCCTATTGGTAAACCAGGCTGTGGCTTTAAATCATGTAACTACACATAATAAATTATTATTTTTTCTAGGATTTAACTACTTTGTTGATGCCAACGCGAATTACTTGCTTAAAATATCAGCAAAGTAGTTGGGCAAAAAATTGGCTAAAAAATTATATTTTTCGTTCCACAAATCATGCGTCAATCCTCAAAATAATACTGATACTTCTTTTCTCTCGCCGGTCTTCATCTGTAATAAATACATACGGTTAAAAATCGGTATTCAAAAATAAGTAAAATGTGCTCATTTTTAAATATATTCGATGCATATCAGGGCTCCAAATGCATAAGTTTCAAGTTTGAAAAAGACATGTACTTAAAAATGAGTAGAATGGGTAAAAATAAACAAAAAGAGCAGATTTTAGTCTACATAGGCTGCCTTTATAAATCCCTTTCAATAAATATCGAAAATTACAACCTAGACTCACCGGGAATCGAACCCAGATCCACAGGCACCGCTGTAAGAGTCTTATCCGTTAATCTACAAGGGCGACGCGAAGAAGTTGTGTAAAGAAGGCGTGCCAAAAGAATGAGAAGTAAGGTAATTGAATTGTAATAACTCAGTTTCCAATTAAGCAGTCGACATGAATAATGTTGAAAACCATCTTCTGAACAAATATTTTAAGTTTGCCAGGTTGCTTTGTTAAGATGGTTCGAACCGACAATATTAGACCATACTGCTCATTTTTGCGAAAGTACGATTACTTAAACTTGAGTGCGTCATCGCTTATTTACGATACAATGGTACTAAATATACACAAGTCCATTCATGTACTAATTTTTAAGCACCTTTTTTTACAGTGTAGATGAAAGTTTGTCTTCCTCTTCGTTGGAGGTTTCTTTCTCCGAGTTTTTGGATGAAAATTAATAGAAAAACAAATTTTGAGTTTGTAGAGAATTCATCTTATATATAAAGCTGAAATCTCCAAAATCTGTCCGGATGTGTGTTTCTTGGTTTGTCAGTATATTATAGGCTTCATAAGTACAAAACGCAGAGCTTTGAAATTCACAGAATAGTTAGTTAAAAAATAAGAATTTTAACGCGACTATTTTCAAGTCTCTACGATGTTCCATTCGAATGTTATGACATTTTTTAGCGTACGTCATCAAAGTTTCACGAAGTGGCAACAGTAAAATCAGTTAAAATCAAAGGAGAAAAGCAAAAATATAATATAACAAAATTATAAACCAATTAGATCGCCGATATTTACACGGAATACTCCATAACTACAAAACGTAGCTTTATAAAATTTACAAAGTACTTTACATGAAAAATTAGACATTTTTGTGATAATTAGTAAGTTTGTATGATGTTTTATTCGTACGTTATAACTATTTTAATGTATTCCATTGACTTAACATAGATGAACATATCGTATGCAATTAAAAATAAAAATTTTCGTTATTGACACTATAAAAATGACGTCATAGGTTTTGTTTGATTTAATAGTTATTGAAAAACGTCTGCACATTGGGCTGTTTGTTACAATACGGATTCATTCGAAAATTAAAACAATCAGAAGTTTATTTTAGGGAAATGGTTTAAAATTGTTTTAAAATGTTATATTTGTATTTTATCTTTTGTTTGTTTGTATTCAGGTTAATTGTAACTATATTTAATTATCTTAGATCGAACTTTTAGAACAATTCTTCCAAAATGTGAGTAATTTGTGTATGAACGTCCATTTTATTAATTTGAAAAGTATTTTATGCAAGTATTTTTTTTTAATTGTACGAAGCTTAGTTTCACTGTGAATTTTTAACTCTATCATATATGACTTTTTAATGTTATTAAAGAATAAAATTCCACATATACCAAATGATAATTGAGAAAATATATATTTTATTTATTGTGCCAATGAATATTTCCTTTTAAAACTTTAAATGGCGATCATTAAAAAATAAATGTTCTGAATTGTTGTTCTGAATGAATGTTCTGAATGGCTGAAAGTACATGGTGAGTTTATAATATGCTGCACCGTTTGCTAAACTATCGCCAAGTTATAACAGTTTATTCTTTGGATGAAGTGCGTTTTGGCTTTAATTTGCTGTGGAAACTTACTAAATATTTATATAACAGGTATTTTTCGATGCGAATGCAATAACAATAGAATCACAAAATGAAATTTTTATGAAAAATGGTTTTACAAAATAAGTAAATACGAAATTTTTAATACATTCATACGAAAATAAAAAAAATATATTCTTAAAATTAAAATAGGGGGTTATTTTTCTGTAATAATAGCATTCATGGGAAATCTTTAAAACATCGGCATTTGGACATAGTAAAAGAGGGGGGGGGGGAGGGGGTTAAAAATCGGCACGTTCGTGTGTTATATAACTATTTTAATGTATTCCATTGAATTAACATGGATGAACATATCGTATGCAATTTAAAATAAAAAATTTCGTTATTGACACTCTAAAAATGACGTCATATGTTTTGTTTGATTTAATAATTATTGAAAAACGTCTGCACATTGGGCTTTTTGTTACAATACGGATTCATTTAAAAATTAAAACTTAAAACGCAGAGCACAATGAAATTCACAGAATAGTTAGTTCAAAAAATAAGAAGTTTAACGTGACTATTTTCGAGTCTCTACGATGGGTTACGTTGGGTCCGGAATTTTATTTTAGGGAAATGGTTTAGAATTGTTTAAAAATGTTATAATTTTTTATCTCTTTTGTTTTGCTTGTATACAAGTTAATTGTAACTATATTTAATTATCTTAGATCGAACTTTTAGAACAATTCTTCCAAAATGCGAGTAATTTGTGCATGAACGTCCATTTTATTTATTTGAAAAATATTTTATGAAAGTATTTTTTTAATTGTACGAAGCTTAGTTTCACTGTGAATTTTCAGTTCTATATGACTTTTTAATGTTATGAAAGAATAAAATTCGACAGATACCAAATAATAATTGCGAAAATAAATATCTTATTTAATGTGCAATGAATATTTCCTTTTAAAACATTAAATGGCGATCATTAAGAATTAAATGTTTTGAATTTTTGTTCTGAACGATTGAAAGTAGATGGTAAAAGCACATGTTGAAATTATAATATGCTGTACCGTTTGCTAAACTATCGCCAAGTTATAACAGTTTATTCTTAGGATAAAGTGCGTTCTTGGCTTTAATTTGCTGTGGAAACTTATGAAATATTTATATGACAGGTATTTTTCGATGCAAATGCAATAACAATATTATCACAAAATAAAAAATTTAGGAAAAATGGTTTAACAAAATTTGTAAATACCAAATTTTTAATACATTGATGCGGAAATAAAAAATAAAAATTTTAAATTAAAATAGGTGGTTTTCTACTGTAATAATAGCATTGATGGAATTTCTTTTAAACATGAGCATTTGGACAAAGTAAAATAAAGTTGTGTAGTACATTAAAACATACTATTTTTGGTTGAGTATTTATGCCAGCAGGCTATTAATTTTATTCTGACTTTTATTAAGAATTTGAGGCAGTTTATTCACAAAAAACGTTTAGGTTTATTATGGTTGTAATTTACATTTTTACGTTCTGTATTACTGAGGTTAAAAATGCAAACTACTAATTAGATACACAAATTGTTGGTCAAAGATATTGCAAAGATGTAGCCTAAACGATGCATTGAAACGGGCATTTGGAAATTGTCAAATCAAAATTACAATACTGGGAAAAAAGGAAATTCGGAATGTTTTGAAAGTTAAATCATGAGGGATCATGATCTAATTTCTGAATTTAGTCATCTTTAAAAAATTCTGCTATCTGATATTGCTGCATTTTTTACTTCCATACGGTTTCAGAATATTTCAATATCGAGATTGATTCAGAAGTTTCATTAAAATTCACAATAAACTAGAAATTATAGGATTTTTATCGGTGTATTAGCAACCAAGTAGTAGTATATATTTTTAAATTTTTAACTTCTAATTTACTAAACATAAAAATATTTTAAATTATAAAAAAAAGCTTTGTCACTTTTTAAAGAGGAATTGTAAAATGGTATATGCGATTATCCCATGGAGGAGGGTAAATGTATATTTTTTCAGTTATTTGCCGTTATTTTATTTACCTCCGTGCGAAGAACGGGTACTTTTGCTAGTATTGTAATAAAAGCTGTAATAAGAGTTATAAATCAAATTTTACAATTATCCAGTTTCAAGCATTTATGCGCAGATGTTTCAAAGTTCTTCACTTCTCACAGTTGAAATTACAATGTTGTGGACATGAAATTAAAGAGAAATGAAATGCTTTATGGGGTACAAGCTTTGCTTGAGTATTAAAATCGAGTTGAGTGATTTTGCACCTCCTATGCATTGAACTTATTTTATATTATTTTAATCATCTAATAAATGCTTTAAAACGGTTTACAAGTTCATATATTCACTTTAGTACTTTGAAATGAGTTTAACAAAGCTAAAAATCACAAACGAAATACAACTGTATAATCGCTTCTGAACTTTAAAATGCATGTTAATCCAATAATCATTAAATATCATTTTCATATTTTAGAAAGATGATGTGATAACCTTGCCCGAGTTCGCACTGTAAAAGAAAGGTACTTAAAAATGAGTATCTGAACTACTTGTTTTTCTTTTAGTATAATTGCATCGTAAATCAGGATGACGTACTTAAATTTTAGTAACCGTACTTTTACAAAAAAAGAGCAGTGTGATTTAATATTGCTTATCTCCGCTTCTATTCAAGCCATCTTAACAAAACGATCGAAAGAAGTTTTTCAGGAGATGGTTTTCTACATCGTTTGATGTCGATTGCTTAAATGGAAACTGGGTTATTACAACTCATTTATCTTATTTCCCATTCTTTTGGCGCGCCTTTTTAACATTTCTTCTGTTTATTTTCTTTAAGTCGCTCTGTTAGTTTAATGGACTGCTGTGCCCGAGGATCTGAGTTCGATTCCTGGTGAGTCTTGCTTGAAATTTTTGATATTTGTTTTAAAATTTAAACTTATAATCCATTACAAGCAGCGAATGTACTCAAAACGGAGTACATTTTACTTATTTTCGGGTACTTATTTTTAACAGTGCAGTATAAATTCATCAGTAAACAAGACTCATTAAAAAAAAATATTTAGAATGCATACCTGATCCTAAGAGTAGGCGAATCAACCGTTGCATTGAACCATGCTCTACACTTCAAGTTGCATAGTATTGAATGATTCCATGATAGTTATAGTCAATACTGGGTTCTTTTAAGATTGTACGGAAGAAGGCGTCTTCCACTTCAAGACCAACTTTGCATTCGGCAAAGACGGAACACTGATACTGAAACTGTTAGGACTTCCCTCTCTGTGGGCCGGTCTTTATCACAGGAATCATAAATTTCCAACACACAGAAAAATAACGATGTTAAAATGAATTTTTCCAGTTAATAAATCCTGTGCATTGTTTCACCTTTGTTATTTCTTTTAACGTTTTGTTCTACTTCTACGTTTTACCTCTTTGTAAACCAGTCCAAGTACTAGCGGTTTCTTGACTTCTTAGTACCAGTGATGATATGAAATTCACCAGTGGTGAGAATGGTGGATAATTGGAGACCTGTTAATCTTCATTAAAGAAATTAAAATAATCTGAAATGCCTATACAGGGGGACATATTAACGTTTTCGAAGTGGTAAGGCCATATGAGATGGTTAAAGTAGTAGTGATATAACTTCATTTTGACTCGCACCACTGTTATTTTCATCGCAAACTAAAAAATTCCCAAAATGTGGTCAGATGTCAGTACAATAAACGTTCCGTAAGTACAAACGCAGTACTTTAAAATTTACAGAGTAGTGGGTTTAAAAATTTAGAATAATAACTTGAACATTTTCAAGTATCTACGATGCTTCGTTCAAATGCTATAACATTTTTTTAGTGTAGCCTAGCGAAGTTTTGAAGTGGCAACAGTAATATCAGCTGTAATCAACGACGAAAAGTGAAAATCTGATAAATAGAGTTGTAAATCAATTCGAATGCCGGTTTCCACAAAAAATACTCTGTAACTACGAAACGTACCTTTTTGAAATTTACTGAGTACTTTGTTTGAGAAATTAGAAATTTAACGATACCATTTTTAACTATCTACAATACCAATCGTAGCTATTATAGCATTATTAAAGTATCCCATTTATTTAACATTAATGAAAATATCGTTTACAATTTAAAATAATTCCATTACGTTCTAGTAATTACGCATATGACGTCATCGGTTTTGTTTGATTTCTGATATTAATTATTTGAGATTTTGCTGTGCTCACTTTTTAACACAATAAAAATTCGTTGTTTATGATTACCTTGGCTATGGATCATTCCCTTTACTTTAGGAAAACTTTTAGCTCATGACACAACCTTATTTCCATTCTTATTTTCTTTGAAATCTCTATTTATGAGCCCGTCTTCCTATGATTCCAAGAATTTCGAAAACCTTTAAACTCCTTTTTATATTGGGCTTTTTGCTAGAAGTCGTAATATACATCTATATACATATATATAAATGTACATCTATATATATAAAGCCCTAGCCATTCACTCATCATTAATTAGTTTTAAATATTTTTATTTGTCGTAGAATCGATACATTTTTGATATTGATAGGGCTTACCGTGCAAAGGAAAAATATGAAAATCTTGAATTTTGCATAAGAACCTTTTAAAATTGTATTCGTTTTTTTTTTAATTATATTCTCACCAATATTTGAAGTTTAACGGCTTTTGTTGATATAGGTGTCTATAATAATTATCTCTAATAAAGTTATTTAGAGATAATTAATATTAACAATTACAGAATTTATTCACCTTTAAATATCTGGGATGTTACTAAAGGTTATAAAATATGAATGTTAATCAACAAGGTATGTTTACCGTATGTATGTTTATTTGTTTTACCACCACTTCTCTATATTATGAAGCTCTCCGGTTACTGCTAATAAAATTTCTTTACAAATTATAAATTTAAACACTTTGGTTCCCCCAAACGGGTAACAAATTAAGAATATTATTTATTTTTATTAAAAATATTGTATTTGTAAGTTATTTTTTTCCCGTGCGTATAACGGGTATTTTAGCATATATATATATATATATATATATATATATATATATATATATATAAATATGTGTGTGTGTGTGTGTGTGTGTGTGTGTGTGTGTGTGTGTGTGTGTGTGTGTGTGTGTGTGTGTGTGTGTGTGTGTGTGTGTGTGTGTGTGTGTGTGTGTGTGTGTGTGTGTGTGAGTGTGTGTGTGTGTGTGTGTGTGTGTGTGTGTATGGTACATATTTGATAAATGGTATTGCTTCTATAATTTTTTTTTATATTTAATGTCTTAGTAACTGGATTTCCTTAATGTAATTGCCACGTTCTTCTTTATCGGTTCTCTTTCTTATTGTGCGTTATTGAAAGGGTATACGTACAATGTATTCCTACCTGTGCCTCACCCTTTTGTTTGAATGTCGCCAGACTAGATTCCCTGAGCTGTATCCCCTCCTCTTTAACGCAGAGTCAGTCCAACAAGGAAGATTAATGATTTATCGTCCCTCAAGCCAGCTGACGTTTTCGGTTAGTATTTATTTTTACCAAAACAACTTTTTTTATAGAATTTTCGATAACTCGAATTTTCGATATCTCGAATTTTTATACCCTTCCCTTCGAGTTCGAAATAACGAGAGTTGTCTGTATTTGGATTATTCTTTTCATCAGAAATTTCCTTAATATTGATGAATTGTTTCCTTGAATTTAACATAATTTTTACTATTCCTCCGTTTGTCTCAATTTAATATTTCAGTTGCAAAAAAAATGTGTATACTGCTTTTGCGCCTGTGGCAGCAAGTGTCTTTGCTTTTTCCATTAGATTTCGCATTCGACCTTAAACGTTAAAGAGTAGTTTTGTGCTTGCGTTTAATGTTCTAAGAGCTGTAACATGACAAAATAAATTATATAATTTTCAATTTATATAATAAGTATTATTTATAATTGGATACAAATATTAATTGTAAATGTTGTTTGGCGTATAACCCTATGTCTTGAGTTTAAGTAATTTAACCACTTTTATATCGCAGTTTCTAGTTCGGGTCTTCTAAAACCCACTATGAAAAGGTTAAAAAAGATTAAAATGCAAATCATTCTTATCTAAGCTTTCTATTACGATTTCGCAGCAAATACCACCACCACATTCAAGGATATTTAAAATTCATTTTACAATCAGAGTTGAGTCAAAATGACGTATTACTTTTGCAAATATTGAGCCCAAATGAAGTGAAACCATTACAATGTCGAGTAAAATATTCACTGTCGAGGTACTACAGATGTAGAGAAATAGAGTTATGGGATTTTGTAAGTAACAGAGTTTTGTTATGTCATTGTTTGAATTTTCTAAATAGCGAGCCTATTTGTGATATTTCACCAAAATTGAACAACATCAAAATGTTGGATTGTTTAAAGCAGATTTACAACAAATATTTTTAATTCATAAAAACATTAAATATAGAAATCGGTATATAGTTAATTTTAGTAAATCCTGTTACCACAATGATTAATTTCGACGTTTAGTGCAATGCAGTGATTACAAATTGTTGGGCATTGGTTAGTCTTTGTCTGTACCACATTTAGATGTATTGACATAATAAAACATTATTTACTCCCAACTAGTTCGCTTACATTTTAAACAAGTTGCTTAGCAACAGACAGAGTAGTTAAAACATAATAAAAAGAATGGATTATTATGTGTAGTTAAACAGCCAAATACGACCATCGCCCAAAAAATTTGTAACCACCCTGTGTATTAAAATTCAGAAAACATTTTTCAAGCAAATGAAAGGCAGTGATTTCCAAAGTAAAATGATGAAAGAAACTGTTCGACACTATTTATTCAAATTAAAGAAAAAGGAAAAACAACAATTTCGAAGTTATTTTCTTTTTAAAACTACATATTTAGATGCTATATTCATTTAGGCATTATTCATCATATGACCTTAACTTGTATAAGATGGATGGATCCTCTTCATAGCATCTGCCTTTCATTCCAAGCGAAATCAGACTACTTCCAGATTTATTTTGAAAATGCACGGACCTCTCGCCGATTCGGTATCCATAATGGTGATGCATGTTCTCGAAATGAGGGTGTAAATGGTGAGGGTCATGATCCACATCCTCAGAATGTAAATGCCAATCGGTAAGTGGAACCAACCGCATTCCGCTGCCGACAACTTGAGAATACACGATGTCGTTGGAGAATTTCGCTCGCATGTACACATCCAGGAACATTGTTTTCGACTTCAATGGGAAAATGGCACATGGCATTCCCTCATGGGCATCGCATCTCGCCAAAACGCAGTTCTCCTCGCACCATAAGTTTCGATCGTATGCGTTGTAAGTACCATTAAAGACAGCGAGGTAAAAGTTCTCACCTCCGAAACCACTGATGGTTTTATAATCGAGCGAACAACACATTCCATTGTTGCAGGCGTCTGCGTGACCACTGGGTTCGCTGAGCCTGACGAAGGTGTACTTATCCATATTACCCTCCAGACACCTGTAGTCACTGTAGATGTTGGTAGCATCATTCAGAAGAGTTCTGGAACATTGAAACGGGACAGCATCGCCGTCGTTATGCATTTCCCAATTTTTCGTTTCTTCGATGGCGGTTATGCTGGCGTTAGGTGGAACGGATGGGAATCCTTTCCTTGGAACATTGGCAACGACAAGCTTCGATATTCCATCTGGATTAAAAGTGTAAGCTAAAGCGCCCTTTTGTCCATAGAATATTCCACTTCCGACAGCATACTGCCCTGGAAGTTGGATGTTGGCAGCCAGCAGGGTGACATCGTTGCCCAGTGCCCACGATTGCCAGAACTGCACGGACATGAACTGGGGAAAAGTGTCGAACCACCTGGTAGAGAACAAAATGGCGTCCACTTCTGGCCTTCTACCAACTTCCCCCATTCTTGGGAAGAGGATATCAAAAGAGATGTAAGTGGCGAACGTACCAAAGTCGGTACTGAAGGTGGTGTCCTGTTGCTTTCTTGCAGGATCCATGCCGGTGTCGAAGATCATGTGTTCCTTGTGGTACTTCAGTATCAGAGTCCCGTCTCTGTCGAAGACAACGTTGGTGTTGAAGACGAAAACTCCATCTGGGGGGCATTCGTCTTCTCCTAAGCAATATTGAATGTCACCAGTGTTTGCTACTACTACTATAGAGTTCTTCCGTGCCATGCAGCTAAGAGTGTAGATTATCGGTCTATCACTATACAAATCCGGTGCTTCGCAAGGGTTGATTCTCCCTGTTTGCGGGTCAGGTATGTATTCTAAGTGTGCCTTCAACTGAGTCCTGGTTGCTTCTGGGGTAAATATTCCATACTCTGGAAAGACTATTACATCAGCTTCCTAAAATACACAAGTGTTATTTAATCTAAAAGTATTGAAATAAGTTTATTTTAATAATTCAATGGCATTTTTGAAGCTGTATTTAGTTTACGACATTGAGTAATATTGGATACATTTAATAATACTAGATAGAAATACTTTTTTTAAAATGTTTTAATTAGATTTTTAATTTTTCTTTAAAACTCAAATTTTTTACAGTAATTATTTAAAGAAAAACTAATACTGATAGTGCTAATTTGCGCGCTAATTTATAGTATACAGATATTTTAAAATATGCTTAAAAATGTACAATTAGTATTCATTAAAAAAAAACCTTAGCGTCTCGTAAAACTTAATATAAAAAAAAACACTGAGAAAAAATTATTTAAAGTTTCCTTTCGCACAGTTGGCGAGTTTTGTTCACGTGTTTTTGCATCATTTCTTCCCATACGTTCTGAAATGCACCATATAGATATAGACTTTGAGTTCTTATGACCACTGTATTTTTTTTCTGTACAGTGTTGTATCCAAAAATTCGAAAAATTATATTTTGATATTACTAAGTACTTTATAACTTTATTTTCGATTTCAAAATATAATATTTCAATATATAAAAAACCGTTTTTTTACCAATTAAAACTAAAAACAACAACAAAAAAACGCAGAAGCCAAAGTAGCTATTTCAGAGAACGTAAGCGTCAGCTTTCATTCAACTGCGAAACAAGATTTGCGAAAATAAAAATTTAGATCGTAACTTATTCAGCAATCTGTAAACACAAATTTTAGTGAAAATCGTAGTTTTTCTAAAATTTTACAAAAAAGTAAATTATTATTGTGTAAATAGTTATAATTTCGCGAATTACTCAAAGAAAGTTAAAAGTGCCTGCATATCGCTGCTTTTGCATCTGTATGTTACATATTGATATGTATATCGATGTGCTTGATTTCTCTTGTATTTCTAAGTCTAGCCTCCCCCCCCCCCCCTCCCCCCCACTTACGAGCAGACCTTACCTTTGACCTTGCTACTGCAGCTGCTTTCGAATGGTAGTGCAGGTTCGATTCTATGAAGCTCGCCAAGTCGGGGACCGGAGAACCCAATCGTCGGTGTTCGTACACAGCAGCCCTGTAGTAAGGCCGCTTAACACCAGCATTGACAAACCACAGGCAACAGCAAAAAGACACGACGTACAGCAATGAACGAGCCATTTTCCTTAAATATAGAATATTATGCATCACCCATATGTTATATATATATATGACTTGAAGATATTGGGTTGGAGGGAAAGTTCTGTCGTATTTTAAAGAAAATATTTGAATTCATTTATAAAAATATGTGTTTAATATTAATCAATTATATATGCTCCGTTATTTGTTACAACCTGTTGCCATCTTTCAGGTAACCTGTGAATTCCTGTTTTGTAGAAGTTCTCATCCTTCGAGTTAAAATAGTCAGCAACTGCCTTAGAAACACTTTCAAAAGACGTGAATTTTTTTTCCCGTTAGATAATTTTGCAGTAACATTTTTTTCTCTTAATATTCTCGTAAAGAATCTACTTTTCATCTCCAGTAACCAGCCTGCTCCACATTGTGTCTAATCAGATGTGATGAACACATTCTTACACGATCAGACAAATTCTTTTCCGTTAATTCATGTGGAACCCAAACACTTTGCTTTAACACAAACCCAACAGATTTAATGTGGTCTCCAACAGTTGTATGATGAATACCAAACTCTTCTGCAATTTCTCGACTTGTTACATGTGGATTATTTTCCAACATGGATCGCAAAACATCATTATCGATCTTGGATGGTCGTCCAGATCGATCACTTTCTTTGAGGCTCAGATCCCCGGAACGAAATTTGCTAAACCATCTTTGACAAGTACGAACATTTACAATATCTTTTCCAAATACCGCACATAAATTTTTACATGCAACCGATGCATTGCTTCCTTTTTGGAATTCATATAAAATGCAGTGTCGTAAATGCACTTTATCTACTGACATGTTTTTCACTTTAAATATGACAAGTAAATGATGAACGGTAAAAAAAGGGCACCTTTTATATTATACAGCAGTCTAAAAAAACAAAAAAAAATCCTATTGACTCACTAGCCAGATGTTCTTTTTATTTACAAGAAAAATCACCTGCCTATTTAAAATACGACAGAACTTTCCCTCCAACTCAATATTTGAATGATTTTATGACTTTTCTTATGATTTACTATTTTAAGCGTGTAATGATCTGCGATAGAGGCAGGCATTAAATGAGTTTGAATGGCATAAAGGAAAACCCGCCGATAAATTTTTAGCGGATTCGCCCTCCATTTCATACTGTTTAGTTAGTTATAATAGTATTATTTAATATTTTTAATTACTATAATAAGGAAATAGTCAGACATTAAATAGTAGTTCCGAGGGTTTCACTTGGATTGCCCCCTTCTAAACACATTTTAGTTGTAGTACGAAATTTTAGGCTCATCAGCGCTTCCATGCAAGTAAGAACATTAGTTTTATTTTTTTAATCAATTAATTTAATTATTAGTGTTAGTCGTTATTTATTTTAATTGTGAAACTTTTTTTTAAAAAATTACTTTGCTTTTTATTAAAAATATTTTTTTGTATTGTCCGTGGTATTTCACGTTATAGAATCATGAGAAAATCCTTGATTAATATTTATTATTTTTTAAACCTTTATAAACCCAAAATTATGTAGTTTAAGAAAAACACACACATGTTCAAAAATAATAAATAAACCCTGAATGATTCGCATTTTACAAAAAAAATTATTAAATATGCTTTTTGATTTAAAGATATTCATTGTCACAGAATTTTTAGAATGATTAGGGAAGATAATATATTTTTGGGAATAGTCTGTTGTTAGGAAATATAATGATAAATATATGTTTTATTATTCAAGTCCATTAATTATTTTAATAAAATATAACTGATTTTGATGAGCCAGTGAATCTTTGCATTTTCCCACTGCAATAGCATATATTTTGTTAATTAAAAAAATATTATAAGGTGAACTCACAGAAATATACAGAAAAGACACACCAGTCGTTTTACATAGTGAATTACACAGAAAGCATGACCGGCAGCGTTGAACGATCGATCAAAGATAAATCTTTTTTCTTCCTTACGTGGCGATGATTGCGTTTAAACTATCTGTATGATAAAATTAAGTCAAATCTAGCACTATGCCCAAATTATTCAAGTATTTATGTTCTAGTCAAACAGGGAAAATATCTATACTCTGACGTACATGACGACCTTTATTGAGGAAAATAAAAGCCGCTTCCGTAAAACGCGTTTTAAATTACGAATAAACTGTTGGACATAGATAAAAAAAACGGGTTGGTTCATGAAAACTTTGTAATTGCCCCTGTTCAGCCTGCTCCTTTTTACGTCTTCAATAAGTTCTAGATCGCCTTGCACTTGTCCGATATGTATACTTTTTGTTATTATTTAGTTGGTCATGAACTGCTCTAGCAACCTGTTTAAGGTTCTTATGACGCAATTGAACTTTAGTGTGGTATTTTGACTTCGTAATGAAATCTTCAAAAAATCGTCATTATACACTCCAGACATACAGTTTCAAATGTCAATTAGTCAAATAAAATTATAGAACTCGTCTTTTTCTTCAATTTAAGCACGCACTCATCGATTATAAATGGATTTGCAGTGGTTAAAAAGACCAGCGCAAGCCCTAAATTAGATTAATTCTCACGTAGCACGAAGATCAAAGGGGTTTGAGGATTAATGGTTAACCTGGTCGACGTGGCCCCCTTACCGTAGTCTCTAGTAGGCCTTTTTACTCCTTAGTCTGAATCCCTGTAGAGTTATAGGGCTTTGAAATATCAACACTTTTTGTGACGCGCAAATTTCTACCTACGACCGTTGCAGTCGGACCGATTTTAAAGACATTCACTTTCAGTGGCGTAGCCAGGATTGTTCGATAGGGGGGGGTCCATAAATTTTTTTTTGGTCTGACCAAAACCAAATTTTTTTTTATTAAAAATTGATTTGAACAATTTTTAACTAACAATTTAATTAATCATTTTAATTAAATTTAATTAATAGTTTGAATAAAATGTAATTAATAATTTGAATAGAATTTAATTAATAATTTTTAATTATTAATTGAAATTAATAATTTTAAATTAGCAATTTTAATTAATCATTTTAAATTAGTAATTTTAATTAATCATAATAATGTTTAAGTAGTAATTTTAATTAATCATAATAATTTTGAGTAGTAATTTTAAATTAGTAAATTTAATTTATGCAGTAGTTCTAAATTAAAATTCTAATTAATAAGTTTAATTAATTAAATATATATATAAATTATAAATAAGATGTAAATTAAAAGCTTAATTTTTGCAGATTAATCTTTAGTCATTTCCTAATTTAAATTACTAACAAACCTGGCTGACATTTTAATGGGATATAAGCTAAATATTAATGAGGGGTGCGAATTGAAGCAATTTTAAATTAGTAAATAATTCTTTAATATATAATTAAAAAAACAGAATAATAATCATTATTTTCCGTTTAATTTTATCATGCATGACTGCGGCATGGGGGAGGAGGTTTCATTGGTTGCGTGACGCAGCAAAATGGCGCATTGCGGCAAAATCATAACGGAAATTGGCGTTGCTCGTAAAAAAAACATTAATTTGTAGAATCTGTGAAGCTAGACAATGGAAAAATGCTTGCCTAATCATCGGCACGAGATGCAGCGCCGCAGAAAAAAATCCAGAAAAAGGTTATGAACACAGATTTAAACGAGAATCTGTTGACCCCACCCTTCGTAAATGGAGCCAACTTTTCTATTATGTGCCCTTCGTATTTATAATAGTTGAATATAACTTTTTAATAATTCCCATAAAAATTTTCAAACGAATGTGCATCAACCTTGAGAATGAACAAAACACAATTTTTTTAAAAAAGCGGAAAACCGCGATAAAAGTAACACGTCTGAGTGACAGAAAACTAATTTGTAAATGTAATTGAATAAAAAATTAGTTGGTTTTGGTATTTTCAATGATAATCTCAATAAACAAAAAATATTTGAATAAGAAAAGGAGTACATATTTTAAACATATCAGCAAATTTTTTGCACGATGCTGCTTTCTTTTGTCTTGAATCTTTCAAAAGTTTATGTTTTGATGACGGCATACCGTGAAAATGGTAATTCAGATAACCTTAGCAAGCACATGCAGTACTGGAGTGATTTTCAAATTCAAATGGCAAATGAGAGACATACAACCTCTCAGAAAACTGATTTTTGAGAAGGAGAAAAAATTCCACCGGCATTGTGAGGGAGCGAAGAGGATCACAATTAGGGGCCTTATTTTTTGACGGGAGTCATTTACAATCTTTTCTTAAAGCACGTAGGGTATGAATGGGTCTTTTCATTTAAAATACCTTACTTCAAAGTAAGCAATTTCTGAATTGATGCATTGTGACAAATACAGCTATTTTCTGAAAATGGTAACGTGATCTGTAAATAGTAGGAGTCAAAGGAACTCGACAGCTGTGCTAACCCAATAGCCATTGCTAATCTTAACATGAATAAAAAATTAATCAAAAACAAAAGTACCTACATAGCAATATAACCATATTTATCAAGTAATAATTAAATTCTAAATTTTTTTTTAATTAATAACCATTTTAATTCTAAATTAATCAATGCAGGAAAACTGGAATTTAAATTATTATAAATAAATTCAATAAACTTAAAAGTATTCAAAGAGAGTTAATGTTAAAACGAAATACATATCACATAAAATTAGGTAAAGAGAATAGGTACTGAAAGATGCCGTCCTCCGCGCATCAAATTTTTGGGGACTAGGAATGATTTTTTTTTAACCGAACCGAGGGGTGAATTAAATAAAAGAACCCATGGAAAGTTCTGAAAGTTTCTATTAGAAACCGGTAAAAAAAAAAGAGAGAGAGAAACAGAAAGGAAAACGCACTGCGTCAATATTACACAATATGGGAAGGTTCAACTAACCAATCACAAAACGAAACAAAAAAAATCCTAGACACGAGACGATAAATTTATAAGGGACTGGCGCGCCAGTCCCATATATTCAAAGCGCCATGGCGCTTCGAATATTAGCTCGAAAAAATTTTACATCGTGGAAGGCAAAACCAATAGTTATATGAAACAAAAGTGATTTTCGAATAAAAGGAGTGGATTTTGATTTAGACAATCACACCTAACACAATTAAAAGAGAAGCTATTTTAATAGAAAGAACACTGTGTGACGTTCGTGTAAAGAGCAACGCCATATATTTTAAAATTCTATAAATGATAAGCTGAACGTTAAAACATATAATATAACTTTGACAATAAAGAACAGCAGAATGAGCAGATGCTAGCATTTTTTTAGCCTACCTGTCTGGAAGTCTGAAAACATTGCTCTTAATTTAAAGAATTTATTATATATTTAAAATGTGGGATTATTTTTTTTAAGAAAACTATGCCACGGTTAAAATTTTTTTTCGCTTGACGCGATAAAAAATTACAATGAAATTTATAAAAACAGTTCCGCCACTGGCGTGTGTCGATTGTAGACTGCATTAGTCAACTCCATCTGTAGCCTTGGGAGCCTTTGCGTCATATCGGTATAAAGTGTGCAGTAAACTCTGAAACCAAACACATGAATTTAAGTTTAATTTTACAAGTTGGGCAATTTCTAATTTTCCCTTAATAACCTTGGTGTTATAAATTTTTCCAACTCGTTTATTTTCAAACCTTGAAATTCACAACTTTTAGGTTTTCCAAATTATTGGGGGGGGGGGGGGTCAGACTCCTCCCAGGTGCGACGTGCCTGCATGTGGGGTAGACCAGGAAATGAGACGTGTGTTTTCTCTATAGAAATTAAAGAAAAAGTTTTTTTTTTCCCTTATTATTTTTAAAAAAAAATAAAGTTGATTTAAAACTGGCTATGGGGGGGAGGGGGTTCTAACCCAATGTAACCCAATGCTGGCTACGCCACTGTTCACTTCGAAACCATCAATACTGGAATTGTACCAACGAGGCATTTATTTTAATAAAATAATTTATATTCTAATTGAAAAATCTGTGCAATTACGCTTTTTATTCCTCTTTGAGTATGAGTAATATTATTCATTAAAGTCAATCTATAACATGAAATTACAATACAAACCACAGTGATGGCCCACAGTGCTGGATGGGGTGTCCAGAAACTTGAATGTGTGAAGACGAAAGCTTGTCCTATATTATATATAGGATCTATGGGATTTCCCAGATCCTTTCCACTAAGCTATCGCAATCTGATTCCAGGAGGCAATTAAAAATTGTATTGCAAAGGTGTAAGAAAATTCCTGCTATTAATGGAAAGGTTATTATTTATTTTTAAGGAATATGATCATCCCATTGAAAATACTATTTGATCCAATTTGTTGGGTTTTTTGGAAGATCTAAATGCAATGTCATTTACAAAGTATTGTTCTTTTGTTTAGGTTTTTTTTTGACAATCTTAATTATTTATATTTAATTAGGAATATATAAATTCGAGCATTCGTGAATCGATTTTAAATGATGAGTTTAGTGACTGAAACATGGATCTGGTGAATTCCGGGAAAATGTTGCCATGGCAATTAAAATTTAAAAGTTTATGTTGAGTCATTTGTCATATACCATTTTGTTCAGAAATATATGAATTTTTTAAATCTTAACATATTTTTTTACATTAACGCAATGCCTTTTAAAAAATCAGGGTCAAAGTCACTTCTTTATTTAACGTTTTTGCAGTGTTGAAAATCTATATTTTGCTACATACCATAACTAGAATAAAATCATTTATCAAAGTATAATAAATAGGTTAACTTTTATACATTATTTATGTAGTTAAGCTTACTATAATTTTTTTTTCTTCAAAAAAATATTTTTTAACCTTGAAATCAATATCTTAATAAGTCCAACCATAAATGTCCTTCCGTTACCAAAATACTATATTTCAACCACCTCACTAAGAAACCACTGGGCCTAGAATTTAATGAATTTTTGTACAAAGCAGACTTATGGTACTTATTCTTTAGAAACAATTAAAATTTTATTCTGTTTTTAATTTATATGTTTTTAATGGTAACGGAAGGACATAAAACATGGTAACTGAAGGACATCAATATGGTGACGGAAGGACATTTTTGTACGAGCTCATTTTTACACAACTTTAAGGATCACCACAATTAAACAAACCAATTTTCAATTATTATTGAAATTCAAAATACATAAATTATATTACATATACAT
The DNA here is from genome assembly GCA_963932185.1 of Troglohyphantes excavatus. Lineage (NCBI taxonomy): Eukaryota > Metazoa > Arthropoda > Arachnida > Araneae > Linyphiidae > Troglohyphantes > Troglohyphantes excavatus. The sequence goes on from OZ010667.1 coordinate 65,658,828, forward strand.
AATAATTATGTTCTTTCTTAACCCTCCCTCCCCCCCAATTTAATAAGTATGTCCCAAATACGTTGAATTTAATGTAAAACTGATGCTTCTTTTCTATTTATTTACTGTATGGTTTTTTTTCTACTATAAAGCCTCAAAATAGGAAATCGAAGAAAGTTTAATAGCTATTTTTTATGATGACATTAAGTTAAGTTATGCATTATTTCAGCAAGAAAATATTGAAGAAAAAGTATCCATATCAAAATTTCGCAAGCCTAGACCCCAGTTTGTTTTGTTATAAAGAGATTTTCCACTAAAGTTTGTCTAAATTATTTTGATACTAAATATATAAATACCAATAAATAAAATTTAACATATTTAAAATAGGACCAATGGAACAAAGACAATCAGAAAGCCATAAAAAAAATATACAAGGGTTCATTTAAAAACTGCCTTTATGTTCTTGAAAGACAAATCTGCAAATTTTTAAAGTATACTTTTATTAAAAGACATCAACATAAATTTGAAGAATTCAAAGAAGAGGTGAATATAAAGATTGTTGTTATACAAGTTGACTAACATTCAACAATTTGCTTAACATGAATGCTTGATTAGTATAACATCATATTCACATTGAAGCATTTTTGCCACTAATCATAACAAAGGTATTGTCAACGGCAAATTGACCACTGTTGCTCATCAGATAAATTAATTTTCTCAAGAAAGATGAAACAATATCCATCCTCTTCCTGACAATTGTAATACCAATTATTTAAAACCAATTTCAAAATATATTATTGAGTATCACGAGTATTATTATTCTACAGAAAAAAAGATATTCAACTTCAAAGAAAACATACAACCAATCATAAAAGATACAGACAAGGCAGATGGGTCAAGCAATGCATTAGCAATTGGAGACTTTTAGTTAGTCGAATGGAAAGGACTAAAAAATATTATGTTAGGCAAGTGCTTCATTCAAGGATGTCGTTGTAGAAGTATTATGTTTAAGTAAATAAAATAAAGAATGACTAAATTTATATTTCCTGAGAAAGAAGGTAACTGCTGGAATTGACTCAAATAAAATAACCAAAAATTGGATAAGCCAAAAACTTTAACAAATGGCTCTGGAAACAGAATTTGTTGCAGAATTAGATTTAAAAATGTCAAAACAGCTGAATAAGCAGTATTTAACACCTATTATTATTTTTCAAAATATTAATGAGTAAATTATTGTAAAACAATCCAATTTTACACACTTGGAATTTTTGTCCTTCCGTTACCGTCCTTCCGTTACCTTAAAAGAACATAATATTTTTTGGGCATAATATAATTTTTTTTAAAAACTGCACTGCAATTTATAATAATTGAACTCTCCTTTAAATATTATAATTTTTTTAGATTTTTTTCTTTTACGGTTTAGCTGAACTTTTAATAAAAAGATGTAAGTGTTGTACACCACTTCCAAAAAACGTCCTTCCGTTACCATTACTAAAATTTAAATTTAAAACAAAGTTATTAATTGCTAAATTCTAGATTTTGTATTTCTTATAAAATGCCATAAAGTGTATAAAAGTCTATCCCTTAGTTATTTGAAATAAAATGTATTTATTTAATTGTAACCATAAGTTGTTGTGCAAACTGGCCTTCCGTTACCGCCGGAATTCACCATCTACCGTTACCCTTTTACGGAAAAAATTTAATCGTACAACCAAAATTAAAAGGACAGCAAGAAATAATTAAAAATTATACCACTTATATTTATTTCGCTTTGTTAGCCATTTAATTGTAAAATATTATAAAACAAAATATACATTTGTTATTTTACCTTTTAAAATTGTATATCATTTAATGATATTCTTTATAAACTGGCGACAAATAAATATAAATAATGATCTGGTTCTGTTCTGTCCACTAATATCAGACAGGCAGTGTAACATTCTTTTTGATGCATTTTCCGCAAAATATCTTAAATTACGTAATTCTGTGAAGAATTAAGATTTAAGATTTCAATTTTTAAATATTCGTGTATATAAAAATGTTTTATATATACATATCATAGGATTTAAATTCGAGAAATAATCAAACATTCTTGGTACCAATGTTATTTGGAAATTTAAGAAGCATTTAATGAACACAGTTACAATTTATATTTAAGTAAATATCCAAACGAGAAAATTTTTAATTATGCAACTTGTTTATAAATTTCATAGACATTGTATTAATTTTATTAGTACTATTGATACTTAAATCTGTTTTATAAGATAGATATAATACTAATTTATTCTACTCGTTTATTAACTCTTTTTGCCCTACCTTTTTTTTATCGCAGTCAATAATATTTTTCTTTTAAATTATGCTTTCTCAGATGACAGCTAATGTTTAATATTTTTTGGATCACTCACAAATAATAACATGTTCCTTTAAAAGCATCAATGGAACATTATAAAGGATCAATAGAGCAATCTTTCAAACATTCAATTTGCATTTCGAAACATTAGTTTATTTAATTCAGTTATGCAAAAAATATTTACATTATTAGCAAAAGAAAATTATAAAATATAATAGTAAAATATATTTATCTAAATATTTCTGATACAGTTGCTTTTAAAAAAAGCAACATTTGAATAATAAAATTCATAACCATCAAGTTATAAAAGAATATGGTATTTTCCAAAACTGAGTTTTTATAATGGTTTGACAATAGTATAAGAATTAAATATCAAGTCAGAAATATAAAAAAAAATTACTTATCTTGCAGAAGAAGGTGGAGTTGTAAATATAAAAAGTGGAGTTCGCTGTTATACAATATTTATTAATACATCTTAAACTTTTAAAGAACACTTTTCTAAAAAATACTTCCGAATTTACTAAAGCGTTGTTATAACATTCAATGATAGTACGTACAGGCCAAAGTCCTGCCTAAAAGACCTTCCAGAAGCACTTTTGTACATGGCCTCGCTCTAATAACTGTGTCCTGCCTACAGGACATTCGTTTTGCATTTATTTATTTTAAAATTTAGAAATCGTGAATTGTAAAAACGAAGTTAAGGAAGCAAACTTCCGAATGTTCCAATTCTCGTTAAAATTGTTACAGTTCGAATTTTTAAACTTTGTTTTTTGGCACCAATAGTATTTTCTGGTGATAGTATCGGTTGACCAACCAGAAGGAAGAAATAGTTCTATACCATCGTAAAGATGTGTCCTACCAGAAGTACAATTCGTCCCATCGGATTATGTACCTAAAATTACAAATATATATAATCGTTTTTAAAAATTGCAATATACAAAGTATTTTAAAATTGAACCAATTTTCGAAAATTCGAAATTTTTAATTAAAAAAATAGTAATATTTTGTTTCAAATTTTTTTTCTTCTCCATAACGAAAGTAAACTGTTAATTTGTAAAAAATTCAAAAGAATTTTGCATCAAATACAAAAAATTAAATTTCGGTGGTCCAATGTACTTTTAAATGTTTTAGCGTCCCTCCTCCCCAAAAATAAACATCTATAGGCTAATTTTAAAAAAAATAAACATCTATAGGCCGATTTAAAAAAAATAAACATCTATAGGCCGATTTAAAAAAATAAACATCTATAGGCCCATTAAAAAAATAAACATCTATAGGCCCATTAAAAAAAAAACATCTATAGGCCTATTCTACACGAACGAGTAAAAGGCGCGTGAGTTTCTTGGTAATACGAGAATTCATACCACGTGGTATGAATTCTCGAATCACTGAGAAGCTCACTCGCGTTTTTCTCGTTTCTGTAGAATGGGCCTTATGACATTCGCAGCATCAGTGAAATCAAAAAGTAAACGCTGTTTTGTTTGCAAACATCAACCATGCGTTACTTTCGAAACACCTCAACAAGAAATCCAACAGAGAGATGGTGAAATATTCCTCTCACTAACAACACACGCAAGTTTCCTTTGAGAGTCGACATCGTTTTATCGATCACGCTTCTTTCACCGGTAAACCGGCCTCAATTGCATTTCCAGTGGAAATTACCTGGGTAAACCACTTTGTCTCTGTAATATATAAAATGTACTTTTAGCCAAACAAGCATTCAAGGTCTTAGGCAGACAGTCGCGCAAAGCAACAAGGCACCTTTAGCGGTGAGCATTTCAATTCATAGCTTTTTTTTAAAGTCATGTTTAATGTATCGTATTTTAAATATGCTGAAAGGAGTACTTTACTATATTTTTTATTTTAAGCTATTTTTATTAATAAATTTAAGGAAATACTTATACTGGAAATAATTAATACTTAATTATAGAACGTAAAACGTCCTTACAGAATGACGTAGCCCTGTTAGACCCACTTTTACTATCGTATAGAGGTTGTTTCTTCTTTGCGGCAGGACAACCCCCATTAGTACCATAAAATTAAGAAATTTCTGAGTTGACGTAAAAAAACAACAACAGAGTTTAAAAATTCCAAGTGTAATATTTTTTGCGTACAAAAGTGCTTCTGGAAGGACTTTGGCCTGTACATTCTATCATTAAGATAAATCAGTGGAATTAATACTTTCACATCTTAAAAATCTATTTAAATTTTAAACTTTTTCGATTATTTTAATAGAAAAAGATTCGTTTATCAAACATTTTAATGAAAAATATATATGTTGATAACATTGTCAATTACTAATACTATAAAATTACAATAAAGCATAGCAAAATGTCTAATTCGTACATACAAATATATCAGTTTAAATGAAAGTTGAGATTTACATTCCTTTAATTAATAATGTTTTAAAGACACCCCATAGAATTCATTTAAATAAATTCTTAACTTGACAAAGATTTTCTTGTTTTGAACTCAACCTTAGTTTAATTTTGATTATTGGAAGATAAATTAAGTTGCGCATTCAATTAAGAAAATAAAGAAATTTAATATATTCACGATATATAGTTTATTGTAAATAAAATAAAATTTTGTAAATAAAAAAAATTATGTTTGAAATTACATTTACAAAAAATAATCTAAGATAACGTTTTAAAATAGTAATGGTTATTGCCACGATTCATTCAAGAACTGAAAGCAGATACACATTGACGGTAAAGGGAATTTTAGTTACACAAGCGAACATGATTTTAGCGTCCCAGTTTGCACACATTATTTTCTAGACGATTTTGTAATTTGGGTTATATTTTTAAGATTAGACTTTTCTAAATTTATCAACTAAAAAAACTTTTTATTGAAGGAGACAAATTAAAAAGTTTGCAGTGCTCGCCTTTTACAAATGTCCTTAGGGAAAAAGACACCAAACATCTTTAAAAAAAAGGGACACAAAGGAACCTACAAATTTAAGTCCGCATTAAATTTTAAGTCATGAATGTGAGTGTGACAAAATTATAGGAAAAACGCAATGTTGCAAAAAGAGATGTAAATAAAAAAAAAGTTATATTTTATATGTAGCAATACAGTATAGCCGCACACTGGCAACTATCGAACATCCAACTGAACTATTTAGTTGCCCGCAACTTAAAAACTCAAATTGCATCTGCTCATTCAGCAATTATCGGATATTATTGGATAAAATATATTTTCGCTCGGTACCTTTGCTAACAGCTTTGTCAAATAATCAAAAAAAAAATTGTATGGATTGTGAAAATACAAGTTTGGCTGATTTGTCATCTTTTTTTGGGGAATTTAGAAATCTGAAATGTGGTGGCACTGTGTCAAATGCAATTAAAATAATCGCCGGATAATTTCTGAGTGATTTTTCAGTCACTCAGCTGATTAAAAGTTGCAGTGCAATTATCGCTGTTAAATTGTTTACACATACGCCAACTTTCCACACCAATGTGATTAATTACATTTGTAACGACAAAAAAAAGCAAGCCTGCTCCTGGTTTAATAATATTTTGAGAGTTGTGACAGCAGACTCAACACAAATACGAATATTATTGTTGATTTTTGTAATGTCTTTTTGTAAATAATTAGTATTCAAGTAGAAATAATAATAGAATAAATGAATCTCAAATAAATTAACTGATTTAAATTTAATGCTAGTTATAATAAAAACTATCAATCTTGAAATATCAAATATAAGCAACAGTTTTCCAATCCCAAACTATTATATGTTCCTTTTTTCGCTACAATTTGGTATCCTCCCAACTCTGGCGCTCCCAGCGGTTGTTCGGGTAGCTTGGCTGCCCCTGTATTATTCCTACAGCTGCCCCTGTGTTTATTCCTACAATAAAAAAAATGCTAACGCAATGCCCCATCCATCTATATAGTACATCCTAAATGCACAGTACATCTACACCGTATAGTTAACTTTTTTTCTCAGTATCTTTATCAGTTATTTATATACTTTTGGGTGAATCCATAGGCGGATCCAAAAAAAATTATGGGAGGGGGGTGGGGCACAATACAAAAACGTACTCAATAGGGGGGGGGAAGGGGCAGTGATCCGTGGGAGGGGCAGTGATCCCCTCCCGAAATATATGTAAACAATTTTCTTTTCATACATATTATTTCATTAACTATTTAATTTAGTAATAATATGTATAATTGATTATTGAATTAGCATAATGAATTACCTAATTAGCATTAATTTCGCAAAATCCTAAAAATTTTTAGCTCTCATTTTCTCTAATTAATAATTTTATTAAATTTTTCCAGTCTGAACCCCCTTCGAAATAAATTTGAACTTTATCGAGAAATTGCATTTGTTATATGGCTAAAATTACCAATGATATGCGGAATTGTAAAATCATTAGTCAAACAAAGGGGGACCACCAGAGAAATATGAGGTGGTGGACATTTAACCTGACGCATACCTCAAACTTCGATTGGGTGCTGCCAATTCATGAAAATAATTTGTGATATTGGAATTATTTCAGAGGAGAGATCACTTCATGTTAGATTGATTTAGTGGTTGTTGTCCAAAGGTTGTCAAATTGCATGGCTTCTAATTTTGTAGAACAGGACAAAAACTGTGGCAATTTTTTTTTACCTACATAAGTCATCCGTAATTACATTGGGGAAAAAATAAGAATCCTGTCTAAAAAGGGGGGTGAAGGGGGAATAGACCCCTGTGTCCCTCGCCTAGATCCACCAGTGGGTGGGTCGGTTTAGGTACTGTTAGCAGTTACTTTTTCAGAAAGATCTGAAAGTTTATTATTTCTGCAATGTCACCCTGTGTTTTGTTTCTTACAAATTTCTCCACTCGTCACTGCCTTATTAGAGGACGATGCATTGACATGATTCGTAACGTCACTTCGCAATAAATAAACGATGAATGGCATCGGTAGAGATTTTGCTATCTGTGATGAAACGCAGGATACGCATTTCGCGTTCTCAGTGTTAAAACATCCTTTCTTTGATATGATATGGTGATATATCTCATGCAAATACATTATCTACATTGATGTGTTACGGCAAAAGGTACGAAATTATTTCGATGTTTGAGTGGTATGTTGTTTAGAATTATTAATACTATTAAATATACATGGAATTATTAATATTTTGAAATGGAAGTATTATTGGTTTACTATTGAAATATGTACGGATTTTATTTATAATTTTATTTTAAAAGACGCCCTTGTATTTTAACGGATAAGGCTCTGGACTGCGGTGCCTGAGGATCTGGGTTCGAGTCCCGGTAAGTCTTGGTTACATTACATTACAGACCCTGACCCGCACCAACTTTGACCCGGGGGTCTCAGGCTAAAGAGCCCATGAGCATACAGTGGGGGCCGGGATGAGGTAAGACTTGGTTGTAATTATCGATATTTATTTAAAGGGATTTATGAAGGCAGCCTATGTAGGCTAGCATCTGCTCTTTTTATTCAGTTTTACACCTTGCACTTATTTGTGAGTACATGTCTTATTTAAAATTGAAAGTTATGTATTCGGAGTATGCATCAAATGTACTCAAAAACGAGTACAGTTTACTTATTTTTAATACCTACTTAAAACAGTGTGATATCACGCGACTGGCCTTCTTTTTTTAGGGGTATTTAAACAATGTGCGCTGCAGCAGTTCACGAAATCGAATAACTCCGGAAATTCTTCGAGAAACTAATGGTGCCCAAGTTTAAGTGTACTGAACTCTTTTAATGTTGTAAAATATTTTAAAGGAAAATCTTTGAATTGCTGAATGAAACCCTAGTAAGATATTGTTTTCCATCGCAAGTTCCAAATTTTGGAAACAACTCTTTACCGGTTATGGACATATGGAAATCCCGTATTTTGAACTTAAATACGCAAGTACTTTGTCAATACTATTTGGTTCCCCCAGACGCTTGGACGTGATACCACGTCCAGTAAACTATAGCTTCCAGTTTTTCTAGCAATGCGTTCTAAATGCGTAAAAATATTCCATTTTATGACATATTTTTTAATTTAATGGTTTGAGGTACTTGCATACTATTTCACACACCAACATGCAGTTTCTTAATAATTATTTAATTGTTTAAAAATAATATAAAATCTGAAAATGATTTAAATTTACAAGCAGTGAAAATGACTTTAAATGTACCAAATTTTGTGCGGGCGTCAATGTTTTAAACTAATAAGGAAAGACCAATGTATGTTTATGCATTTTTTTTTTTTTTAATATTTGTGTGTCATTGCTTAATTTGATAAAACGTTGGTGTTCTTACAACAAGCAGTACTGACATTACATTATTAACTTTGGTAATCTCTATAAATATGTATTTATACACAAACAAAAAAATAGATATCACATTATAAAAATTATTAACACTTTTACTCATAAAAAACATAGAAAAGCGTAATGTGTCTAATTTTATATTGAAATATTGGGCTGCACGAGGCAAACTTTGAATCCACGTTAGCACACCATGCCATAAACTATAAGCACTGGAGAAATTCAAATGCGTCTTCAGAAAGAATGGGGCTTCGTAAAGAGCATTGTGAATTTAATATTATTATTATTATAGAATAGGGTAAAGTTTGATTAATTAACATTCAATCAACCAGAAATCAACATTAAAAGAGTGTTTTGTGTGTACTTTGTTAACGTAAGAACAGCCTTAACAACATACATAATGACGTTCATTTTTCCAAAATTGCATGTAAAAATGAATAGATGTTTTTTGCTGGAAAAAATACTTACTTTTTTATAAAAAATGAGAACATTTTATTACCACAAATGAGTATTTTTAATTGAGTATATCTCACAACTTTTCATTATAAGGCTCAATATGGTGTAACATGGATATCTAAACGTAACAATACAACTCATTTCAATTTGCAACTTTGTATTCTCTAATGTTAACATAAAAATATTTTACAGGTAACATGGGGCGTTCTTGGCTATATGCAGTAGCTGTATGCAGCTGCCTGTGGTTCGTCGGGACTGTGGCCAGCCGTCCCTTTTATACCGCAGCTGTGTTTGAGCATGCTCGTGTCGCACCAGAGAATGGCACGGCGAGACACGTTATAGAGGCGAACCTGGCCTACTACAAGAGGGCAGCACAAATCGCCAAATCGAAGGTAAGTAATGAAATACTGAGAGAGAAAGTATCTCACAGCAAATGATTGCTCCTTATATATAAGCCTATGTGTATTACAAAAATTTAGCCAAGGGTTTGTTCTAGTAAGTTCCATGTCTTTATTGATATTTTCCTTAGTAGGCTGTGCCTTTGCACAATTCTCAGAGTCTGATTACCGAATGGGCACAGGAAGCCCAAGCTTACACTTTATATTTTTGAGGTGGTCCCAAATCACACATTTTATATAAATATTTAACAATTCTAACATAGTTTGCCACTATTAAATTTACCTTAAAAAAGTGGCATTACTAACAAAAAAAAAGTTATTACTTGTGTTAAATTTGTTCGAATATTGGAAAAATAATCAAAAAAAAAAAAAGATTAGGAAAATGTTCATTACTTGTTAATGTTTATTAAATATTATTTATAATGTGTTTCGTTGCCATCCAGGTGCAAGGATTTTAGTGCATGTAAAAGCTCGATTTGATGTTTCAAGATTTATATGGGAGCAATGGGGCCCCCATTTATAGGCGGGCTTCCCTTGCTCATTTTCTTAATCGAGCCCTGACAATTCTTGGTATCCGTATAATTTCCAAAACTTTATTATTATTAATGACAAGACACATGTCATACCATAGATTTATTTCATATATTATTATCAACTTTAAGTAATAAAATGCTATTATTTTTTAAAGATCCTCAAATATAAGTTTTTTTAAAAAAATCTCGAAGAATTGGTAATCGTTATTTATGGTAATTGGAATTTGCTAGTTATTCTTAGATTCCGAGATTGCTCAATTTTTTGTAATTCATTTTTTTTATTTATAAATAAAATATTAAATCAAAGGTATAGGGAGAATACGTTTAGTTTCTTGTTTAATAATAGTTTATTGTGCAATATCATGCAGCTAGGATTGTCGACAGGAAACTATTTTCTGGTTGAATCCTATCGTTGAATTGAAGCTAGAATTTTTATATTGTCGATTATTTGACAACCTTGTTCTGTTGATTATTTAATTGAAGAAAAATACATTTTTTAAACGTAATGTTTACTTTTTTTAGACATTCAACTTTTCAATTTTTGATCTGTTGAAATATTTGTTATTTATTTTCAACCGTTTGAAACAATATTTTAGAATTTATAAACAGTAAATAATATGAATCAGCCTTTTCTAATCCAAATTCAAAGATAATTTCTTTTATATATAAATTTTGTAAAAATGAACATTTTAAAAGTAAAGTATACTTCTAACTGATAAAAGAAGTTAATATTACTTTCTTTAAAAAATTATTTTCAATAAATACCATTAAGTATTTCAATAAATACCATTAAGTATTTCAATAAATACCATTAAGTATTTCAATAAATACCATTAAGTATATCAATAAATAATTTTATAAATAAATAAATTTACTTTTTTCCGTATTTAACGGAAACAAACTCTTTATCATACTAAATTCATGTTATTTTCAGGGTGCTGACATCATACTTTTTCCCGAGTATGGTATATTTCCTTTCATGTCTAGAGATGAACTTAAAGATTATTTAGAATACGTCCCTGACCCCAAAAAGAATCGCGTCAACCCCTGCGAAGACCACGGTAACTACAGAAACAGACCTATCCTCTACACCCTCAGCTGCATGGCGAAGAACAACTCCATTGTGGTGGTATCCAACACTGGCGACATCCAAAACTGTCAAGGCGAAGAAGGATGTCCACCGGACGGCGTCTACCACTACAACACCAACGTCGTGTTCGACAGAGACGGAACGCTACTGGTGAAATATCACAAGGAACACCTGTTCTTCGAACTATCCATGAACCTTCCCAAAGAACAGCAGAACTCCACGTTCAAAACCGATTTTGGAACGTTCGCCACCTACATCTGCTTCGACATCGACTTCGCGAGGATGGGCGAAGTCGGACGGTGGTCGGAGGTGGACGCGGTCATGTTCTCCACCATGTGGTTCGATTCTTTCCCGCAGTTCGTTTCCGTCCAGTTCTGGCAGTCGTGGGCAATGGGCAATAACGTGACACTTCTGGCTGCCAACATCAACATTCCGCACCACTTTTCGGTCGGAAGCGGGATGTTCCATCCTCAAGATGGCGCCATAGCCTACACCTTCAACCCCGATGGAATATCCAAGTTGATTGTCGCCAATGTTCCGAGAAAGGGGTTCCAATCGGTTCCAGCGAACGCCAGCATCACAGCCATATCTTCGACTGACGCGTGGGAGTATAAGAACGACGGCAAGGACGTTCCATTGGAATGTTCCAAATCACTCACTGAAGACAAAGCCGAGAACGACAACTACATGTGTCTGGAGGAGAGATTGGAAGGGTACACCTTTGCCAAGTTGAGCGATTCCAGTGGTCATGTGGAGGCCTGTAACAATGGAATGTGCTGCTCGTTGGATTATTCCACCAGAAACGGTTTCGGCGGCGAGCATTTCTATTTGGGAGTGTTCAATGGTACTTATAATGCGTTCGATAATTACTTCTGGTGCGAGGAGGACTGCGTCTTGGCGAGATGTGATGCCAAAGTAGACGAACGCTTTGGTGACATTCCGTGCGGCGTGTTCCCGATGAAGTCGGACACAGTCTTCAAGAGTGTCTTTTTGCGTGCTAATTTCACCACTGACATCATTTATCCTCAAGTGCTCGGCAGCGGAGTGAGACTCCTTCCACCCAGCGATTGGCACCATCATTCCGCAAAATATCATCAGCATTCCGGTCATCTTCATGGCCACAAGAATGACAAGTTGGAAATTAGATCTGTGCATTTTGAAAATTCGTCTGGGAAGAAGCTGATTTCCGTTGGACTAAAAGGCCGCTGCTACGAAAAAGATCCACCCTACAAACAATTTTAGAAATGCAAACGCGAACAGTGGATTATTTGTAACCTACTATTATAAGTAACATAAGTTCAGTATATTTTATATTATATTTTATTAATAAATGAAAACATATGTAATGTAGTCTCATTGACTCTTGCCATACAGTATTGTCCGAGACGCCTTTACAAACAGATTAAGGGAGATCGGCCGAAACGGTTTCAAATGTATTCATATACTTCCTTCACAAACAGTGATAGATATGAAACGAATCCAACATTTTGTTCACAGATTACAGATAAGAATCTAGATTATAAAATTCTAATTAAAACAAAATGGTATATTATAAGAATTTGGTATCCTTTATACACATTTAGATACCTTAACGATATAAATAAAAAACAAGTTTATAATAAATGTATTCCCGTGACCTAAAGTCATACATCTGTAAATAGAATATTGTTGCGACAGAAATTTATACTTCCACTTACAAGTTTATCAGTAAAAATGTATCAGTTTTCTGAACTTTCTTGTATTCAATCCTGATGTAACTCTTTCATGAACAGAAAGTTTGTGTATAAAAACATTACAATCTAATTTTTCTCGGTTTAAATATCAATTGTTTTTAATAAGCTACTTATCTATTTAAATTGCTTTTGGTAATAATTGAAAATGCTTTTTCTCTGTGTTAGATCACATTATTATATTCATTTAATTAATTAAGCATAAAGGCAGGATTTATTTTGTTACACAAGCAAACATAATCTCTTTTCTCTATTTTGAACAAAACAACAACTACTTGCATATACAACTACTTTTTGTAGGTAATAAGCAACCAAAGAAAAGTTTCATTCGGTCACCTAAAAAATCTATATGGCTCAAAAGGTACTAAACTTTACAAGTTCAGGACATTCTAGGAAATTCAATTCTAATTCCAGAAAATCAGTGGATTCTTTTTATTATACTGTCTATGCGATTTTTTTAATTGAAGGTTAAGATGAGAATTATACTTCAAATATATAGTGAAGTGTGTGAAAAATATCAGTATTCAACATATTTAAATCTATTACTTTATTTTAAACTAGCTACTAGAATTTCTTCAAGACACAATATTAATATTTCATGTAGTATTGTTCAGTAGAATACCTGCAAAGTTTGAGACTTTTTTCGAAACTACAAAAAAAATGTATTGTAGTATTTTAGCCTACAGACCCTTATGAACCACATTGTAGATACAGTAATCTCTGATTTTCCCAGAACTTTGTGCCAACTTCTTAAATTAATAATTTATTTTATTTGTGACTTAATCTTTATTTAAAATTTATATTTTTAAAGTAATGAAAATTAAAAAAAATTATTATTGAAGCTAGTATTGAAATAAAAATAAATTCTTATATATTATAAATTCTTGAAATATAACAATTTCGCAGATTAAATGATCGTCTTCGTCTATAGGTTAATTATGTGTGAATTTAGATATTAATTTATAGAAATTGCACGTAAGCAAAGTATTTACTGTACTTACATAAAGAAATTCTTATACATCAGCTTGTAAAACATATATGAAATTCCTCTCATGCCTATACAATATGTATGAGAAACCCATACATCTAATCATAATTTAACTGTTTTGCCTAGAGTAAAATTAACGGTAGTGTAACATAATCACTAGGACCACTAATAACGACATTTAGGGTTATATAGAGTTTCATATAGATGTAATAATGATACCAGTTAAGAATTCTCACTGAATTACACAGTTTGTTTAATAGACTCACCGTAAGCTGGCATTACGCATGCTCTTTTTGCTAAAAAAATCATTATTAAAACTTAAATATTTATTATTACTTTCAGTAACTATGGATATAAAGTATTTCAAAGTTTTCATAGAAATGCGCAGAAAGACATGGAACTTTTTTATAACAAAGGGGAAAAAAATTGTACTAAAATAGTTACATTTGTCAGTGCCAGATGGCACTGTATTTTTTTCAGTTTTGCCCCCTGCCGCTATACCGCCATGATTTTAAAGTTTATTTACAAACCTGAACGTTCTGCCAAGATGAAGCTAGTATATTTGATATAAAGTTTACTTGCAGCGTAAAATTACTTGAAGACACAGGTGTACAGAGATAAACATAATTGATGTTCAACCTATCGTTGGAGTATGTAACTATAATTTTTTCGTTATAAAAAATAACAAGTGTTTCTGTGCATTTATATCATATTCTGTGTAACCGTGCTAGCGTCTATACTTTTTTTTTAAATTTTTCTGTTACGTTTTGGACCACCCTGTATATCTAATACCTTCTCACTAAATCATCTCAATAATAAAATTTTACTAATTTCATTTTATCGATCACACCTTTTACAGACAGTAACATTCTCATTAATTACTAAGAAATAAAAATAATGTAAAATGTATTTTCTGAAGCTGACTCTAGATGTAATTATGTTAAAGTATTTTATCATTTAAAAATATGAACTGAAAGTAAGAAAAAAGAATCAGAATCGACATTCCACTTTAAAAATTTAATTTGAATAAACACTAAGAAAAAAGTAATTAGATTTATACCACACATCGTAACATTAATTTTACAAAATACCATAACTTTTTTTGTCACATATATGTCATGTTTTTGTTTCTATCTAAGCTAATATAGTGCAATTGATTATTATAGCACAGTACGCAATCTGACCTTTGCAAGAAGAAATGTTTTCATAATCTAAAAATCCAGAAAAGTATATTAAAGAGCAATTAAAGACTTTAGTGCCAAACATACGCAAGTACATTTGCTGTACTTATTTATATGTTTTCATTTGGAAATGTTTTCACTTGTCTCAATAGCTCGGAATCGTGCAAACCAGTACGGCAAATATATTTACGTACTTTTGGCATTAAAGTCTTCAATTAGCCTTTTCCATAGACTACAAAATCCCATTACTTTTGAAGTATTTAGTAGATTTCAAAGTAATTTTGTCATATATATATATATCAAATTTTATATAATAGAATATTGATTTCTATATCAACTTTTTCATGTGTAACAAAAGAAAATGTATAATATGAATGTCAAAAATGTGTAAACGGCATAAAAAGTTTTGTGTAGAAATTGTAATGCAACAATTTTTTATAAGCTTTATTTAAAAAACTCTAAAAAATTTAAATAAGTTACTTTAATTAGTTTATATGCAATTCACTGCTTTTAATTTCAATCTGCTTATCAATACTTCAATTCCAAGTATTTCTGCTTCATATTAGATGTATCTGAGTTCATACGTAAAACTATTTATAAATATCAATTATTATTTAAAAACCTAACCTAACAGTCAATTATTGAAATATGTCATTTTGGAATTATTTTTTTAATAACAAACTATAACAAAATAATACACAATATTTTGCCATGGAATGTTATCTATTTAATGGAGGATCTTTATCAAAACAACGACCTTTCATTCCGACAGACGTCAATTTACTTCCAGAAATGCTTTCGAAATTTATCAATACTTCAGAATTTCTAAGCCTTCTGTGTTGCCATTCTGTACGAGGAACCAATCTTACCCCACTGCTGGTGACCGACGGAAACACAAAATCCGTGGTGAAATTGGCACGCAGTTGCACATTCCTAAAGACAGTCTCAGATCGCAAGGGGAACGTAGAGCAAGGAATATTACCTTGCGCATCGCATCTAGTGAGCACGCAGTTCTCTTCCCACCAGAAATACCTGTTAAAGGCGCTATACGTGCCATTGAAAACACCCAAGTAGAAGTTCTCTGTCATGCCATCAGTGGTGTAGTTCAAAGAACAGCACATTCCATTGTTGCAGACTTCAACGTTTCCGTCGGGTTTGGTGAGTTTCACCATGGTGTAGTTGTCCATCTTTTCTTTCTGGCACCTGTAAACGGATGCTTGATCCGGAAGAAGTTTATTGGAGCATGTTTCTGGAACGTCCTTACCGTCGTCATTCCAGTCCCAAGATTCTGTGTCTGTAATGACGGTGATGCTTGATTTGACAGGTATTCCGTAAAATCCTTTCTTTGGGACAGTGGAAACGACAAGTTTGGACATGCCATCGGGGTTGAAGGTGTATGCCAGGGCGCCTTCCTGACCGTGGAACACCCCACTACCAACTGCTGATTCTCCAGGCTTCTGGCCATTGGCGGCCAGAAGTGGGATTCCGTTGCCGAGTGCCCATGCCTGCCAGTATTGCACGGACATGAGCTGTGGGGGTGCGTCCACCCACATGGTAGGGAACATGACCCCTTCGATCTCATGCCATCGGGACACCTCGCTCATTCTGGCGAACATGCTGTCGAAGCAGACGAAAGTGGCGAAGGTTCCGAAGTCGGTCTTGAACACGGGTGTCTGTTTGGCCGTCGGCAAGTCCATGCCTCGCTCAAAGAACAAGTGTTCCTTGTGGTACTTCACCAGAAGGGTACCAACCCTGTCGAATACAACGTTGGTGTTGTAGTGGAAGACGCCGTCGGAAGGACATGCGGACTGGCCCACGCAGTCCTGGATGTCGCCCATGTTGGCGACCACGACAAGGGAGTTGTTCCTGGCTATGCAGCTCAGTCTGTGAAGTATGGGTCGCTGCGAATACAGTTCCGGTTGCTCGCAGGGGTTGGTGCGAACTTTAGCTGGATCGGGAACTTGCTCCAAGAAAGGTTTTAGTTGCTGTCTGCTCCCTGGAAGTATGATTCCGTATTCTGAAAATACTATGACGTCAGCACCCTGAAAAATTAATACCTTACATAATCCAATATATCCAAAAATAATCAATTATTGTACATATAAGGACCAACGGGAAAAATGGCGACAGTTCATTCTGGGTGATTTTGCAGAAAATACAAAACAAAATTTTCATATCCCATAGATATCATTATGATCTTTTAAAGTTTTTTAACGGACTGTCATCGTTCTTACCGTTTCACAGTAGTATAATAAAAGTACAACTTTTAACTAATATAAGAGTGAAAACTTCAATTTGAATCAGGATTCTTTTTAAATGAATATAACATTTTATTTCAACAAGTCTTTTTACGAGCTTTTATTCTTCAAACACTACAGAAGCACATATTCACACTTCAAATATTGATAATTAAGTCACAACTTGTACGATTTAAGATTCTATAAAGAACAAGGAAAGGGTCTTCTATGCCTGGAGAAATTGCCGGAATTAGATTTACGTATTTTTTAGTTAACTTCGAACGAAGATAAATTTTTTTATACATTTATTGAAAAGAACAATCACAGCATTGTCGTTGACCCACCTTTGACTTGGCTATTTCAGCCGCTCTTGAGTAGTACTTCAGGTTCGTATCTATCACAACCTCTGGGGGGTCGTTTCTTGATCCGAACCGAGCGTGTTCGAAAACGGCCGCAGTATAGAAATGTGGTCTGGCATCAATCATGCAGAAAAGAGTGGTCAAGCTGACCAAGGCAACTGTGGACCACATGATGGTACTGAAAATAAGTAGTTCAACAGTCGTTATCCTATGGATTATGAATACCAAGTCCTTAGTCAGGCACTTCTTTCAATGGGACAATGTGTGTGTGTGGGGGGGGGGGGGGGGGGGGGGGGAGTGAAAGGGATAAAATCAAACTTGTTTTAAAAATTTCTTGAAAATAGCTTTTTGGAATTATATTTTAAAAGTTGCTATTCGTTGTTATTTTAAGGCAATAAAGAAGAAAATGTTCAATGTAAAAAAATTAGAACGAACACTTTTCCAATATAAGTAAACTAGGTACTTTTTGCGAATTAATTACTTCACTTAATAAGTCCGTTATGTTACATTTAATGCGATCCCATTGAAAATCTAAAAGTCTTTACTTAATGATTTAAAGTTTTTTTTTAATATTCTTAAAAGTAAATTTCAGTACCATATACTTAGGAGGGGTTTAACGAATGTCGCCACACGCCCAGTTAAAAAAAAACGATAAAAGTATTTTAGAATAAAATGAATTCCCATTTTTTAAAAATCTCCATTACAATTTTTTTTTAAATTTGTGGTTTCTTATATATTTTTAGGACATACACGTTTATTGATCATGTGTGATGTGGAAACGAACCTCCTAAGATTCTGCATAAAACAAATAGACTCTGCATTCCATTACAAAATTCAAATAAAATTAAAATAATTTGATTTTTTTTAAGGGGAGAGGAGTGGATTAATCTCAACACTCTAAATTTAATGGTCATGCGATTAGTTTTGCACAGGGCCCCGCGGCAGTTAAGTATGGCCCTGATCACATTTGCTCAAACACAAACTAAAACTCATACATGTAAGGGTTTCAAGAACATTTGTATGTAGAGTATGTAAATAAACAACCATATTAAGAGCAATTAAATGTAATGCCATACAATTAATAATAAATATCAGATCGAAATACTAACTTCGATTTTTCCAAAAAATGAGAAATTCGTGATAATAGTTTAAAAAATATAATCTCTTTTACTTATTTAAAAAATTACAATTTTAAACAACAATATTATAAATTCCAATGTAAAAAAAAAAGATTTAAAGTGACGTTACAAAACCTGTGAAAAGAGAAATATTTAAAGTATTAGTAAATATGGTTTATAATTATTATTACTGGATGAAAAATAATATTGCTATATCACAGTTAATAAAAGCATTCTTTAACGATTATTTTTATAATTAGAAGCAATCCAAAGACTCATCATGCAATATTTTAGACTAAAAGAAAAAGAAAGGATCCGCACGTTAGTGGATAGGGGTAAATAAAACATAGATATAAGAATGGGAACATTCTTTATTATATTATTTATATCTATATAGAATATAGCAAGCATTTTATTTTCTAGTTTGAATTAAAAAATCAGTTGACAGCTTAGACCAGTAAGCATGGCACATGAAAGGGTCCAGATAATCCAATCATAAAAAATCTTAAGAGATTATTTAATTTATAATAAAGCTGACACGTTATAAATATATAACTTACCGATAGGTATTTTGGAAGATTTCTTTCAACGAACGCAATTAAACAAGCTAAAATATGAAACTGCCAACTGATGGGGTTGCATTTAGTTTTCACCGCTTATTAAATATCGAGAATAAAATCTAATCATTCAGATTATGATTATCAAACACAGGGTTGCAAGACTTCATATCAATAGCTAATGGCTACCATTATCGAAACTAAATAGCCCAGTTATTGAACTTATTTCTTTACATATTTTAAGATATGATTAAATATTTTGTGTACATAAATGTACAAAATATAGACTACATGAAACCGAATTTACATTTGGGAAAAGTGTTTATGAACTGTATTGTAAGATAACAAATTATATAAAAAAATATATATAGCCATTATAGTATTCATTTCAAATGTTTCCTGTGGATCAGTCCTTTCAGAACACAAATTTCCATAACTCATCTCGTCGGAGCATTGTACTGATGATAACGAGGGTACAAAATTTGTCCCGGGTTGGCCAATTTGTTATTATAAAATGAAACTCATTAGTTAGTATACATATTTACTAAATATTACTACTCAGTATTGTAACGTAATGTAACTATGTAAGTATACTGAGTTTCAAGTTTACATTAAATTTGAAGAAGAGGGGGGAGGGGTTAAAATTTAATTGCAAAAGTTAAAATTATTACAGAGTAAGGCCTGTTATTTATAAGAAAATATATTTTTTATTATCACACGATTTTAGTATAACGTACGTTACACTAAAATCATGTGATAATATAAAATATATTTTCTTTTAAATAACAGACCCTTCTTGAGTTTAGACTTCAAGTACTATGATAGTAATCTTCGTTTAAAAAATTGTCGAAGGTAAGTCATTGTAATTGGACGATTTTACGCAAAAAAGTTACCTACTCACATTTGTGGCAAATTGATATATTGAGCTTTTAAATATTCGCACTGAAAGAGTTATTTTATCGTGAGTTGATTAGACTTGGGCTTTCTGCTTATTTAAGTGAACTACTTTTTTTTTTTCAGTTTGAAATAGAACACTGATATTTAAAACAAATTGTGATAACATCCGCAAAAAGAAGCCAAATAGTTTTAAAAAAACTAAACTCTCTTATACCAATACTAATTTTTCGCAAATCTACTTAACTTGAAATAAACATCTGTTCTTCTAACTTGAACTTTGGCACAAACTACACTATCTTTGAAAGACCATTGAAACACTCTTATCGGTCGTAAAGCGAAAGAGAAACGAAACTTGTTAAAATCAAGAAAATAGTATCAGCCATCATGTGGATAAAATTTAATACAAGTAAAAGTATACTTTTAGAAAAAAATTTCAAATCTATCTGATCCTGTGAACTAGTATAGTTCCCTATTTGTATACTGACGTGGAATGCCCAATTGAAGGTTTTACAAAGCGCTGAACACCACATTTTAACATTAATTATAGAAGAAAATTTAGATATGAAATATGATTCAAGTATTAAATGATATTTATTTTATAATATTAATTTTTGCATTTAATTTAAGTTACTGCAATGTTAATAAAATTTCAGATATTCAATGACTTTTTAGTACAATTTTGTGCTGCCGTTTTTTAAAGTGTTAATATAAAGTTAAAATAAACAAATAATTAAATAATGATATTGTAATTATTTATTAATAAATTAATAGCTTTTTATTCTTTATTATACTTGCTTATAGATGTACATTGCTCTATTTACAATTGCTCCGTTTATTTTTTTCACGGGGATAAATGGAAAAAGACAATTTTTCCTTCTTTTATCGCTTCTTATTAATGTAAAAAATATTTTTTTAATGTATTTTTAAAGGTGGTATCTTTGGAACTTGGGCTCAGGCGTTATACTTTCGTTTCAGCTTGAAATACCACGAACATATTTAAGAATACAGTATGGATCTTCATATAATTTTAAAGCCCATTTCAGTGTTGTTTTAATATAAATATAACCTATAAAGGTTGAGCTGCAATGCAGCGTATCCATCATGGTTATTTTTAAAAGAGTAAAGGATAGCAAACTAAACTTTAAACAAAATTGGAGCCGGTTGTCTTAGGATTCGCCTGCGTCCTTGAAAACAACCAAACCAAATGCATTATTGCTAGGTCGCCGATAGGTTTTATTTGTGACAGAAACGAACTCAGGGGGTCTTGTGTGAAAATATTGCTTCCATCCACGTTTAAAGATAAACTACCTGGGAACAACTGGTATAAGAGTTTTATGAAGGGGTATTCATGTTCATCATTAAAAAAGCTTGAAGATTTTTGAAAAAATAACGCCAGAAACCCTTATGTAATATATAATTTTTACGAAAAATTGAAACAAGTTTACGAGTTACATGCTTTTGCAAACGAACAGGCCTGTTTCCAATAACCCCTGCAGTCAGGGGTAATTGGATGTATAGGACAAGTGGGTTACTAGGAACATGTGATTAATTTACACAAATTATTACAAATTAGATCTGATAAAATATTAAATTAATACTTAAATACAAGTATACTTAAATAAAGTCATTAAACATATTTAATATTATATTCCTTATTCAGCATTTAAAATATGATTAAATTATTAGTCTAAGTCGAAATAACATAATAAAGTGTTCCTCAATTTAAATTTAAAATATAGAACATTTCAATCAATTTTTAGCAACATTTAGTTCAACTAAATTTAAGTATTATAATTAAAAATTAGTATAAAATCAATAAATATCAATATCAGCATACATAATTTGGAACATTAATACCTTACACCTTAGGGAAAATAAAATGGAACATAAACAAAATCGACTATTGCTAATGCTGTAAATCTAATCAACACACGATCATTACCACGACCCATCATAATTTCCACTGGCATTTATCGATCGGATGGTAAATTTAAACAACTATAATCGACACTCATTGGCAATAACAGGAGATTTTTAGCAGAATACTCATTAGAAAGGCGTCTTTTGAAATTGTGGTTGGATGGCATTTTTCCTCATCACACATGGTCATTGCTGACGACGCAAATTGCATCAAACGAAATGACCCCCAAAGTTAGAAAGACTCAACGCCTCTTGCAGCAATAAAATATTCAAATTTTAGAAAAGTTCATTCAGATTTGTAACTCCAAATTTATTTCCTGTCCATCATATTCAACAGATCCAGTTTAGCTGATCCAAATCAAATCCACAACTATTTAAAACTCTGCCGCAAATCCTGGGAAAGAAGTTCACCTACATTTTGCACCCCTTCCTACATCTTCCATATTAGGCTTATGTACCTGACTCCCCCCGCTCCACAATATTTTGAAACACTAGCTCAACTTCCATTAATTAAATATTAGAACCATGAGCCCCCTCTCCCCCTTCCCTACTTTGTTAACTTTATGCCTATAACACTATTTATAGTACGAAATGTCCCTTTCTCCTGGCATTTTCTAGAATTTTTTTGTATGTGCTATGCAAACAAAGATGGCAAAAAGTAATATCAATTATTTTTACAGTGAAATTTGAAAATTTATAATTAAACCTGATGTTAAGGATTACTTAGATGCATTTTCTAGCCTGTTCCAAGTAACCTTACTTTTACTTTATCAGGATATTATTCATTTTATTTATATATATTTATAAATCTTACCGCGTTAAGTGATTCTCTATCTTTCTAAAACTACTATCATTTTCTTGAGGATTGCATACAAAAGGTAAATTTCTCATTACCTTGCATGTGACTTCAGCATGTAAAAAAGTGACGGTTAAAGTTACGAGGTACAAAAAATTCGTGTTTTTATCACAAAACAATACAATTTGCAATAGAAAAAGACATGAGGAACTGGAACGTAGTTTAGCGCTTCAGGCATTTTCTGTACTGTCTCTACCTTTTGGGGAGATGTTCAATTGCGTCTATATTTTCATGACAGCAGACCGTGGTATGACTTAAGATATTTTTTTTTGTTCGGCCTAAGTAGCCCCCAGGCTCCAAGTAACTCCAGTTTATGGTATAACAATTATTTGAGCATTATTTAGTAAACAAATTTTGATAATCAATAAACACAATATTCTCTCTATATAAACCGATAGCTTGAGTTAATATACATATTAATTTTATTGATATTTGTATATCACTTGTGTAAATATTGAAATGTTTATTTTTATTAAGATGTTTTTAATACAATATTAATTTGCTTTATAATTTTATGTAAAATATGACAAAAATTGGATGAACAATTTTTGGATTTTATATTTATTCTTATAATCGGGGATCTTAACTATTAAATAGACCTGTGAAATGTTGTGTAACATTTATTCTTACTTTTATAATTAACAATAAAGTTTAAAACAGCATAGGTATCTAGTTACAAACTTTACATTAACCGACTTTTGAAAAAGAAAAAAAATCAAATATAATTTAAAAGAAATATATTAGGCCCAAAACTCAATAGATGTGTAAAGAAAGCTCAGACGTAGTGAAGACACCAATAGAAAATTTAACCATATATTAATCATAAATATGTCAATAGACTGACATGCACAGTATACATATAGACAATATTGTAATAGTTTTGATTGCTTCACATTCACTTACTAATTTCATTAACGAGCAGATTTTGATATGCAAAGAATAAAAATACACTATATTAATTTTTTTTTCAAAAGAAGGTTGTTTGGATTTGATTAAGGTCAAATTGTAGACTGTTTGGTGATAGTTCAATGTCAATTCTGAACAAGGAGTGGCTCACAGTTATATTTTTTTGTACCTTCTCAGTTTATGTATTTAAAAAATATAGACATCATTATTCAACGACCAATAACACCAGAAAATAAAAATCAACTTTAAAAAACAACTTTTTAAAGTGAAACATTGTTGTTTATAAATTCGCGCCTATGTCATCTGTACGCAAGTTATCTTCGTGCGTATGATCGTAATCAAACAAGGAAGTTTGCGTCTGGTCTTGAACTAATTTAAATAATTTAAATAATTAAATTGTTTATTAATTATTTTATATAAAATATCAACAAATAATAACTTGCAAATTTATAATAATATTCATGCTGTATGTGAAATCATTCTCTGGAATTTATATATATATATTTAATTAAATTTTATTTAATTTTGTGGCAACAAGTATATTTGTGTTTTCTAGACCAGACGCGCAAATTCTGTTTATTTGAGAGTCCAGTCACTGAGTTAACACGCGAAGTTTAGGCATAATTTCTGAACAAAATTTATTTTTTAACAACTTATTTTTCTTTTATACCAAAAATGACTTCCATTTGCTTGAATACTGTACTAGAAAAAGTGCAAAAAAATGTATGTTGCCATCTACTGCCGTGCAAAATTAACTACAACGGATCTTCTAGTGTCTCAGACTACTTTACTCCACACATTCGAGAAGAGGATGGTCATTTGAAATGCTCTTTTAGGTAAATATATATTTTCTTATATTTATGAAACGGTTCCCAAATTGCAGTTGATAAGTGTAGGATATTGTATTGAATCCTGTAGCAGAAAATTGTAATGCTTTCATCAAGCATCAATAGTACCAGAAACTTTCTGCAATATGTTATTAATATTAATGCAAACATTATAAAAAAAATTAACTCAACCGAAAAATGTGTTCTGAAATATTTATATATTATAAGAAGATCTCATTACCTATTTATTCAATTAGTTGGTTAACAAAGGTTATTGCTTTACTTTTCATTTTATATGCAAAATTGTAATGTACGCATAAAAAAAATTGGGTCAATCTGTCACTTACGGTTGCCCTTGGCGATTTTTCTAAAATTCCCTTGCAACACTGAAGCGTTGCTTGGCGACAAAAACTGGTTTGGTTGCCAATCAAAGAATTCCATTTCCCCCCATGCTGCAGTTTTTGGAGCCGGGTCGCCATATTTGGGGAAGAATCAGGGCAGAAGAGACAGCTAAAAGAGACAGATTAACAAAAAATAATTTCCTCTAATTTTACATAATTTTTTTGATCTTAATATAAAAACTCTTATCTACAAATTGTCGCCAATAGCCCACTGTTCAGCTCCAGTGCGAAGTTAATTAAACAAACCAACTTATCCTACAGCATTATAAAAAATCATTTTACTCGGAACATCAAAGTTACCAATTACTAAAAATATAAAAATTAGATAGTAATATTTAAATTTTACCAAAAAAAAAATATGTACTATCAAGATTCTAATTCCAAAGTACATCCAAAAAAACAATAAAATGTAACATCAAAAGTCCAACTAAAGATTAATCTTTCACGATTTCAACCAACGTGTTCTGCTACAAAATCTAATGTACACCTAGTCAAGTAAATTTAAAAATTTGCAATCAATTCCAAGTTTTATAATCTCAAAAATTATACAACCGACGCCAAACGGAATATCCCCGCTGGTAATCTTTTACCGCCACATTTTCAAAACAAGTCGCGGCCATTTCTTATCAGTCACGTGTTAAAATGTTTATGCCTCCAAAGTAAAAATTTCTGAGAACTAACATTTATTAACTTTTTTTTATGTATATACTGTGTGTTTGTCCCAAAAAAGTTTGGTGAGATTGGCACCGGAGAAATGGAAAAGTACCATTTATTTTTATTTTGTAAGTGATATAAAGAGTGACAGACAGTTTTGAGAGAAAATCAAGTAAGAGTAATTTACATTTTTTAAAACAAAAGATCAAACTTTTGTTTATTAAAACATTTCATTGGTTATCGAAATTTAGATTAAATTTTTTTTATGTGATTCCTTGATGAACAATTACATAAACTGATACTGATACATTTCTTACCATATTTACCCTTACATTAGAATATTTCCTAAACTCTTTCTACATAAACATGGATGTTTTTTTACCCTCTGATAAATATTAAAATTGCAGTTATGTTTTTTCTTATTTCATTGTGGGACACCATATATATTTTTTTAAAAAAATGACTTTTTAAAATAGTTTTTGGGTTTTAAAACTAAGTGAAACCAAGATGTGTAATATTTTTTATTACTGTAACCTGCTTTGTAACGAATAAACTTTAAGTAATTTGGAACAGGCAGGAAATATATCTGTCAAAAAGCTTAGAAAAAAGTATATAAAACCAAAAATATATAATTTTATTTCAATTGCTTTTTATAATGTTCTGTCACATAGTGAAGCTCATGAATATAAACATATCATGTTTCCTTTAAAAATTTTAGTTTTTAATTAAGTTGAAAATTTTCCTTAAAAACACATGTAATGCTAATTCAATGTCTTGTAATTAGGTTCATTTTAAACTTTAATTTCTAGACTTTACAATGATACCTTATATGTAAAAACAAATAAAATTGAGATTTAATAAATCATCTGTTCCTCTTTTCTACTGACTGACCTTTTATAATAAAATTAAGTATCATAGTAATTCAATGACTGACATATTCAATTTACAGTCATTCGTCTTTCTTTGAATGCAAAACATTTGGGTTTTTTTCTGCCACTTCACCCCTACTTCTAAAACTTTTTCCAGAGGACGACCACTTTGCGGGCAAAAGATCCAGGTCCCAGACAAATATGTTGGTGTCGTTCTCAAAGAAAACAAGAAGCTCTCGCTCTCCAGCAAGACAAGGGACCTCAAGCTGACTGGGACTTTTGACGAGTTCACAGCTTGGAACTGGGACATTGTCCCTTCTGCCAATGACAAATTACAGAAAGCCCTGCAGTGGGTAGAGGTGTCTTCTGCATTGCATAAGCCAGTTAGTGATTACGCTGCATGTGAAAAGAAAGATTCCAAGGCACAGGTGAAAAGAAAGCTCAGTGAATCTGATTGATATTGTTTTTTAAAATTTTGGGGTCAACTGTTTGGTTGAATGATAAATCGATGGCTAAAAGTATAATTATTGTTTATCTATTTTTGACAAAAGTGGGGGTTTTTTCTCGATGCAGAGGTGGAGACTAGCTCTTTCCGCCTACACAAACATTGTATTTCCATTCAAATAATAAATTTGTGGTGCAGGTTTATTTAAAAAAAATTCTAGCTCAAAATCTTCTTTTTACGAAATGGACATACAATGATAGTGCTTTTAGCCATGGCAATATGCATTTTTATATGTTTACTGTATTTGATAACTTGGTACTTTTTATTATGCATGGGAAATTAAATTATGCAGTAGAATCTCCTTATTACAATCCTCACTATATCCACCCCTTCCTTATAACGGCCATCACTGAAAGTAACAATTAGTTTATATGTAATATATTTTTTAACTTGTTACAAACTTTCATTATAACTAGGGATGAAACGGATATCCTGTAACTATCCGGTATCCGGCTGATTTTTAGCTATCCGATAGTTTGAAGTAAAGTGCCGAATATCCGGATGAATAAAACATCGAAGATTTTTTTTATGGCGATCAACTATCTTTGTTCTTGCTTTATGTATTTTTCTGAAAATTCTACCAATATATTCAGACTCAGACACGGTGAGTCACAGAATAGATAGCAAGGAAGATATGCTGCAGACATTCGAAACATGCCACTATAGTGGAGTATCTTCGAGTTTGAATAATTCACATAGGGGATGGTGTGTAGAGTGCATAGCTACTTCTCTGTTCGTTGTATATTAGAAATTGTTTTATTCTCCAGTCTAAAAGTTAGTTTTAGCATTTATGTTTGGCGCAATTTAGATCAGCAATTTGGAAATATTTCAAAATTACATTTTCAAATGCATTGTACAATACAGATATGGCCGTTTCAAAATCTGGATAAATATGAACAGTTTATTAAAGAACTGTTAAGGTGTACGTACAAACTTGATTTTTTTTAATTATAAATTTAAAACTCTAGTTATTTCATGTATAAAAACACTTTAAAAATCACAATGCATTATAAAAAAAACCTGAATTAAGTCAAATGCTAATTAGCTAATTATCATGTTTTTTGCAAGTTGTAATTTATCTAGAAGCATAATTTTTGTTTGAATTACTTGAAGTATCTTTCTTAAAGTTATGACCCTCCAAAAAGTTTATAGCATTAAAAGTTTATTTTATATAATTTTTTACCTCAAGAGTCCTTGGAAAAAACACTTTTTTTCAAATTTTTAACTTTAAAATTCTATTATTTTTTTTTAACGAATCGTTATGGTGGTGTCATAACATCTTACAACTAATATAAAGTTGAATTAAAAAATAAATTTCTCAAAAGTTTAAGTAAACTTGAGTTTTCATGTTTGGAATGAAAGTGCAAATGGTAAAAATACAATTATTCGGAAAATGAGGTTAAAGTGTACAAAACATCCGCCCATTGCTAACACCACTCTAGAATAACCCTTTGTAAATAAAAAGTTTTTTTAATATTTATTCAATCTTGGTGCCACCTTAAAGGTAAGGAATTGGGGAATATTATAGAATAAAAAAATATTTTGTAATTTTTGACCGATTTCCGTATTTTCTAGTGTGTATGAGAAGATATTTTTATAAAAAAGAAACTGCCGGATATGCGGCATAATCCAGTTCGGATATCCGATATCTGGTTTGTAAGGTGCACCGGATATCCGTTATCCGGCAAAACCCCTATCCAGTTCATCCCTAATTATAACCTTCATTGATTGTGCGATAGGTCGAATGTCAACTGTGTTTCATTGATGTATGTTTCTATTGTTTAGATAGGTTTTTGTTACTTTAAAAATGTAAAAAAATTCCTTTTTTGATATTTCATTAATTTACCTTAGGCATTTATAATTAATATATTATTTTTTTTAAAAGTATGTATTATATAGATAAAATTTCCTCCCACAAAAAAATCATTGTTTGTTATTTTTAAATATTATGCATTTTTATTTTATTTTTGCATTTTAGCGAAGCAACTTGTTAGATTTGTATTTAAAAAAAGGTGTTCATATTGTTTTACGCATAGTATTATTCGATGCATATATTTCTATATGTATTTTGGAGTTAAAATAAATAAAACTATTAATAATGTAATTTGTGGGTGATTTTAGTTTGTTAAAACAAAAGGAAAACTAATGTGTATACAAAATATAAGATAATTTTAATAATACACATTTTAAGTACCTATTTTCTGTCCAATATTATGGATTTTATTTCTTAATAAAATGTTCAACATCAGGCTTCCTTATGTTTATTTAATGATCCTATTCGTGATAAAAATGAATATTATTTATGAAAAGTAATTTAAAAATTAATGTTTTGTTTTCTTTTTATATATGTTATACTCTTCTGGCATGCATGTCTATGCATGCATTAGAACTATACATTTTGTTGAACAAATTTTTTCTTTGTAAGTAGATCATGTTACAAGTCAAAACATCCTTGAGTCTTTGTTTTACTGATTTTTTTTTGTATTGTATGCAAAGGGCAGTGCTATTTTTTTCATGCATCTGAATTCAGGTGTCCTCAATTGGAATCAAGTGATAAATCATCCCAATGTGTCAGGAATGCAAAGAACACTTAGGTTTTATACACTTAGAGTCTAGTTGAGGGTTTATACTTTAAAATCCACACTTAAATAATGATTAATTGTTTCTATGATAGTTTCTTTTATAAATAATATGAGACATTTATTTTAATAATGTGTATTATCTGCTAAATTTAGAAAAAAATTAAGATTATTTTTCTATATTTATATTATTGTCTTTAGTTACATAAAACAGTGTTTCACATTCAATGGTTCAAGTTATAAAACAAGGTATCCTTGAGTTCATGAAGGCAGAAATAATATAAATGATAAAATATTTAGAATTTTCCAAGATTTCTAAGCTTTTGGCATTTTGGTTTAAACAATTTTTCTAGAGCTAATCTATCTAAAGTGCTAATATACATTATTATGATTATATACATTATTATGATTATATACATTAGTAATCGTTCATTTTACTTTGATTTATTTTTATTCACTAATCTGACATTAAATTTTAATTTTTTAATTTAATTTTTTATTTATCTACTTAATCCATACATTTGTTTTCCACAATATATTATTTATTTGCTATAATTATTATGCTAAAATTTTAAAACTTAAGTATTGAGTCTGATTAAAAAGAATA
Organism: Troglohyphantes excavatus; assembly: GCA_963932185.1. Taxonomy (NCBI): domain Eukaryota; kingdom Metazoa; phylum Arthropoda; class Arachnida; order Araneae; family Linyphiidae; genus Troglohyphantes; species Troglohyphantes excavatus. Next base: position 65,689,102 of record OZ010667.1, read on the forward strand.
AATTAAAAATTAATTTGATTGAAAACAATAACATGCTTCACTGATGAAAAATTGTTTGTTTCCTGCACTTGATCTCTTAAAAAATTTAGGAATCACTTTGGTAAATTTGTAAAAAAAAATTATACACATCATTAGTAGTCTGTCAATTTTAAAAATAGTATTACATAGGGTATAATAGCAGGCTTTAATAATTAGAACTACAATGTATAACTAAATTAGTTTTTCCGTATGGTAGTGTAAATGCGGCTAATAAATTTATTTCACAGAATAATGAAATTATAACTTTTTCTAACTTTTGTTGTCATATTTTGTTCTTGAAAAAGAAACTCATGAAGTTTGATTTTCATTTTTTTTTTATTAATGTTCCAGATCAGTTCTAAGGGTTTCTGTCATTAGTAAAATCTTGCCAAGTTGGCAATGTAACAAAGTTAGGCATTTAGATTAACATGGTCTTCAATTATTGTGCCGACCCGTTCCTGCTGTCGACGTCTTGCGTCGGCCCTTGAGTCTAGCCGGTTAGATGTGTTCTTCCATGCACATCACGCTGACCCGTTCCTTCTGCATAAGGCTTGAGTCTAGCCGGCGCGATGTGTTCTTCCGTGCACATCACGCCGTCCCGTTCCTTCTGCATACGTCTTGAGTCTAGCCGGCGTGATGTGTTCTTCCATGCACATCACGCCGACCCGTTCCTTCTGCATACGTCTTGAGTCTAGCCGGCGCGATGTGTTCTTCTATGCACATTGTGCCGACCCCTTCCTGCTGCGGACGTCTCGTTTCGGCCCTTGAGTCGAGCCGGCGCGATGTGTTCTTCCGTGCACATCGTGCCGACTCGTTCCTGCTGCGGACGTCTCGTTTCGGCCCTTGAGTCGAGCCGGCATGATGTGTTCTTCCGTGCACATCACGCCGACCCGTTCCTTCTGCATACGTCTTGAGTCTCGTGCACATCACGCCGACCCGTTCCTTTTGCATACGTCTTGAGTCTAGCCGGCGTGATGTGTTCTTCCATGCATCACGCCGACCCGTTCCTTCTGCATACGTCTTGAGTCTAGCCGGCGTGATGTGTTCTTCTATGCACATTGTGCCGACCCCTTCCTGCTGCGGAAGTCTCGTTTCGGCCCTTGAGTCGAGCCGGCATGATGTGTTCTTCCGTGCACATCACGCCGACCCGTTCCTTCTGCATACGTCTTGAGTCTAGCCGGCGTGATGTGTTCTTCCATGCATCACGCCGACCCGTTCCTTCTGCATACTGCTTGAGTCTAGCCGGCGCGATGTGTTCTTCCATGCACATCGCGCCGACCCGTTCCTTCTGCATACGTCTTGATTCTAGCCGGCGTGATGTGTTCTTCCATGCACATCACGCCGACCCCTTCCTTTTGCATACGTCTTGAGTCTAGCCGGCGCGATGTGTTCTTCTATGCACATTGTACCGACCCCTTCCTGCTGCGGACGTCTCGTTTCGGCCCTTGAGTCGAGCCGGCATGATGTGTTCTTCCGTGCACATCACGCCGACCCGTTCCTTCTGCATATGTCTTGAGTCTAGCCGGCGCGATGTGTTCTTCCGTGCACATCGTGCCGACCCGTTCCTGCTGCCGACGTCTTGCGTCGGCCCTTGAGTCTAGCCGGCGTGATGTGTTCTTCCATGCACATCACGCCGACCCGTTCCTTCTGCATACGTCTTGAGTCTAGCCGGCACGATGTGTTTTCCGTGCACATCACGCCGACCCGTTCCTTCTGCATACGTCTTGAGTCTAGCCGGCGTGATGTGTTCTTCCGTGCACATCGTGCCGACCCGTTCCTGCTGCCGACGTCTTGCGTCGGCCCTTGAGTCTAGCCGGCGTGATGTGTTCTTCCATGCACATCACGCCGACCCATTCCTTTTGCATACGTCTTGAGTCTAGCCGGCGCGATGTGTTCTTCTGTGCACATTGTGCCGACCCCTTCCTGCTACGGACGTCTCGTTTCGGCCCTTGAGTCTAGTCGGCGCGATGTGTTCTTCCATGCACATCGCGCCGACCCGTTCCTTTTACCGACATCTTACGTAATATAATTGACTAGTTGACATTTTAAACTATTTGTATGAGAAATAATATATGCAGTGGAAAGTAAGTATTTGTAGAAGGTTTCACGTTGAAACCAAAATATTATCCTAAAGTTTTATTACACATTTTGAAAGAGCAGTTCAAGACGAATAAAATGATTTTAAAAATTCTAAATTTAGCACTAGTGAGGAGAGATCTAGACATCACCTAATGCGCAAGACGTAGCAGACGCACTTACAAATTATTTACGAACTAAACCTCTCGGTACAGCGGGGACTGCGTTTCCAATCTTTTTCTAATCGTGTTATTTTGGATGTAAAAGAGTAATTTATAGTTTTGTCTGTATATAAAGCAGTTTAGAAAAAAAAAAACTATTCGTCGGCCCTTTTTTTAAGTCGTTGTTTTAAGTCTTTTTTTTTTCAAAGGAAATGCAGAAATATGTTAACAGTGCTGTATTATATATATCCTCGTCTCAGAGTAACAGTAAGACATCTAAAAAAACGAACAGCCTTAGATATTCAGCATTGAAAAAACAGCAAATTTCAAAATCAATTTTATAGGCTACTCTATTTTTGCTCATATCCTACTGTTGCTCCGAGGCGACGATATTTATTCTACATCCTACCGTAAAAGCTTTCTCTATCAGAAACAACATGAGATATAATTATAAATCAAATTCCCACAGATTAAGTATTCATGTGGTCAAAAATAATAAGAGTTCGCATTTTTATTGTTATAGCTTCTCAAAATAATTTTTAAAAAAAATCACATTAAGTGGTGACTGATTAATTTAACTAACAATTTTTTTATTGATATTTCTAGTTACCAAACAGTCGTATTATTTTTTTACATTTAGATATTTGTAAGTAGAAACTTTTTTGTATTTTAAAATATATAAATTAACAATAACTGTATTTTTAAAAAAAATTAATCTCTTAAAAGTAAATATCTATGGTGGGATACCCTTTGTTCTTAATTTTTTTTTGCAACGGTCTATAAACCAATTTAGAAACGTTTTTGAAATTTCACAAACAAAATTGTCATAAAAATATTTCAGTCGAATTAAATATGCATTTCAAATTATGAAACAATAATTAAAGGGCCCTATAAATAGGCATTCATATATTACAGATATTCATAACGAAAAGAAAAGTAGCATTTAATATTGCAGATAAGGAACTAGATGTGTTAATTGGGTTTTATGAACAAAGAGCATCTAAATTTTATATTCATGAAAGAAAGTTACTTACATAATAAGAAAATAAAGAAGTCCACTACTGTCTCGCATGCTGAAAACGGAATAAGTGTAAACTTCCGAAACTTCTTCAAAATGGCGTCCAAATGAGCAAAATTTCAACTGTTAGTGTTAACTTAACAAAAATACCATTGTTCTAATATAACAGTACCAAATATTGTTGTAATTTATCAATGGATATTATAAGTTTGATTGATATTAACATTTTTTTTCCTTCATAGTATTCAAGAGCATTGTTGTAATCAGATTGTTGTCCCTAGATCATTTATAAAAATATAAAAGACAGAAATGTCTGACAATTTATATATAGATACATTTCAATTATGTTAGATAATTAGAGTTACACACAGTATTCAATTTTACTATTTAAAAAAACCCTAATATTTAAAAATAGCCGTAATTGACTTGATGATTTTTTCAATATAACTCTCATTATACAGTAATAAATGGGCACATTAAATTTTTGCAAAATCATATTTTATTATTTTAAGTATATTTTACTTATTTTTAAGTACCTGACGGGATATATAGGTCAGTAGGGTAGGCGGAATGGGTTAATAATCAGCCTGGTCAAAGTGGCTCCCCTGCTTTTACACGATATGTCATTTAACTCCATAGACTGGTTTCACATAGAGTTATGGAGTGGAATCGTATACAACCGTTTGACGAAATTGCCTTCCCACATGGTACGGAGTTTAGAAGGCAGAATGGGCTCATAATCAAGTTGTTCGAAGCACTTCTTTCCTCTACACGATGGTATGTCATTTATCACAATAGACTTTTCCACTTGGAGTTATAAGTATATTGCAAATGTCGTTTTTCACTGTGCCATTCCGTGCAACTACATACCCATACCGAAAGGAAATACTTGCTAACGTCAAAAACATTCTGTTAAAAACTTTTTATTTGTTTACTGAGTGGATCTGTTTTCAACAACCTTTGTGGAGAGCAGCATTATAAATTGATCCTGACATGATAATTTTAGCACTCACGTAAGGAAACAGGCACTGCAGCATTAAATGGGCATCTTCATTTATATAATTGTATCGTATTATTTCTTTTGTATCATATGCAATATGTATGTGAAAAAATAATAACGTGCTTTTCAACTAATCTTTTTAATTGTCAAGTTATATTTCAAACAGAACAGCGTATATTACTTTAATATAATGCTTCCAGCTTATTTTAAAAAATTGCATTACGTGACAATTTGTGTATTTTAAAGTGCATTAAATTCAGTATTTCATATTTTTTTTTGTATTCTTCGTTATGCTTTCTAAGAGGCAAGTTTTTAGAAACTATTTTCTAATGAAATTAAAATACAATCGATATTTAATCGTTTTTACGTGCAAAAATTAATTGTACAATTTTCATTTATCCTTTTAAATTCTCAAAATCAATTTTGAATTGACGTGGGACTAAACTTTCAAAATACATAGACATATGTTTTGATGTTCTATGGTGGTTATTGATATATTTTCCGGTGCTGTTTTTACATTGATATACATGTGACTTAAATATTGTATCTTTATATATAATTCTCTTACGAGGTGATTTTAAAACGCTGTTTTTCTCTATGGCGGAATGGCAACAGTTAGTTTGTTTACGAAGTTCTATTCCGCCCGCATTTTTATTTTGCCATTATGTAAGCCATTTTGACGATTAGCCCCTTCAATTCATTAGAAAATAATTATTTTGTTGATGTCAGCTTAAATTAGGAAGAATATAAGCCTTATTACATTAAAAATAGAAGTTTTGAAAAACGATTTTCCAAACTCTACATAAGCGGCATATTGAGGTGGCGCCATCTGTTGGCAATTTTGAAAACTATATTTCTATGAACTTCATTTTTATGACGTATTAACTCAGTAACGTACACACTTCTGATAGGCAAGAATATGGTAAGCTTAACGTCAATTATGCCAAAACAAACTACCAATAATGTTATAAATTAAACTAAAACGCAGAAAAGGTGTAAAAATAACGTGGAAAATAATATATAATGGCTTGCCAGTGGTTCCATTGTTTTCATTTGTAGTTTAAAAGAAATTAAATTAAATGATTTTATATTGATTTACATGGCGAAAAAATGTATTGATGCCAAGATGAATTTAAATTTACAGTTTCAACGTTTAAAGTTTTTAGTAATAAATTAAAAAAAAAGTCTTATTACTATGACACATGTCCTACCTTTTAGCGAGCGAAGCGAGAAGTGGTAAGCAAACCTATGAGGATTGCGTAGCAATCTTCCGGCGGTTGGCGGAGCAGAGGGCGGAGCCTCCTAGTTATAAATAAAAGTACTAATACATCTGAAATTATATGAAAAAGAAATATCATGGATACTTCAATAAATATAGTTTCTGATAGCTCATCGAATTGCTATATTCCCAAACATAAAAATACAACAAGATCTCTTCATAAAAATTCAATTAGAAATCTCTTTAGCAGAGATTTCAGGTATTTCTACAGAGTTCTTTCTGTTTTGACAATTATTGATGACGAATTATTGATATCGAAACATTCACACCTAAGAAGATTCGGCATTATAATTTTACGCGTTTTGCTTATAATATCATTGGTCCGTATCATGTAATATTTTGTATTACAAAAGAAACTTAATTTTGACAGTTGTAGGCACAATTTTGACCTACACGCTCCTTGTTCTAGACTAATCACATGCGGCACAACAATTAGTATTATAAATTTCAATAATTTTTATACTTTTTTTGAGGACTACGATATTTATCGTTTTTGTTCTTGCACTTCACGAAAAAGGAAACTTTATTATCAGCGTATGTAATATTTTGTATTACATAGGAAGCTTGATTTTGACAGTCATACACTATTTAAAATGGTTTCGTTAACTATGCTCTGATTAAATTTTTCAAAATGTACTGATAGTTTTTCCCATACGACGAAATATTTGGTTATTTTTAACAAATATACTTGTCATTTCTGACGAAAAATTTAATCAGATGATTTAACAGGCATCTGATTAGTCAAAATGACGAAAATTTCTTACAAACTAGCATTTTTAACCCTCTGATCGATTAGAAAAGGGGCAAAATTGTAAAGTTGTTTTCTCAGCAAAATAGTTTACTTGATATTTACAATTGTATATTATATATTTGTAATTTTTATTATTTTTATAGATATAGCTTCCAAGAAACATCTCAACCCTTTAAATTTGAAAAATGTTTCAACTTTGAATATTTCTATGAATTTAAAATATGTGTGTATTGATGGAAAAACTGGAAATCCATGGACAACTTAAGACGTGCAGGGTTAACACGCTTTTTCTTCTCCATAATTTGTTGGGTGCTTTACGCAACCAGGATGATCCTATTTTCAAGCATTTTTGTCAGTCACGAACATTAACTTTAACGTTCTCTTATTTTAAGCAATTTCTTTCTTTATTATAATTTCTAGTTATAGACTGACTATATATATTTTCGTTGTATTGTGCACACGCTTCTGTTTAATTATATTAACTTGATGTTTCTGCGTTATCAACACTTCCAACTTTAGTAGCGTTTCGGCCCCAATGGATATATATTAAATGAATTTAAAATGATTTAAACTAAACATTAATACATTTGCAGTAGAAAATTTTCAGGGTATAAAAAGTCATTGTGGGGCCGTGTAATGTTTTAAAGATCCCTTGCCACACAGAGGAAAGATGTTTCAGGAAGAAAAAAAAAGTAGAATCTAGTTTACACTGAAGGCGAAGATTCTAATATTTAACACTACTGAGGATCTGGCTGAATTCCTGGTGGACACAGCAGCGAAAACGCACTTCAGCAATGACCGAACATTTTTCTAGAGTTTCAAAGAACTTCCACACACTGAGGCACTGATAGGAGACACACAATATATTGTGATTGGAATTGGAGACATTCAGACAAACTCAATGATACAGACAGTTGTTTGCATAACCATATGTGTAACTTGGACAAAATGAGTTGTTTCCTGAACAACGGACTCATTTTTTTTATCATAATTACTTGGCATATAACGTCTGACAAAAAAAAAGTATAAGCTAATGGCCTGAGAATTTTGCTTATTCTTGTTTATAACAATAAGAAAGTCAAGCAATATTGTCCCCACACGTGAAATGTCACGTGCGAAGCAATATTTTTTTATCATTACATTTTTAAAGTAGCTTTATTGATCTCCTATAAAAAATATAGTATTTAGATAAAACCGAAGTTATTATTTTTTTCGCTGATTTAAAAATATATATCACGTGTATCCAGAGGTGGATTCAGGATTTATTCTCAGGGAGGGGCAATTTTTGGTACAATGTTTACTACTACTGGAAGGTTAGGCACTAAACTTTTTCTTGCTAGTTTTATACATCATTGTTACTAATAAAAACCACCATTATATTTTGATATTGATTTATTTCATCGTTAATTAATGTTACTCTATTACATTTCTCATATTTTAGGGATATAATTATGTTGCAAATGGTACAAAATGAATTATTTTAAGTCCCTCTTTAATAGCATATTATTATATTTTTCGAAGATATTTATACTAGCGAGCCATATATAATCTATCCGTTATACCATATAATTAGTCCGTGGCTTTAAATCATTAGCATCCAGGGCTCGATTTGAGCCGGAACGCATCGGAACGGCGTTCCAGTACCTCTCTTTAAGAAAAAAAAATTACGATTCCAGACTTGGGTTTGATGGCTGATGCATTGCACTCCCACACCCCACGGAAAGTTACAGTTCCGGTAGCTCTATTTCTAGAAATCGAACACTGCATATATCCAAAAGTTCTTCAACAGTTTGTTATACTGGAAATTGGGAGTTGAATTATTTGATTAAAAAAAATTCATTTTAAAACGAAAAATTTCCCTTTAGGTAGAACAAGTTATCAGAAGAGGGAATTGCTCCTAATTCCCTAATAGCGATAGAACCGCCACTGCGTCTGGGACACAAAAACAAAGGAGTTTTATTGGATTGGTATGGTATTTATATGAGCATACAAGGATTGATAAATACATAATTTGTATATATAAATTAAAACTAACCTATGTTGTAAGATTTGGCACTTTATATTGTCTTCTCAACTCTATTTGTGTCTAGTGTATTGTCAACCAACAACTCAAAACATGTGGTTATTTGAAAGAACTTTGTTGCTACTTCATAAAAAAAAACTTTGATTGACTTTGAAGCAAAAGATTATTAATGTGGAATCAATGTGAAAACAATAAAAAATGAAAATTATATGTAGACTGGAGATATTGGAAAAATACAAGTGCAAATATAAAATCTTGTATTTTTAAAATTAAAACATTTTTTTCTTCTTTTCAACGATTAGTCCTATCGTTTTGATTTTATTCGATTCTGCATGCAAAGAAACATATAAATTATCAACTCACAATTCTACTATCGAGGAACTAATTTTTTTTTTATAAATTTCTCCCTTCCCTACCCTCAAAAAGCATTTTTCTATCCCCCCTTCTTAACCTGCTTTATGGTTAAGAGTTATAACCAAAGTTTCGTCAACGCAATACTTTTTATGCTGTTCAGACCCATATTTTACTGTATTACAACTATAGAAGCAATCACGACTTCAGAGAGAACTTGAGCAGTTTCCAGAACAAGTTCGTACTCAAGGATTCGCATGTCCTGGACGGATGAAGGAAGGATAGCTGTGGAATGAGGAAAATGCAATTTTATTTCTATCATTCATCGATGTTCAGCTTTTAAGTGACAAAAAAAGTAAAGTATTACTGATGGGGAGTGGCCTTAAAAGCTTAGGTGTGGAATAGTTGCTGACTTATACACTGAATGACTAAAATATTATGATCACCTGACGTTTTATAAGTAAGGCATACTATTTCCGCCAAGGGGGAGAGAGAGAGGCCCAAAAAATGCGTGTTTGCTCACAATATTAGTAGAACAAGTTTAGTCGAATAAGTAAGGGCACAAAAAGAGCGATTTAATGAACTTTGAACGTGAAAGAATTGTGTTTTCTATCAGTCACGGAGAAAAGCATCAGCTAAGCCGCTGTATTTTTAAAATGTTCAAGAGCATCTGTAGTGAACCTGTTCCAAGACTGGACTGTTAGCCAAAACACTCAGTCTCAACGTGAGTCACGTGGCCTTTATCGACTAATTAATACTAGAGTGGAAATAGGAGTTCACAGGTTAGTAAGGGACAGCCGAAGGCAAACAGTGCAGCAAACTACGGAATATTTTAATCAAATATCCTTTTAAAGGATCAATATTCGGAATTAAAGAAAAAAGATAAGTATACATAGGATTTGTGAAAACACATTAAAAAAAATGCAAAACTGATTTACAATTTGTCATCTCCAAGAATTAATTTTAAAATGCTTACTTTAGTTAATAAGTTATATTACAATAGGAAACACTTCATCTGCCTATTTCTTTTCGAAAAAATGGTTTAGGTAGTCCTGGACATTTCCTTTTCTAAATGATATAAAATGAACAATAACGTAATTGCTAATTATTTCTTGTAATTCAATAGTGTTACAAATTTTCTTAAGAGCTTTTAAATATAATTTTTACGTCATAATTTTTTCGTTTGGAACGACCCGATTCGTTTTCTTCGTGTCAGTCATTCTTTTGTAAAGAACACACAAGTCAACACGCATTTTGTTAAAACATATTATTTTATTAATCTGCTAAAATGATCTGTTTACAACAGGCTTTTGTGAAAACGGGTATTTTACATTGATTAAAATTGTGTTATGTGTACTCTGAAAGAAACTAAGTACTGCATTGTTAAATTTACATCTTCATTAAGGATACTAAACTGGAAGTTTTATTCTACTTTGTAAGATGATAATAGTACATTCTAATATCCACGGTATAATCGCAAAAAACGTTACGTAATTCGTTCTCTATAATAAGGTATATGTTTTTGAAATTATTAGAAATACCATAGCTTGTTTTCCGTGCAGCTTTCAATAGTCAATATTTAAAATATATATATATATATACTACTAAGTTATTAAAATGCCTCGAACAGGCAATAGTTATTAAACCGAACAGGCAATAGTTATTAAACCATGATGTATTGCGTAGAAATTTGTGTACTTAAAAATGCATTGTATTGGGTTCATAAAGATTTTCCTTTTCATAATGTTTCCAAAAGGCTTTACAAATTATTTTCCATTAAAATGAAAATACGATCAATACTTTATCGGTTTTTTGCGCAATAATTCAATTGTGCCTTTCACGCGTATCCTTTTAATATCCCAAACTCAATTTGGGTTCTGTGTGATATATATATTACAAAACAGCTACTTTAAAATAACTAGAACTATCAATTGATATAGTATGGTTGTTGTTAATATAAAAATTCCGATGCCGCTTTTAATATGATATATGTAATGTAAATACTGTATACTCAATAAACGTTCTAAAAAATCTGCAATTATAAAAATAAAATATGGATACTTCAATAAACGAGGTTTCAGATTGCTCAACAAAATGCTGCATTCTAAAAGATAAAAGTACAGGAAGATCTCTTCAAAAGAACTCAATTAGAAATCTCTTTAGTAGAGATTTCATTTTTTTCTATAGAATTCTTTCTATTTTGACAATTATTGATGACTCGAAACATTCACATCGAAGACGATTCAGCGTTATAACTTTTCGTTTCCTGCTGATCTTGGTGTTTGTCGACAGTTGGATTGTGCACGTTTTGGCATGGAAAGAAACTATCACCTTAAAAATTACAATTTTTTACTTAATAAGTTACCTATTAAGCACGTTGGGCTTGCTTTCACTTTACCATAAACGAACTCAGCTCATGTCTTTACTCCATTCAGCTAATGCTATTTGCCCATCTACCCATAAAAATGTAATAGATTATTCTGCTTTCACAATCTGTGCGATGCCTGCTTTATATTTCATTTTAACTTTTCCCTACTATACGCCAGAATGTTTTCCTAATTTTAGATACTGGATAGAAATACAGAATCTTTATTTGAAACTTGTCGTAATACATGTAAAAACTTTTGTCTTTAATCTCCTTTATCCCACCTTTACAAACGTGATAGCTTTGCTGTACTGTTCGCTTTGTTTGCGTTGTTGTGCGGCAATGAAGGTTTTAACTAAGGAAATTGAGGTTTGTACATTGAGGAACTTTAGTACTTGCAAACAAGCGGACATCTTAAAACGCGAAGAGAGAATCAGCAATGTTCTGAGTGATGTAAACGCGGTGTTTTCTCTACCATCCTTCTGCATAGTAGCGTGTCAATTCAGTGCTTGCTGCAGTTTATTCGGATTGTGTGTATCCAACAAAATGGACATCAGATCTTTTTCATCTGTCAGTTCAGTAAGTTTTTACGCCTTCAACTCTTTCTCATGTTTGCTGGCCTGTCTGTGGATAGCAGGAGGAGTGCCAATCGAGATGGAACATATCAAACAAGCCTTCTGCAAGAAAACACTCGAACGTACACTCCCCTCTGGCACTGCGCAAGAAATCGTTTTCGTTCTTGCACTTCGCGAAAAGGGCAGTTTCGTTATGAGCGGATGTAATATTTTGTATTATAGAAGAAGTTTGATTTTAACAGTCGTAGGCACAATTTTGACATACACGCTTCTTGTTCTCAATCAGTAATGAAGTGTGTATGTTGCGATATTTATTTTACTCTTTAGAATTTCAAAAGAAGTCAATCTTCACGAAAACGGACGCTTCGTTATGAAGGGATGTAATATTTTTTGTATTACAGAAGGAGGCGGTTCAGCTCCATTTTGACAGTTGTAATGCACAATTCACGACATACACGATTCTTGATCTTAATGTGTAATCACGCACTCACAAATAACACTCTCATTTTTGATATTACTGCGATCGTCAAGGCTACTTTCGTCATTTCGCGATTTAATCCCGTAACTTTAGACGAAACAATATTCCTCAAATTTGTAACGAAAGTAATTTACTCAGTTTTTTTTAAGACCTTTTTCAGGGACATATATTGCCTCATTTTTGACAAAAGTAATTTACTCTTACCTATACTGCGCTTTTCAGGGGCATTAATCACAATTGGTTGTTATACGCATAGTGTCTAATTTTTGACGAAATAAAATAAAACGGAAAAATGAATTTCCTCAGTTTCACGATATATTTGATCTGAGCATACAGCAGGCGTCTGTTTTTTTTTTTTAAATGACAATAGTTTTGTCAAATATGACAGTGCATTTTTAACAATGCATATGACACATTGTATAATCACTTAGGATTTATCTGAAGGCAATAGCCCAATTGCGGCCGAAGGGAGCCGGGTTACCATTTTCTCAAAGAAGAACACAATTGTTTATCGCCCAGACAAAAGGTTGCCATGGGTCGCAATTGGAACTTTCCGTATCTGAAATCCTAAAAAAAATTCCATTTTACTAAAATGCCGCTCAATTTCGAATGCTTTTATCGACTACAATAATAAAATTTTATAAATATCTGACATTATATGAGTAGGTGAGCGCAAAAATGGCCCAACCCTCAAATATACTTTACGAAGAAAGCGGAGCTTGAATATTTTTGTCAGTGAAGAAGTGTTTGAAGTCAAAAACGAACTATGAACGCTTTCTAGCAGAAATTACGGAAAAATGGGTTAGACCGGTATTGCTTCAGTAAATTCGTATTCTGTAAGAAAGTTTAGTATTATCAAATGAGTTTTTAAAAAATGTGGATTGGGCGTTTTTGCTCTTACCTACTCATATATTTCAGCCTGTCAGCTTTAGAAATCACAGTTATGATAAAACTGTTAGTAATATAATGGAATCCACTGCACTGTTAAAATAGATACTCAAAATTCGATGAAAACCTCCTGGTATAGTTTTCGATTAAAGTTTTAATCAATAATAAAACTTTCATTTCATCCTAGTCGTTTATTATAAGAGTAGATAAATAAAAACAACAAAGTTTATCATCGTATCACAGTTTGTGAAAAAGTATGGGAACAAATTTCATGATTTTGAAGAAACTTTTATCTGAGCATAATCTAGAAACTTTCGGTTAATATGAGCAAACGTTATTAACAATGTGCATTATTTTTTCATAATACAGGCATTACATATTAGTAAGAATTACATTAATAATTTTAACAAAAGTGTATAGGCTTGGACTAAACAAAAAGAACAGTTGATCTTCTTCTGCTGGTGCTATGTGAAGACAATAACAAAAATATATATAGACTGTAGATCTTGGAAAAATATTACTAAATATGTAAAGCACACTAAAATTTTAAATGATATAAAAAAAATTTAATCTTTTAATTATAAGTCAAATAAATTTTAGGAAATATCCATCTTTATGCTGTAATGAATTGAATGTTACTTGCTTTTATATTTGTAGTTTAGTTTACCGTATAAATATATGGAAACCAATCTTTTGTAAAGGTAAAACAATATTAACTTTTAGAAATAAATTTATATTCTGGATTGTATATAAATTGTATCTACAATTGGATATTCTCATAAATCGTATCTGCAAATATTTTATTAAAATATGTTTTAAGTTTCGTTTCTAGTGTTCTAATTCATTGAATATGTGATATTAAAAAAGAAGATATTCCACTTTTTAGTAAAAGTGAACTGAAATATTAAATTTGTAAACCCATTAAGTAGCTGCATCCAATGATGTAAAGAAAATAAAGATTCAATTATTGTTTATACCACTGTAGGATATTGTAATTTAAACTGAGTTGCAAAGTGAAAGGTTAGTTTGTCACGAAGTCGTCGCAAAAATAATCCCTGATGAAGTTTGTTCAATGCTGAATCACTATATTCTTAATCATATTTCTCTTCAAGTTAATGAGTAGTGCACGTCTTTATCGAAACTTCTCCCCACCAAAATTGTAATAATATACAAATGGGACTTTTTCTGAGCCTAACTATAAAAATACAGTTTAATGTGGTAATTGTCGCGTCAACTTTCATCGGTACAACCTTGACTTTAAAGTAATTAAAAGAATTAATCGACACTTTAACCGAATTTATTCTTTTGTCTAATACGATGAAATGATTAAAAGAACAAACAAGATTGCCCCTTTTTATAAAATGAAGTCATTGAGCAAGATTTTTAAAAATGATGGCCTACTTTTTTTTAAGAAAATAGAAAAAAAAAACTTGACACCTAGGTCAAGCAAAATAATTTAAAATTAGCAAACATCTACTTTTCAAGCAAGAAGAGAGAGGGTATACCACTGCAAGAGAGTTCATTGAGGCATCAAAAAATGTTTTTAAAAAAATTAAAGGAATAAACAGTGTCCCTCCTTGTCAAAGGGCTTACAGCGGCAGAGTTAAATTCAGGAAAAAGAAGCCTGAAGATGTTTCAAGCATTATTCATTATGTCCTTGAAGAGTACAAAGAATTTTACACCATTTTAGCCCAGTCAACTTCAAATACCATGGATGAAAATGACATTGAATAATAGAGACAAAAGAGTTTTAGCTAACATGTGTTGGTTTTTGAAGAAAAAATAGTAAAATAGTTATAACAGTTATTATACATCGTTTTAACAACTTATAAAATTATTAGTTTAAGTAATAAACAAAAAATGTATATTAAAAGGAATCCTTTAGTGTAAATTGAATATTTTTTACTACCTAAACCTCAATGAGATTAAAAAGGAAAAGATTCCTTCAACTTCGAACGCAGTTAGATTTCAAAATGTTAATATTTTTAAAGCTATATATTGCAGGCTCAAATTCTCTTTTGAAAATGAACAATTATAAGTTTTTGTATTTGACTGGTAGTTAATATGGAAAACAGTTTTCTTTTTGTTTTCAAAAAGTTACTCTGAGCGGAATCTTTTCTTTTTTAATCTCATCCATTCAATTACGGTAAAAGGATTTTTAAAATTCCAACTCTTCATTGTACATGTTTAAAATACTTTTAACCCTTCGCAATTAACTTTCACCTCTCAGATGTCAAGTTAACAAATCGATACATTATTTGCTTGTTATCTACAAAAAAAATTAACAACACCATCAGTATATTTTTGAATTTAAAAAGTTGTCTTTTTGGGAACTTCTTCTCACACAATTCACACTATTATATTTGTTCTTTAAGAAAAAACGAAGATTTTTGTTGTTAGATAATACTTAAGAGTTGGTACTTAAAGCAGCAGATTGAAACACAAACTTTGAATCAAATGAAACCGCGTTTTTAGAGGCAATTTTCGGATTAATATTAAAATTAGTTTCCAACCTGAAACAAAGTCGAAATATTTCATTTTAAAAGAATGATTATTTACTTGTAATATACATATAATTTGGGAATACGTTTGAAAAATTTGCAAAAGGGATTTACAATTTAGTACTAAATCTTACAAACTAACTATAAACAACTTATTTATTTAATAATTCATATTACATTCAGGAATAAACTATATTACAATAGTAAATATTTCATCTACCTATATTCTTCCTAAAGTTTGGCTTAGAAAGTCTTGGATACTTCTTTTCTCAATTTTATAAAATTAAACATAACATTTATGTTAATTAGTTATTGAAATTTAGTAGTGTCACTAATTTCCTTTCGAGCTTTTCAAAATAATGTTTACATAATAAAATTCCTTTTAATTTTTGATAGTGAACGATCCGATTCGTGTCGGTCATTGTTTTGTAAAGAAAAAAATGAGCCAACACGTACTCTGTCAAAATATATAATTTTATTAATCTGTTATAAATTGATTGATCTTTTTATAATAGGCTTTACGGGGAATTATAGATTGACTGGTATCTCGATATGTCTAATACTCTGTTAGAAACAAATATTTCACGGTTAAATTTACATTTCAGTTGATATTACTAATTCTAATCTACTAATACTAATTCTAATTTTTAAAGTGATAATATAACCTGTTAATATCCATGATATTACTGCACAAAGCATTACATAATTTATTCATATTTCTTCACAAATTTTTTTTAAATATGTGTTTGAAATATTAAAAAATAAATTGTTTTTCACTTACGTCCTCAGTTGTCAAATAATCTTTTATAAAGAACGATTGATATTACTTAAGTTATTAAATTGAACCCAACACACGCAATATTTATTTGCGTACATTAAAATGCATCGTATTCAGAATTGTTAAGATTTGATTTTCCAGAATGTTTTCTAAAAGTCTTCACCAATTATCTTCAAATCAAAAAGAATCATATTAACATGAACCAAGACTATCGCTTTATGAAGATCAATGCAGTGTACTTATGTACACATCTTTCTCAATTCAACCTATAGAACGGTGCTTTATTTGATATATAATAAACACTTTTTATAGCTAACTACTGTACTTCGATCGATTGTACTGTTATGTGCTGCTACACTCGTTTCAGAATATTTTTGTATAAACCGGACTTCCATTAAAACGGACAACCTTTCTCCCCTGCTAGTCCGTTGCAAAGGAGATTCTACAGTGGGAAAAAATATAATGTTCCCTTCCTCATTCTAAGAAAATCGTCATATTTTAATATACGTCCAAAACCTGCTTTTATTGAAGGTTAAAATAATGCGCGTATGAGTAGGGATGAAAAAATACAAATTTCAAAAACAAAACGCGCATGCGTGTGTAATAGTTGCAAGTCCACTCGACAAAATAAATCACATTTTTTATGTCCATTTAGTTGTTTGACTTGTTTAGCTTGGAAGCAGTAGAAAAATGTTGAGTTTTATTTTCTTGAATTCTGCGTTATTTGAAGGGATTTCGCATAAATTTCATCAATAAAAGGATTATAATAGTAAAAATGTAACTGAACTTCGTACAGCCAGCGTATCAGCTCTTTATTTGCGTTAGTTAGTCGCTACTTTCGTCATTTATATTGGAATCTCTCCACATTTAGTCTTTGTTTACAAAAAGATAACTCGATGATTGTGTAGCAATGCTGAATATGAAGTTGTGTTCCTTGTGCGTCTTGTTTCTAGTGGAATATATTTCGGCTCAAAGTAAGTAGAACAATTTCAAATTACTTTTCAAAGTTACATGGAAGGGTTGTAGTAATCAATTAGATCATTTTTCTATCATTTAGGTTAGTAGAAAAATAACTTGAAAGTATTTGTGTGTGTGTTTAAGTGTTTTAAGATAAAGAAAGTATAAAATGAAAACTTGATATATTTTTTTTATCATTTTAAGAAAGAGAAATTATTTATTATCAAACATCCCATCAAAAAAAGTCAGCATGAAACCTTCATCAAAATTGTCAAATTGAAGGTTGTTTGAAAGTTTTATAACGGATATTGAAACAAAAAACTGCAGTTTTTTTTTTAATTTTTAATTTTCCTGCATAAAACCTTTAAAATATCTGCATTTTCCCTTCATGATTAAAATTCATGTTTTTTGCAGGTTTTTATGACGGTTGTTTGCAGTTTTTATGAAGGACATTGAAACAAAAACCTTTAATTTTATAGATCTTTAAAAAAACTGCAGTTTTCTTGCATAAAACCTTCAATTTCAAAATTTTGATGAAGGTTTTATGCTGACTTTTTTTGCTGGGATATATAAAAAAATATCATAATATGTGCCATTTATTTAAAAAAAAATTATTTTATGTATTGAATTACACTAAACATTTTTGCATCTCTATTTAAAATTTTAATAACATAACTTTATAAACGAAACACGAGCACATATATAATCGATAATTTGAAAAGGATTTACAAATCAAATAAACATACGTTTTTAATCAATAAGAGTATTTTCTGGCCATTACAAAATAAGTTATGTAGCAACTTACTTGAATTTTTTTTATATTAATTATGACTATAGTAAAACCTTTTATCGAAAATTTTCTTTTACCTCCAGTACAAATTTGGAGAGCCCCGGCCCTCTAATAGTTGGGGCCTTGAGTTACTCCATAACCACTTTTTTCCACAAGTCCATTTTCCAGATGTCACTGAAGACCTAGAGTGTCCGAGTGGCTTCAGATGCGTAGTGCGTGGCAGGTGTCGATCGAGTGCCCTCAGTCGAATCCAGGGTCGACCTCGGATCTGTGGAAACACCGACGACAGAAGGAGCCACATGTGTTGTCCGGAGAGGACCGGTTCCGGTGAACCCCATCGTACGACCCCGGAAAGACAGAGTGCTCAAGATACAGGTATGGTCGGGTTAGAGTCAATATATAAAACAAATATTACAATTTGGAATTATGTATTCGCTGGCTTATGTTAATATTTAATGTTTGATATATGTAATAAAATGTCTTAATACCTAGTAAAAACGCTATCTTAGTATCGTTAGTAACCTTAAAAAAATAATTTTATTTAATTTCCAATACAATTTTTTTTTAAAAGGACTATTATCATAAGAACTACATTTTTGACAATCGCGAATTTTCATAGGGGGTTAATTTGTTAAATGTAATTTTTTTGTGTGTGTGTGTTTTCGATATCGCACTTTTTGAATCCGGCGACAGAAATATCCAGAATATATTACCTTATTAAACTAAAATTTAAGTTTAAAATATCGCAAAACAAAACATTATGTGACATCAAAACGCCTTAACACGTTGTTTTATTAATTTGATTTAATTTTACGATTTTTTCTTATAAAACAAGAACAGAATGGCATTTCATCATATTGATTGTAAAAATAACAATATAATTTGTTTCACATCAAATCATTTGATTTGATAAATATGGTAAAATGGAATATTTTTGAGTATTTAAAAAAATGAGAGAATTGCTATTGAACTAATAACAACACTAATAATAAAAATATCTCGTTTAAAAAAAATTAAGTGCATTTTAAATTTTTACTTACGATCTATCAACTAACAAAAATAAATTTGGAAAACTATTGCAAATTTAATAAAAAAAAAAATTATAATTTACAACTATGAAATAGTAAAGATATAACTCTCTGATTTTTGTGACAAATACAGGGTGCGTTCCATAAGTAATGCGACTAAATTCCTAAAAAATCATTTATTGGACATATTCGTACAATTAGTTAAAAATCTTCAAAATAGGACCCTCCTGCGTCGATACATTTATAGAGGCGGTGTTTCCAAGGCCTGGAAGGCATCCTGGAAGTCCTTCTCCGTGAGGTCCTTTAGAGCCGATGTAACATGAGCCTGGATGTTTTCCTCCTTTTAAGCGAGGAAACAAAAAAAAAAGTCTGGGGGAGCTAGGTCAGGACTGCAGGAAGGCTGGGGAACCAGTGTGGTATGGGTCCTGGCCACTGAACTCTTATACATTTCTATGGTCCAGGCCAAGAAATCATTGACAACGAAGGCGCTGTGGCTTGGCGCTTTTTCGTGATGAAGTTTCCATGCATCCTTGATGTCACTTCGGCAGCACGCGACTCTCCTTTCTGACCAGGACCCATACCACACTGGTTCCCCAGCCTTCCTGCAGTCCTGACCTAGCTCCCCCAGACTTTTTTTTTGTTTCCTCGCTTAAAAGGAGCCCTGAAAGGGAAACATTGGGACACGATTGAAAACATCCAGGCTCATGTTACATCGGCTCTAAAGGACCTCACGGAGAAGGACTTCCAGGATGCCTTCCAGGCCTTGGAAACACCGCCTCTATAAATGTATCGACGCAGGAGGGTCCTATTTTGAAGATTTTTAACTAATTGTACGAATATGTCCAATAAATGATTTTTTAGGAATTTGGTCGCATTACTTATGGAACGCACCCTGTATTACGTTACAGTATTCATATATTTTAATTATTGAAATGGCATTTGTAAAAATTAATATTATAAGAATGTAATTCCACATTTTAATAAAATTACATTTATCTATATACTGCGCATCAAATATTTGAACAAGTGTAAAATTTCCAGGCAATTTTTAAGCACTGTAACACGCGATTTTGACGACGATATTAATGAGTCATTTTCTTACTCTTTTACTACAGATTGTGGCAGAGCTAACTCTCCAATAACTATTGAAGAAGGAGCTGAACAAGGGACTTTGCCTTGGATGGTAATATAATGCACTTCTTATCAAATGCATTCGATATGCATTAGTTCATCATTCGTCAGAGAGGTTTAATATGGTTTTTAAGGTTGCAAAAGAAATTTCATTTTGTGAATTAATTTTTGCATATACTTAGGGACGACACTGACAAAGAAGTTCCAGAAAATGCTTTCTACTGTTTGCGTCATCTATACAAACAGATCAAACTCGGATATTGATTTTCAATTAGATTGATTTATAATAATTAAAAATAAAAGTTGAATAATAAATTATAAAGTACTTTAAAAGCCTTAACAACATCTATATACAATTTTTAAAAAAAATTATGAAAGTACAGTTGATTAAAAAAAAAGCGAACACTCATGAAGTAGTATAAAGAAGGCTAACACTCCCACTGAGCTCTGATATTCAATAACATATTTTTTTCACAGAAATTAAAGAGCATAATGAATTTTTTGATAATAACGCAATATATTATTCAATGTTAAATATTTTTTGTACTGTAATGTAACAATATTATCCCTATGTAAACTGTAAATTTCAAACCTATGTGTCTTAATTTGTTCAAGTAGTTAATACATGTATATTGTATAAGTTATATATGAATGCCTTAGTGCACAGATGTGATAAGTGTCTTAAAGCACTATAGTGCACAGTGTGGTACAAATCACTAATATAAGGAATATAAAACAACAATAATCAAGAACGTCTGTCAATAAAAATAATTTATTTTCTTACCAACCATAATAAGGTACTTTATAGATATTAATTTTTATTATTTAAATAGACCTCAAATTCAGGAAACATGTACTTAACACGTTTATTGACTAAAGCATTGATACAATAATCTGACCTATTTGCTGTCAAACAAAATATTGGTATAATTTTACACCTTCAATATTATGCATATTGTCTTACATTAAAAGCTTTGCAGATAGTGTAAATATTCTATAACTATTATACAAATAAACTAATATTATGCCTTAACTATTTATTTAACGTAGGTGGCCATTACAATGAAAGACCCGACTGGCGTACCAGGTCCTTGGTGCACTGGATTTCTAATCGATTTACGACACGTGATATCAGCTGCGCACTGCTTTGACAATAGAGAGTGAGCAGTTTGAATGTTATTTTGCTGTATAATGTCTTTGGATTAAATATACCAGAAGTTATAAAATGGCGACAGCACATGGCATGTTCTAAGCAAAACTTATTACTGTCCAATTCAGGTAGGCAGTAGCTGGTAGAGGGCAGTGTAGTCAATGTTCTCTGTAGAAAAAAATTCCCTCCTTCCCCACCATTTTTTAGTAAAATATTATCTTTGACAAAAACATGTTCTTCAAATGCTGTAGATAGGGTCATCTTATTTTTAGTAAAAAAGAACGACGCCACTGGTTCTAGAGAATACTTTGGTTCCCATTTAGCTGGAAATCTATTTCCTGTCCTTATAAATATTCTTTGCTAAACTGCACGACTGCCCATTTGATATTTACGACTGCTCATGTTTAATTTAGGGCAAACCTTTTCAAATTTATGACTGCCCATGTCAAATTTACGATTGCCCATTTTTAATTTGAGACATACACGACTAATTCATCCACGACTTTACGGTTGAACAGGTCTTAATTTTCGTCTTTGATTGTAACTGTTGTTAAATTGACTAAACAGCAGAAACTAAATTTTAATATATCTTTTAAAGATGTGGGAATCACCAAAATTGTACCAAAAATTACAATAGAGAAGAACGAATAATAGGTCCGCATTTTCTATTTAAATATTTAAAACTAAACACACAGCATAAAATTTACAATTTTGCAGAGTTTTGACCAGATAGATCTTATATCTTAAACAAATTTCGAATACATAATTTACTCTATAAATTTTATTTAAATCTATATTTTAAGAAAACATTTATATTTGATATTTAAAAATCGATATTTAATAACCAATCATTACTAACTAAATCTAGTGAACAATTAAATGTGTCTAAACCGCACTGTGTATATAGAAGACGTACAGAAGAAGTATCAACATTTTCAGAAATTTTAGGGGGTTGAATTTTGGAGTTGAGGTTTGAGTTTTCTGTTATTCATATAACATTGCAGTGACTCTTAATTTTGTTTTTGTTATGTAGAAGATAGAAAAACAAAACTTTATCCCATTATGCTACTCACCGATACAAATATGATTTTACAGAGACCAATTCGATGTCCTGCCAGTGACTCTTTTAAGTCTTGTGAATGACGATATTTCTTTATTTCACCACTCAGGAGGACCCTATATTCTGCAAGAATAGGCCACATCGATCTGATGAAGGGTCAGGAGTACAGCATCTCTCGCATTAGAGTCCACCCTACGTACGTGCAGGGTTTCTATTACGATGACATCGCCCTCCTGACCTTGTCCAAGAGAGTGGAAGTAGACAACTTCAGCCCGATTTGCATCCCACGGAGCAGAGAGTTCATGAATATCACGGGAATGAATGCAACAGTTGCCGGATGGGGTGCCACAAAAATAGGTGAGTTCAACTACTTGAGGAGCAAACATTCAAAACGTGTTTTATCGCATTAAGGTGCTTCCTGGAAAAGCACAAATAGATTTTTCTAAATGTATTTATAATGTTATATTCTATCTATACATATTTTCAGGTGGCTCAATGAGCACGACGCTAAAGCGACAGAATGCCGTCCCTGTCATCTCCAACTACAGATGCAACCAAGCCTTCAGCGAGAATTTGAGCAGTTTCCAGAACAAGTTCCCCAGAGGGATCGACTCCGGATTCGTATGTGCTGGACAGATGGAGGAAGGAGGAAAGGACAGTTGCGGGGTGAGAAAAATGAACTTTTATTTTTCTTCCATTTACTGATGTTCTGAGTTTATGCCAAGTTCGATGTCAGTAGGCGTCGGTAAGTGTAGTTAAGTATAATCCGAATAAATTTTTTGTCTAAAAATAACGAAGCAAACTGTCAAAAATAACAAAATATTTCGTCGTTATTAAAATTTTATTAAAATTTGACAAACATATTTCGTCATTTTTAACTTTAAAGTTAACTAAATGCCTAATTAAAGAAGTTTCGCCAATTTAGAGTTTTAATTTCTAAGAATGTGGTGAGTGGTTAAAAGTGAGGCCAAAAAATGGTTGGAAGTTTTTTTTTAATATTTATATATTAAATAGGCGTTCATTTTATGCTGTGCTTTATGGTAATGAAATCTTTGGCAGATTGTTAAAAATATGACTATAGGAATTATTTATAAATAACATTTATTTGCGATTCGTCAGATTTTCATCCGATTGGCAGACATTATGAATCGAAGTTTCTGTAACTTCCTTTCAGTACGTGCGCGAGAATTATTAAAAGCTTAAATAAATTTTCGGCATTTTTGCAAGTGGATTATTGTATTCTAATTAAAGTTAATTAGTCTCACGGTTTTATTAGAAACAACTGGCGATCCTCTACAGAGTCAGTTAAGAATCGAAAAAGAATGTGCTAGAGATGATTCTGGAACGTAAAGCAGCATGGTCGATTCTTTGAAGAGTCACAAGAGATTTTCGCTAGAGTGGATAATTGTTAGTCTGTTTTCAAAGACAATTTAATCGCGTCTTACTACATAATTTTAACAGTTTTTTCTGTCATATTTTACATAATAAAATTTATTGTTTGGTGTCTTGCAGGGTGATTCTGGCGGTCCTCTAATGTTCCAGGATCGCGATCACTTTTATGCAGTTGGAATAGTTTCATTTGGATACTCTTGTGGAAGATCAGGATTGCCAGGTTACCATCAATTAATATTTAATCTTAAAAATATATATTTATATACAACTGTAAATACGTGACTGAATAGATTAAAAATATTAAAGTAACTGAATAGGATAATATATTACAATCTAAATGTCGTATATGAGTAGTACGTTTAGAGCCAAAGAAATGTACACTGTTATGTTTCTTAGCTCTTCTTTTAGTTTTAGTTCGATACATTTTGTCTCATCAATAGTTCGTCTTCCAAAAAGACAGATGTCAGCAGATAACAGATGTTTTCTAACAAAAAATGGACTTGGAATAGACACGATTTATCAAAAACACTAATATTTTTAAATGTAATGTTAAAAGGATACTTACTACAAGGTTACTTCTTTTACTTACTACAACAATATATATAGATATATTGTGGCGTCTTCTTCGCATATACCTGTGGGTCAGGACTGGAACACAGTGTTCTCTGGAAGACTACGTACACCACCTTCATACACAATCAAACTTCCGTTTAAAACTTCCGTTTAATTAAAGTTAAAATTTTAGATCTTAGAAATAAACATTTAAATTACAGGATATTTACAATTAAAACAAAAGAAAAACAGAAAGGACTCCTGGTGTCTGGTCCTTCTGAACGACATAAACGGTCATTCCATTTCAGTGTCCTACGGGTCTCTGATCTTCATTTAGTTTTCTCAGAGGTATGAAAAGAAATGTCAATGCTTAACTCATTAAGCTGGTGGCTCCACCCAGTGTCACTAGATAGAGATAATAGTTCTGATTATGGTAGAGATAGAGAGTTCTTGGGATGGTACAATATATATATACCTGTAGTTAGTTGTATGAGTTTAATTATTTTAGTTTCATTCCAACAGGTGGATACACCAGAGTATCAGAGTATCTTACCTGGATAAAGAGAAACAGAAATAATGTATAATATATAACAGCTCACAAGTATTTAATTAATTAGTATCCTTTTGAAAATAATGTGACTATTTGGTGCAACCTTGATATAAAAAATGATTTTACTGCTGTGTATTTACTCGTGTAAATGGTTACTAAAAAGTGAATTTGATGCCAAATCTTTTTTTTTTTTTAAATGTATGCAGTTTTTCACTTCTCATTTTTAGTTTATGCATTCAGGATAATAATGGAGGGTGCTTATAATCGTCAGTGGATTTCTAATTTTTCCAGCAATGCACATAATTTAGATTCATAATAATTTTATAAACTATATGTGCATTTTAAATGTTAACACATTTTTCAAAATGTTAAACGTCGATGTATTTTTAAAGGCTATCCTACTAAAATAACTAAAAATGAAAGGGGATAACTTGATTAGTAATATGTATATCCTGGTGTACGTATGTATGTATATTCTGGCTTTTTTATATGAAGTACACCCGATGGACGGTTTGAATACTAAAACACGGCCACTTAGTAAGGTGCAAGTTGTTTAGTAAAGATTGCTTCTCCTACCAAGTAGGATCGTGGTGTATAATGTTTTTTTAAGGGGTTTTCATTTTATTTTAAAATTAAGCATATTAACATTTATTAAAGTTTACAAACACATTAATAAAAGTCTTCTTAATGTTTCAAGATCAAGTCTTTTTTGAACTTACTATATTTTGAACATAAGGTTAAATGTATTAAATGAAATGTAATTATTTCATTTTTATTTCGGACGTTTTAAATGGTTAAAATGTTCAGTGACATTTTTTAAAAAAATAATAGAGATTTCCTGGTGAAAGAAAATGTCATGGTATATCGTAAACACATAACTTTTATTTATTCTGTTAATTCTTCAAATAAGGTGGCTATCAGTGGGAAAAAATATGTTATATGCATTTTATTGTAATGTTTGTTATTTTATAAAAATTAAAATTGTTTTTTCCATATATGTATAATTTCCACTTAAAATGCTATTCCACTCAGATCTTCAATTAAGCAAAAAGCTTAAACGAGGAAAATCCTTCTATGTACTTTGAATGCCAATATTTATAAGTAATTTTCGTAATTATGTTTATATGATATACTACAGTTTTGCAATCATAATTCGTCAATCACGTTTTATTAAAGACTCGCAGAATAAAACTCGATACTACTTTTAAAATTAAAATGACTTACATTACATTTATTAAATAGTTAATTAATTATTGATTAAAGTACAATCTTTTACTTTGGTAAAATATATATCGATGAAATGATAAGTTATAAAAGCTTTATAAAAAGTATTATTTAGGAAAATATTGATTATATTTTAAATATAATACACTTTTAGTTTATTTTACATAATAATTCATAAATAGCCGAGTGTATTTTAAAATCATACTCTAGAAAGTAATAACGAAAGATAGGTGTCTGTTTAAAAGTAAAAATAAATTATCCTTTATTTCTAGTGAGGAATAAAGGATAACTGTTTTAAAATATAATTGTAATGTATTTAAACGGATTAGGAAGAGTAATGTGAATATGACACTCAGGAAAGTGTGTTAATAAAAGATATGAAACAATCGTTCTCGTCCGTAGAATATTCTTTTTATGTTATGCAACGAATACAGACTAATAAGAATGTAATTATAGAATGAAAGATGTAGGTGATATTCATATGTGTACTTGTTCAAAATTAATACGGAAATGGAATCAATTTGAACAATTTTAATGATGGCAGAACAATTGTAAAAAAAAAAGGTTGCAAATTATTATATTTATAAGAAATTCCTTTAAGAAAACTGTATAACAGAACTGTGTTAAATTATGAAATATGGTTATGTTTACCAAATCCAATTTCGTATGAGAAAGCTTACATATTGTTCATTTGAAATATCAAAATCAGTTTTCACCATAGCGAAGAACAAAAATAAATAATATCGTAAGCTATCGGTTTCATCAATAGAAGAAATATTGGCAAATAAGATGTTATTAATCACTATAATTTTCTTAATGTATTGATGTTCTACTAACTACTTGAGTACTTTATTAAGAAACTTATTTTCTTTGTAAAGTTGATACAGAGAAATACATTTCAGAGCCAGAATAAGGAATATGGAAATCCGAGTGAAACCAGACAATGAAGTTGATAGTCGTTGTCATACCCAACTTAATACAAGTGGCAATAAGACTATTATGAACACTAATAATTTAATCGAAAATGATGATATACTTTTTAGAATAATTTCTTATTTCGGATTCATTCCAGGCTCAGGTAACACATTTCAAAGAAAACTTTTATCTAATATTTTTCATGTGCTCTTTTGTCTGGCATTCTTTAACAGTTGTCTGGCAAATATTTTATATCTCAACTTATGGCAAACAACCAAACTTACTCTTATATATATGTTTAGCTTCATATTGTCAATAGTATCATGGTTTCTGCTGCTCAACAAAAAAGAAAATGTCACATCATTGGCATGTATGATTAAACCCACAAATACTTCTTTTGGTAAGTTAATTGAACTTGTTTTGTGTTGGTATATATGTATCATTCCATTTTTATACACAGCAATATTAAGATATACATCAGACACCTTAAATAAAACACCTTATGCATATGGATATGAAATAAATAATAATAACATAAATGTTTTGGTAACTTTGTTCAATTCAATGTGTTTTTCCATCACATATCCTACAATTTCTAACATAGCCATTTTTATCTATTGTACTCTCTGTTCACGTGTTTGTCAAACTTTAAGACATTTGACTAATGTCATTGAGAAGTGTTCTCCTACTGACTTTGATGCCATGAAACAAGTAACTATTCTCAAGAAAAAAGACAAAATAGACGATGCCTTACAGGACATACAAACGATATTCTCCATTCCTTCTCTCTGCGTACTGTTGGCGCATTTTTTTGTTTGCTGCAATCTTCTCGGATGGGCGCAGTTGGCCAACAATAAACTTGGAAACTACAAGTGGATGGTGCAAGTACTTTTCTTGGCTTCGAATTCCTTCGGATCCCTTGCGGTTTGTTTGTGGGTTGCGGGTGGAGTGCCAATTGAGACGGAGAAATTTAGGAAAGCTTTCAACAAAAAGACCCGCAAAAGAAGGCTTTTGCTCGTCAATTCAAATGAAGTAACTTTCAAAGATGGGTTAAGTGACAGTGGTAATTTTACATTATCTGGATGTGACATATTGCATTACAGAAGGAGTTCAATACTGACGATAGTAGGGGTTATATTTACTTATACACTGCTTTTACTCAATTCGGAGAAGTGAATATGTGGAATACGAAATCCGAAATTGTAATCTTTTTCATAGGTATTAACATTTTCTTTGCATGCAGAAAAAGGGACAAGTTTCTCAGAAAGTGTTGAGAAATATAAGGAATAGAAAAATGATTTCATATTCAACAGTAATATGTCAGAACATTTATGACGGTTATTTAAAGGAACTGTGTTTGCCTTATAACATATTACCTTCATATGAGTATCCCAGATACAAAAGCAGTTATATGCAATTTTAACTAATTTGAAAAAATCTCGAAAACCATCAGGCGATATAACTGGTTTCAATGCTGTGGAAGGTTTTCTTGATATTTTATAATTAAATAAATGTTTTTATCCTTCGTTGTAAGGCAGAAATTGAAGCCTAAATGATAGAGCTGAAATCATAGCAAAATATCATTTATCGAATATTTGGATATAGCTGCTTTTGCACCTGGACTACGTATATCTTTTTTAAAAAATGTAATACACTGGCTGGCAAAGAAATTAGAAGCCTCAGATTAATATTTTAGTTGACATCATTTTGCATTTGTAATTGGATAAATGCGAACACACATACATTCTAAATTTATTATTTAGGTATAGGTATACTTCACTTGTTAACTTTTTTTGCAAATTGTAAAGCAATGAAACCTCGTTTTTGACGCCATACCATCCGCCTAGACGACATCGATCACGGAACGAATGTTTTTGAAACAAAGCTTTTAGACACACAGTGTGGGTTTTCTTTTTAAATTTTACACAAATTCGATACTGCGTATTTCGGAATTTCAGTGAACTTTTGTGTCCTATAAATAGTGTCTCCTGCTAAACAAACCCCATTAATAAGTATTTTTTAAACGTTAAAAGTCCTGTTATTTTTCCTATGCTGCTTCGTTTTTCGTCAAATGAATAAGCACAGCATATTTACATGAGTCCTTTGCTTACGTGACACGCCATACATGGATTTTACATTATCATGAGCGTAATTAACATTTGCGTAAATATTCACAGGCTAATTAATATACCGTTGCCCAGTGAGAGTAGCTTCATAGGGCACTGTATTTTGGATGCTTACCTTTGATGCAGCATATGCTACACCGATGCTTTACATTAAGTAATATAAAGGATGTTTATGTTTATAATAAAAGTGTAAATATTGTTGTATTTCATAAAATTTGTTTAAACTCTTCTAATATAATTTTATAATGTACTCTACACAATCCCAAAACTTATAGTTCTAACATAAAAAAGTTTAGAGTTCGGCTATAATGTTAAGTGGAATAAAATTCGAATCATTATTGAGCAACCTATCTAGTAACTAATAGTGAACAATGGTGTTAGTTAATTTTTGGATTTTTGTGACAGACCACTTGACAGTCAGTCCACCTAATTCAATAAATACCATTGTTTTTGTATGTTACTCTGTTTTGTAATTTACATCTTTTTGCATGAACTAAAATTTTAATTTCTAGTATTTGTAAGAAAAACTTACAAATAAATACTGTTTTATAATTTAATTGGGCACAAAATTATTGTCTAAGTTTTAACAAATCAAATAAATTTATATATATGTAAGATTTTATATTTTCCCAAATTTTGTTAAGTTTTCGATTTAGCGATCAATATAAAATGTAATTAAAGTTTACTTTCCAGCCGATTTCGTGTAAAATCCTTAAACGTCTCAATATGAAACCGATTTAATAAGATTTACCACTTGAAAAAAAATGCTATTCATTCACCATAGCAACACAAAAAGCTTAAATAAAAAGGGAGTTTTTAAAAAGAGCTCATATTGAATATATATCCCATTGGATATATTTTCTTTACGAATTATTGCGCTTTATTGGGAAAATCCTTCAATTCTTTGAGCGCCATAGTAAATTTACTTTGAAATTGTGTGTACTTAGTTGTTGCTCTTATATATCCCCCTATAATTATTTCTATTGTAGATTTTTCAAAGGAAAAAAAATCGATGCTACTCATAGCAAATGAATGCTATACATTATTATAATCCAAATATTTCGATTAAATTTTCAAATAAAGAATATTGCATTGAGTCGCAATGCAAATATAAGTGACAGCTAAGACTTTTTGTTAAGCCTTGCTATTGATACAAATATAAGACACATTAAACTTGATAAGTTAAAAAAAAAGCTGAGTTTCATAAACTGAATTGATTTTTTTTATGAAATAAATTTTTGTTTTCGATTAGATTTTATAAAATCGAAGCGCTATAATTTAAAGTCATTTTCTGAAACGTTTTTAGCAGAGTAAGCGCCAGTTTGAAAGTAATAAAAAAAATTATTCTATATATTCAGGACAGCATGAATTATTTTAATGCGTTTTTCAATTTATGGAGAGGTTATAGTATATTTTAAAAATTTTGTCGAAAGGGAAAGAAAGCAATTCTTTGAGTGATTTTTTGGTAAACATCGCTTAAATGAAATTCAAGAATATTTGTATAGGCAAAGTGCATCAAATGGATAAAATGATTGTCATTAACTGTGTATTTTGCTTTCTTTAGAAGAGAGCCTTCAAATATGACGTGTGATCTATATGCTTCACACATTATAAATATGTATTGCATTAGATAGCTGTGCAACGCTGACTTTTCGAATCATTGACATTCAGCAATTGAAACTACTAATCATTTTTATGACAAGCAACAATTTGAATAGTTTAAAGTAATAATTACTACGGCGCGATAAACAATAACTTTAGATAACCTGGTGTACAATATTCAAATGATAACGCTTGGTTTAAATTCGTATAAAAAACTTTAAATAATAATCTTATATAAGGCCAGTGTTAATGAATAACACTAAAATTATATAACCTTATAATTTAAATGATATAAGAAACATCTTATGAGTGTACAGTGCATCCTTGTTTATTATGCGTACAATTATATAGTTAGAAGATAAAAACACAGTTCACTATAGAAGTGATTTTATGTATAAATGAAAAGTACTATGGAGGTTTTTGATTCACATGACAACAATTTAAGAACACTTTGTTCTTTAGGGGAAACCTAATTGAATTTTATTGGTAAAAACGGTTTAATAAAAATATGAAGGCGCACATACTTTCAATCTTAAATCTCGATTATAGTAATATAATCGTTATAAAGTTCTCAAAATATTAAAACATTCAGTTATGATGATTTTCCATAAAATATAATTTAATCAGATGGTTAAGGTTATGTATTTTCCCTTTAGTTTATCGCAAAGTGTTTACTATTTAATCCAAAAATCAAAAAGAAATTTGGAATATATATCAGAATGATATCAGACAAAAGAACGTTTACTAATGAAATATTTCTTTCACTATATTTTCTTTATACATTGAGCCTTGATTATCTTCCGGGATAATTTATTAATCAACATTTCATTTTGATATTTTTAGATTGAATAACATTTGAGAATTAGAAATAGCAATATGGAAATCAAATTAAAATCATGTTCCGACAATGAAAATTATCCTGGAACTAATCGACTACAGAAAAAGAAAGATTTTATCTTTAAAATAATTTCTTGTTTAGGATTTATTTCAGACACTGATTCCAATTATAAAAGAAAATTTTTAAATAATATGTTTCATGCTTTTATTTTTCTGGCTTACTTTAATAGTTGTATAGCAAATATTTTATCTATGACCATGATACTGGAATCTCCAACTTTAACTATTTTATATTTGATCAGCTTAACATTGTCTATGGTATCGTGGTTTAGGCTGCTCAATAAAAAAGACAAATTTAGATCACTGATATATGGGGTTGATTCCATAGATACTTTTTTTTGGTAAAACAATGCAATATGTTGCGATTTCATTTATCTGCATGGTTCCATTTACATACTCAATAATAGTCAGATACATTACGATTTCTATAACAGGGACTCCTTTTACGTATGGACACCACATAAAGAATAATTATATAAACGTGTTGGCAAGTGTAATAAATTCATTCTGTTTCGCAGTTACATATCCCACTACTACAAATGTAGTTGTCTTTATCTATTGCTCATTCTGTTCTCGTATCTGTCAAAGTATAAGACATTTAACAGCCCAAATTAACAATTGTTCGCCGAGAAAATGCAATGTCATAAAACAAGTAGCAATTCTCAGGCGAAGAGACAAAATTGACGATGAATTGCATGATATCCATTTGATATTCTGCGTTCCTGTTTTCTGCGAACTGGTAGCACATTTCTGTTTTTGATGCACTCTACTAGGATGGGTCATTCTGGGTAAAGAAAACGCCACAAATGTCAAGTGGCTGCTTCAAATGATTTTCTTCGGGTTGAATTCCCTCGGATCCCTCGCGATTTGTTTGTGGATGGTGGGTGGAGTGCCCATCGAGTTGAAAAAATTGAGAAAGGCTTTCATCAAGAAGACACACAAAAGAAAGCTGTTACTTGACAATGGAAATTAAGGGACTTTCTTAGATGTGGTAAATGACAGTGGGGATTTTACGTTATCTGGGTGCGACATATTGCATTATAAAAGAGGCTCAATTCTGACGTTAATGGGTGCTATACTTACTTATACACTACTTTTACTGAATTCTATTGAGTAAACATAGACTGGTAAAAATAGGTACTCAAAAATAAGTAAAATGTATTTATTTCGTGTACATTCGATGCTTATGATGGCTCCGAATACATAAGTTTCAATTTTAAAAAAGTCATGTACTCAAAAATGAGTACAATGAGTAAAAATGAATAAAATGAGCAGATGATAGCCTGTATAGGCTACATTCATAAATCACTTTCAATAAATATTGACAATTATAAA
Organism: Troglohyphantes excavatus; assembly: GCA_963932185.1. NCBI lineage: Eukaryota > Metazoa > Arthropoda > Arachnida > Araneae > Linyphiidae > Troglohyphantes > Troglohyphantes excavatus. Next base: position 65,722,073 of record OZ010667.1, read on the forward strand.
CAAGACTTACCGGGAGCCGAAGCCAGTTCCTCAGGCATCGCAGTCCAGAACCTTATCCGTTAAAACCAATATTACTTGAAGAAGTTATAAGCAGAAGAAATGTAAAAAAAGGTTGTCCAAAAGAATAGGAAGTAAGATAATTGAGTTGTATTAACTCAGTTTCCATGTAAGCAATCGACATCGAATAATGTGGAAACCCATTTTCTAAATAACTATTTTAAGTTCATTTTAAGCTCATTTTTGTGAAAGTACGGTTACTTAAAATTGAATACGTCATAATTCATTTACGATGCACGTCTACTAAAAAAAAACGGGTAGGTTCATGTACTCATTATTAAGTACCTTTTTTTACAGTATACGGGATGTAGTTTATATACTACATTTTAATGTAGTAAAATAATTTTTAAAAAATATTACCAAGACAAGTCTATATGTTCTTGTACTATTTTTCGATAAATTTCTCTATAATACTAATTCAATGATTTTTTAAAACTTATCTTTGAAGAAGACAATATATTGAAAATGAAGTCATTAATGCAATTAATTTATGTGTCAGTAAAACTATTGTATTTGTATAGAAGGCAGTATTTTATATTAGTTATTCAACATTAAAAAAATTAAACAAGCATCTCAAGGGAAGTAAGAATTAAAACGGAATTGTGATATTTTTCAAAAGTACAGGAATTATCAATAAATACACAAAAAAAGTTTGGTTTCACTAAATTTATGAGCAGTTTTTTATAGTGGTTTACATAATAAAAGGTGAATTATGTTTTTAACAACGATATTCTCGAAATGATCTAAATACAAAAATAAACTCCATTTTAGTCGTTGCTGAGTCGCTACTAATTTACACTATTCTCATTCTCATGATGAAGGATACAATTATGTCAGTTATTTTACATATTATATTATTAGATATAAGTGCATATCTTTAAAATATTGTGTGCCATTTAAACGTATTTCATTATCTTTCTTCACCCGGACATCACCGTTCATTTGTATAAATTGATTCTATTTGCAATGCTGGAAAATATATTTTCAATAAGACTCTGCCCCCCCCCCTTTTGTTTTAATGGGGATATATTCCATACCCCCTCCTTTAATTGGAGGGGGGGGGGAGCGTTTCTTATACCGTATAATAAAAAAGTACAGCTCCTTTTCTTTTATATCCCTAACAGCCATTGCGTAGAAATGTGTCCGGTTATTACACAAATCGATAGATGATTTTTCTTTATAAGAAAAAGTGTAAAAAATAAAAAAAGAGAATAAAGTAGACCTGTCTGGTTCTTGCACATAACTCTTCAATTGTCCCTTTGTATTTTTAATATATATATATATATATATATATATATATATATATATATATATATATATATATATATATATATATATATATATATATATATATATATATATATATATATATATATATATATATATATATATATATATATATATATATATATATATATATATATATATATATATATATATATATAATTTTATTATAGGTTTTCTGAAAGAAAAGTTATACTATTTATAAAAATAAAATTGCATAAACTATTTTAATTAGACATTCTATAGCATATATTGTCAAAAAAATTAATATTTTACAACAATTGAGTTTCGGCTGTAATATGAGATATGGTATCGACTTACACAAATTTTGGATATACATCTGGTCAATAGTATCATGTATAAAAAATAAAATTCATGTCATTGATATGTATGATTAAGTCCACAAGTACTTATTTTTGTACGAGAATAGAACACTTTTTCTTTTGGTGTACCTGAATTATTCAATTTGCGTGATCAATCCCTTCTGTTTTCCATTTACATATCGTATAATTACCAATATAGCCGCATCTATTTATTATTCCTGTTGTTCACATATGTAGCGTGTGTCATAGTTTAAAACATTCAATTAATGTAATTGACACGTGTTCTCATTATGACTTTAAAATCATAAAACGAATAACTATTCTAAAAAAAGAAGAAAATTGACGATGCCTTGCGTGTGACGTAAATTGACAAAACTGCTATTGATATAGATTTGAAACGTATTGACAAAATGGAGTTAAAATAGATGTTACTGAAAAACGTAAAAGTGTATTCCATTTGAAAATGAATTAAAAAGAAAGCAATTATATTCCAATATACTACTTCATTTTATTAAACTAAGAAGCGCACTGATATAAGTTAAACTAATTTCCTGTCGATGTACAATAAAGGAGAATGTCTTTCTAATTATAGAGAAATTTAATTTTATATTGACTTGAGATCTTTATGCCATTCATGTTTTGTTGCGTGATGATCAGACAAATGTAGAAACGTTATTATTCAGAAATTTTTTGACTCTGGAATACAATACTTAACTTCAATAATTTTTCATGTGAAGACTGTATAAATATAGATTCATCTATAGGGTAAAATTAAGTCCATAAAAATATTTAATAAAAACTATTTATTGTTAAAAATTCATCTTAAGTTACGCAACTTAATGAAGATCACCACAAGGAATGGAATATTCTGTTTCAACAATGGATTTATGAAAACTCTAATTTAATTGTCATAATAGTATACTTTTTTAATTATGCAAATACAATTTTGTATATTATATCTTCAGACATGTAGCTGTGAAAAAATATTTGATCACTGAAGAAATGAAGTGATATGCAAGTGAAAATTCTAAAATTACATTTTTATTGTTTCGTCTAAAACATTAAATTCACCACAGGAAAAGTAATCCACAAAAGTTTTAAAGTGCATGAGAAGATTCACCAATCATAAATATCATTCATCAAAATTTTCTTTAAATTAATGAGTACCAAACATTGTATTAGTAGGAAACTCTTCGTCTTAGTATTGTTAAATTTTCTGATTTAGAAAATAAGCAAATGGAAATCCGGGTAAAAACAAGGTCAGACAACCCGCATATTTGCCTTACCCGTAAACAACTTTATACAGGTAAGACTATCCAAAGAACTAATAAAGTTAAAGAAAAAGATTTACTTTTTAAAATTCTAGTTTATTTTAGATTTATTCCAGATACAGACGCAAAATATGAAAGAAAGCTTTTACCTAATATATTTCATGCGTTCATCTTGGTGGCATTCTTTAACAGTTGTACAGCAAGTATTTTAGATTTCGACCTAAAAGAATCATCAAAACTGACTTTTTTGCATTTGTTAAGCTTCATATTGTCAATAGTATCATGGATTATGCTTTTAAATAAACGAGAACATTTTATGCCATTTATATGGATGATTAAATCCACAAGTAGATGTCGTAGAAGAATAGAACACTTTTTGTTTTGGTATATCTGCATTCTTCCAATTACATTCACAATAATAACATTTTATTTCAGCCCAAGGGTCCTCTAGCCCAGTAGAGATAGGATTTTGGGTTGCAAAAAATTGAGTAGTTTTGATTTTCGGGTATGTTGTATGTATCGACCCCCTCGTGAAAAATCCAAGTTTTCGACCTACCTCCCCTTGTGCGTTTTCCGCCATCTTGAAAAAACCGCTAAAAAAAGGCACTTTTTTAAGTTTTTCCTCAATAACTCGCTTCCAGTGCATTTTAGGCTAAAAGTTACTATTACAATTTTAAAGAACATTAAATTTCCTACAAGTTTCATATATAACATATTGGAAAATTCTGAACATGTACTGAGATATAGGGCCGTGAAAATCTATAAACATTTTTAAAAAATGAAAAAAGTCAGATATGTCGTTAGTTTTACTTGAATAACTTTTTTCTGTGCAGCTTAACGTAAAATGCATAATAACCAATCTTGTAGAGGATTAAATTTACTACAAGATCTATACAAAATATTTGTAATTACTACGAACAGATGCCGAAAAATGTTGAAATAAACAATTTTGGTGAAAGTTGATTGTAAACTGCAAATATCACCCTTTGTTGAAATTAGTATTCCTGAATGTAATATATTTAATGGATTATGTATGTAATATATACATGTAGTTCACGTATATAGTACATGAACATGTTTAAACATAATAAACTCAAGTTAAAAATCCATCATAGAGTTTTTGTTGTTTTAACCCAGGTGTGCTTGATGTGTATAGTTCATTACTTCGACCAATAAGCAGTAGATCGTCTAACTCGTCTTTTTCCATATTCAATTCAACCTCTGGTGCATTACTGCAGGACTCGAATCCACAATGAAGACATACTGCGGAGCATCGAAGACCTGCTTTTTTGCAGCTGCATTTGTTACCACAGGTCTTTTTGCATTGGCACGAAATCATGTTTAGCAATGCCTGTGGAGCTGGTTCTTTATTCTTTGGGATTGGAGTTAGGCCACCAATATCCTTCTTCCAGCCCCAGTTGAGAGCGTCTTTTTCATACCCCATCCAGGTTTGAACTTGCAGATAAGTTCTATATGCATGATATTGAACTGCATCCCTAGTTGGAGGTAGTCGGGCCAAATTGAATTTTGTGTTCGTAGCAGCTTTAGCAAAGCGAAGATACCGCAAATCATCTATAGAAGTGTTTAGGTCACCGCCGTAAAGGGACACAAGGAAAGTTTCAGTGGCTTCCGTGATCTTTTCTATTTCTGCAACTGGATCTTTGAAAATGGTAACATTTTCATTGTGGAATACATCACTTTCTAATGTGGTACAAAACTTCATTTTCCCCTTCCCAAATAGAGTGGAGGTTGTATCGCAGCCATTTATCGCATGTAGAAAAAGAATGTTTTCCACAATATTTATATATTTGAAAGATTTTTTGGAGTACAAAGCATCTGCCATGTTGCTCCTACCAGATTTGCAAAAGAACACATTGTCTGGTGCTAAAGCTGTGACCAATACTAAAAGGTCAATGTTTCACCAATAACTACAACAGAATCGTATGCAGAAGACAATGAAATGGCAGTTTTCACAATTAACACATCTGCGTCTTCTGTAGCCTGCTTGGCGACCATTTGTGCTTGCTGAAATGCATTATGAAGCAATGAGATGAAGCGTGATTTGTTTTTCTCGTTCGATAACAATTTATCCTTTGGCATCTGCGGAAACATTGTTCCATCAAATATAACGTCTGCACAAGATTGTAGCCTGGAACGACGTGTTCTTTCAGTGCTTTTTGTACTCCTTTTATTTTCTTCAGTGCGGTAACCATCGAAGACTACCATAGCATTTTGACCATGATGTCGCTGTACGTAGGTCACATATTTTTTAAAAATTATTGAAAAACACGCGCTGTGATTCCCGTAAACTTTGTGTAGGAGGTAGCCCCCATCTACTACATCAACCTTGCTTTTTCCCATGTCTATGTCACTTGGCAAAGGCGTGAAAGCAGAGTAAAATGTGGATTTTGTCCCTTTACGTATACCTTCGTCTGAGAAAAGTGACAATGGAAAGGGAGCAAGTTCGTACTCGAAGTATTTTTTAAGATCATTGTCACATTGCTTTTAGATTAGCATCCTGTGGAAAATTATGAAAGGATCTCTAGCTATTTTACCTTTTTTCATGTTGATGTTATTAGTTACTGTTGCAAGAGAAACCACTACATCTTTACGTCTGAAATGTTCTTTCATGGACAGTTTTCCACACAAAAACACTTTATCACGTCTATCCAAAGTGTATTTTTTCTGCTTTTCCTCGAAATCCTTAGATAATTCGTTGCCACAGAGGAAGCAGTGATTTTTGAAAGTGAAAACACGTTCATTTGACGATCTACAGGATGGTCCAGGCGCAGGCTAAGAAGCTGCCCTTCGGGGGTAAGATGCAATTAGCTTGTCATTATTATAGTTCTTTTGGCATGAAGTATGAACCCTGACTTCGTTCACATTACCCAGAAAAGCAGAATGAGTTGAAAGTTTACGCTTTACACTGGACTCACTTAATCTATTTACACCTCGCTCTTTCACTACAAACGTTTCATCTTCACTCAAACTTTCAGCACAGATAAAGCACACAGTTCCATGTAAACCCGACATTTTGAACAAAAGAGCAGACACTACAGAACTTAAAAACAAAAAACGAGCAAACACAACAAAACGAGAACCGAAACTCCTACAAGTGGAAATATGCAAGAGAAGGAAGGGAGAGAGGCTGAAAGGGAAAGTACGTGTGACATTGTTATTGTTATTTCAACATTTCTCGTCATCTATTGGTAGTAATTACAAATATTTTGTATGGATCTTGTAGGACATTTAATCCTCTACAAGATTCGTCATTATGCATTTTATGCTAAACTGCACAGAAAAAAAGTTATTCAAGTAAAACTAACGACATATCTGACTTTTTTCATTTTTTTGAAATTTTTATAGATTTTCACGGCCCTATATCTTAGCACACGTTCAGAATTTTTCAATATGTTATACATGAAACTTGTAGGAAATTTAATGTTCTTTAAAATTGTAATAGTAACTTTTAGCCTAAAATGCACTGGAAGCGAGTTATTGAGGAAAAACTTAAAAAAGTGCCTTTTTTTAGCGGTTTTTTCAAGATGGCGGAAAACGCACAAGGCGTGGGAGGTCGAAAACTTGGATTTTTCACGAGGGGGTCGACACATACAACATACCCGAAAATCAAAACTACTCCATTTTTTGCAACCCAACCCATTTTTTTTAGCTATCTCTACTGGGCTACTCTTAAGTGGCAGTTACTTAACATACGGAAAGACCATAAAGAATAGTTATATAAATTTAATGACAATTGTGATCAATTGCTTATCTTTTACACTGACATATCCTACAATTACCAATATAGTACTATTTATTTATCATTCCCTTTGCTCTCGTGTATGTCATAATTTAAGACATTTGACTATTGTTATTGAGAAATGTTCCCCCGGTAACTTTGATGTCATAAAACAAATAGCTATTCTCAAGAAAAAAGACAAAATTGACGATGCCTTGCATGGCATAAACTTAATATTCTCTATTCCATCTTTCTGCGCATTGGTTGCCCATTTCTGCGATGGTTGCAACATACTAGTGTGGCGTCTTCTTCGCATATACCTGTGGGTCAGGACTGGAACACAGTGTTCACTGGAAGACTACGTACACCACCTTCATACACAATCAAACTTCCGTTTAAAACAAATTGAAAGACTCAAAACTTTAATTTTAAAATATTTAATTAAAGTTAAATTTTTAGATTTAAAACAAAACATAATATTTAAGTTACAGATTATTTTACAAAAGAAAAACAGAAAGGACTCCTATACAGACAGGTCCCATCAAAACGACTATCATGTCATTCCAGCTCAGTGTCCTACGGGTCTCTGCCGTTCCTTTCAGAGAGAAAACCGTGAAGTTCATAAAGTTGGTGCCTCAAGCTGGTGGCTCCACCTAGTGTCACTATATAGAAATAGTAGTTCTGATGATGGAAGAGATAAGAGAGTTCTTGGGACGGTACACTAGGGAGGATATTGCTGGCTGAAGATAAAGTATCACACCTAAAGTGGCTGCTACAAATGTGTTTCATCGGTTTGAATTCCTTCGGATCCCTTGCAGTCTGTTTGTGGGTTGTGGGTGGAGTGCCAATCGAAATGGAGAAATGTATGAATGTTTTCAAAAAGAAGACACACAAAAGAAAGCTCCTGCTTGCCAATGCGAATGAAGCGTCTTTGAAAAATGGGTTAAGTGACAGCGGAGATTTTACATTGTCTGGATGTGACATACTACATTATAGAAGGAGCTCAATTCTGACGTTAGTGGGTGCTACACTTACTTATACTCTGCTTTTGCTCAATTTGAAGGAGTGACTATTTAGATTACGAAGATCGAAACAGAAACTGTAATCTTATTAATTGATTTCAAATTGTGTCGCTTCATGCCCAACAGAAACTGGCTGCTGGAAAAGTGTTGAAAGAAAAATATGAAGTGAAATAAATGGAAAATGTTTCATGTTCATCAGTAATATATCAGAACATTTTGTAAAAACTAACAGTTTGCAAACCATCGTACTGCCTGTATTCCTTTTTTCTCGTTTTAACAGAGTTGCTGGCCAATGGATGAGAACCCTCATTTCCACATTTTATTGGATCTTTTTTGCATGGAAAATTGCTTGATTGTTAGTACGAAAAAATATCCTATATTTATTATTTTTCCATAAGTATTCCAATTATTAACTTTTTTTTTGTTATGTGCAGAGCAATGAAACCTTCTTCTTGCCATAAAATCTGTCTCGATGCCACCGATCATGATCTTGAACAATTATTTTCGAAACAAAGCCACTTCATTTAAACAAGCATTGTGAGTTATGTTCTCAATTTTTAAACGCTTTTGATACGACACAATATGGGATCGCATCAAAATATTATGTCCTCACCTTCTTGTTTTCTTTTAAACGGGCCCCAATAGGAGCTAAAAGGTCTGTTAAACTTCATTGTTAAATAATTATTCAAATTTTTTTGTTTATAACTTTAAAATGATAAATATTGTGTTTTTTATGATTCTTGTAAACATTTGTAATATAATTATGGCACAGTTTGATAAACCAAGTATGTACAAAAATTTTAGTAAAGATTTTATATTTAGTAAATAGTATAACCGATTGATATAGATTTTGTTCTTTGGCAACACATTCAATTCTGGTTATATTTTCCTTTTGTTGTGCACACAGACTTTTCATTTCTGCTGATAAAGTGAAAAAATGCATTCTAAATGCATTTTATAATTATATTTGAATAGTGTACTTTGGGAATTACAATTGTATTTTCCCATACAATTGTTTTTATTATAGATTTTTCAAAGGAAATATTGATGATACTCAAAACATAAAAATGACATACATAATCTTAATTAAAATGTTTTAATTAAATTTTCAAATAAAGATTTTTTCCTTGATTGAGTTGAAATTCAAATATAAGCGATTACGTCAACTACAACAGACTGATACAAATATACATCACATTAAACTTGGTAAGATAAAAAAGCTAAGGTTTTTTTTACCACAAAGCGGTTCTTTTTTAAATAAATTTTCGCTTTCAAATATAATATCTAAACTGAAAGAATTATATTTTAAAGACATTTTCTAAAAAGTTTATCGAACAGCTATATGTCAGTTTCAAAGTAATTAATAAGTTTTTCTTTATGCTTAGGAGAGAATAAAATGAAAAATAAGAATATCGAAGTTAGCAATAGTACGGAGTTATGCATTTTTGGTCAGTTAGAATAAAAAAAAATCTTATATATAAAGCTGAAATCTCCAAAATCTGTCCGGATCTCTGTTTGTTTGTCAGTACAAAATAAGCTCCGTAACTACACAACGCAGAGCTTTGAAATTCACAGAATAGTTAATTCAAAAAATAAGATTTTTAACGTGACTATTTTCAAGTCTCTGCGATGTTCCATTCGAATGTTATGACATTTTTTAGCGTACGTCATCAAAGTTTCACGAAGTGGCAACAGTAAAATCAGTTAAAATCAACGGAGAAAAGCGAAAATGTAATATAAAAAAATATGAATCAATTGGAATGCCGATATTTACACGGAATACTCCATAACTACAAAACGTAGCTTTATGAAATTTACAGAGAATTTTACTTTAAAAATTAGACATTTTTTGTGATAATTTTTAAGTTTCTACGACGTTCCATTCGTATATTATAACTATTTTAATGTGTTCTATTGACTTAACATGGATGAACATATCTTATGCAATTTAAAATAAAAATTTTCGTTATTGACACTATAACAATGACGTCATAGGTTTTGTTTGATTTAATAATTATGGAATAATTAACAAAAGCACATTGGGCTGTTTGTTACATGATGGATTCATTCAAAAATTAAAACTACAATTTTATATTAAGGAAATGGTATAGAATTGTGTTTTAAAATGTTATAATTGTATTATTTCTTTTGTTTTGTTTGTATACAGGTTAATTGTAACTATATTTAATTATCTTAGATCGAACTTTTAACAATTCTTCCAAAATGCGGGTATTTGTGTATGAAAGTCCATTTTATTTATTTGAAAAATATGTTATGCAAGTATTTTTTTTAATTGTACGAAGTTTAGTTTCACTGTGAATTTTCAACTCTAGATAAATTTTTAATGTTATTAAAGAATAAAATTCCACAAATACCAAATGATAATCGAGAAAATAAATATTTTATTTAATGTGCCAATGAATATTTCCTTTTAAAATATTAAATGGCGATCATTAAGAATTAAATATTCTGAATTATTGTTCTGAATGATTAAAGTACATGGTGAGAATATAATATGCTGCACTGTTTGCTAAACTATCGCCAATTTATAACAGTTTATTCTTTGAATAAAGTGCGTCTTGGCTTTAATTTGCAGTGGAAACTTTCTAAATATTTATATGACGGGTATTTTTCGATGCGAATGCAATAACAATAGTATCACAAAATAAAAAAATTTGGAATAATGGTTTAACAAAATGAGTAAATACCGAATTTTTAATACATTGATACGGAAATAAAAAAAATGTTCTTAAAATTAAAATAGGTATGGTTATTCTTCTGTAATAATAGCATTCTTGGAAATTCTTTAAAACATGGGCATTTGGACATAGTAAAAGAAAGTTGTGTAGTATTTTAAAACATACTATTTTTCGTTGACTATTTATGCCAGACTGTTAATTTTATTTTCACGTTTATTAAGAATTTGACGCAGATTATTCGCAAAAAACGTTTAGGTTTATTCTGGCTGTATTTTGCATTTTTATGTTATGTATTACTGAGGTTAAAAATGCAAGCTACAAATTAGATACACAAGTTGTTGTTCGAAGATATTGCAAAGATGTAGCTTGGCATTTGGAACGGGCATTTGGAAATAGTCAATTCAAAATTACAATACTGGGAATAGGGACATTCGGAATGTTTTGAAAGTTAAATCATGAGGGTTCATGATAAAATTTCTTAATTTGATCATTTTTAAAAATATTCTGTTATCTGTTTTTGTTGCCTTTTTCATTTCCATACGGCTTCAGAATATTTCATATTTCAGTATGGAGATTGATTCAGAAGTTTCATTAAAATTCACGCTTAAAGTTATTGCTTTAAAACTCCTATTTAATGAAACCCTTTTTGATGAAATTAAAAAAAAAAATACCGAAATGAAGATCATAGCGCTTTGTTATTTTATTTAATTTAATATTTTTTTCCTTAGATAAAAAAAATCATAGTTTTATGTAAATACTTATTCCTATAAAATACCTGAGTAAAAGTTATAAAAGTTAAAAATCGGCCCGTAAAAAACGTCTGACTTTCGTCTACACGATAGTATATTATTTATACCCATCAGCTGATTCCACTTGGAGTTAAAGAGTTTACAAATGTCGTTTTTTATTATGGGATTGCATGCAACTATGTACCGAAACTATTCATACCAAAAGGAAATTTCTATTAATTTCTGAAAGTATTTTGTGCAGGAATGTTTAATTTTTAAAACTCCATACCTTGAGAGAGATAAACTAGAATTTATAGGATTTTCATCGGTGTATTAGAAACCAAGTACTAAAGAACACATATTTTTACTTTTTTAACTTCTAATTTATTAAAAATAATGATATTTTAAATTTTAATTTATAAAGAAAACTTTATTAGTATTTTAAAGAGTAATTCTAAACTGGTATATGCGATTATCTCTGTTAGGAGAAGAAATGTATATTATTTTCTGTTATTTGCCGTTATTTTATTTATCCCGTGCAAAGAACGGGTACTTTTGCTAGTATTTTATAAATTTCAATCTATGACCTTACTGATAAATTTTGAAAAAAAAAAAAAAAAAAAAATACATAACATCCACATAATCAAAAAAAGTATTGCAACAATATGTATATAATAGTTATAAACCTTCTTTTGATGTAAAACTTTAAAAGGTTTTCAAATAAAAAAAATATTATCTCTGCTCTCTAAATGTTTCAACTGTAATAAGAAAATTTTTAGGTCATCAGAAGAAAAGTAAAATTCCAACTGATCAGAGAGCTGTCATACATATGGCAGTTGGAAAATTTTGCAATGCAACTGCCCTCGTTGCCAAAACCAAGCGTAAATATATTCTTCGCTTGCCTATGGACCTACTCTTGGCATGAATTTTAAATGTTAATAAACTTATATCAGTACAGAACATATTGATTACGCATATACAAATGTTAAACTGCACCAAAACGTAGTCATGGCTATTAATGCTTATAAAAAATAATAAAGATCAAAATAATGTTCTAAAGACAAAAGCATACCTTTATACTATATTTTGTTTCGTTATAATTCACAATCAAGGATTATTTTAAACTTAAATCTGAAGCACAATAAAAGTATTTCGAAAACAAGATTAGACGCACAATGATTAATTGTTATAGTAAAATTAATATCTGTCTATTTTCCTTTAGAACGAATGAATAAATTATTCATAAATAAAGGGGAGTTGTTTACATATTAAACAATCATTTGTCTGGCAAAATGTAACAAACATCCATTTTCGAAAGAAATTGCAATAGGTTAACCTACTTTCTAGAAAAGTGCTTGTCAAATATTTTAAAAACATCATTGATCCATTATTTGCAAGCCATGTCAAACATTTAGATAGATCAAATCCAAAATAAATTTTAAAAAATCGTATGTTTTGCTGGTATCTAAAGAAAATATGCGTTTAGTTGTTAAATTTTAATATTATATACGAGTTTTTAAAGACTCTTTTTGAACATAAAAGAGGACAGTTTTCAGATAGAGAGTCAAGGTTACGCAATTCAAAAGAATTGTATGTTGTATAGTTCGTAATGTTCTTAAACTTATTTCTAAAATCAATAAGATCAACACTTGTTTACACAAAAGCAGTCATTTTAGTTTATCTAATGATTGGGAATATTGGACCTCAACAAAATTACAATTCTAAGTGCATATTGACTGAAATAAACAAAAACACAACCTGATAAATATGTTAGTATATATATATAAAAAATAATGGTAAGACGTTTAGATTACATTATGATGATATGAGACATTTTATTAAAGAATTATAGGCTAAATTATGTTTCATTTTTAAAAAATAATCGAATTAACTTTTACGTAGATTGAACGTTACATTCGCAAACTAATGTTTTGTCTTATTTCGTAGTACAACTACAGTGTATTAAAAAGTGACTCAATAGGATATAAATCAAACCAGCTACAAATTTTATCAGAAATTAAAATTTCCCCTATCAAATTATACAAAGAAACACTCATAATAGTCTTCCCTTTAGCTATTGTATTTTAAAAGATACAGAATTCGGTATAAGCAGGTTCAAGGCTACACCTTTCAAAAGAAACATCTGTTCTATTATTCGTTCGGTTTTCGGAAAAGGTTTTCAATAATCAATGGAATCGATACATGTCCATGTGACAAAAAAATCGTTGCTATCGAAAAGAATTCCCTGATGAAATTAATTTTGCATTTAGCTCTCGTAAGAGATTCTTTTAATTGTAAAAGAAACCGAGTAAGCGAGTAAAAAAAAACCGCAAAGTTTATAATTTTTAAAATTCAATTTTCAAGGGTGAATTATTATTGGAGAATGTCTGTCAATGTATTTTTAACATACGATTGTAATGAAAATATTTGAATTAATATTTTAAGCTAAAAAAGTAAAGCCAACTACTTATTTTCTTCAACATGCAGAAAACGTGGACAGGGATTCCTACTATACAGAGTGCAATGCTATTCTCTCGAAGAAAGCATCCTTTAAAAGTCGTCAGTAAGATAAAAGAAAGTATTTCGAGATGTAACATTCCAGGAAAAAACTGTGTAAACAATTGGCTACATTGGATAGGAATTCTTTCTTCTTCAAATGAGAGTTTTCGAAGACGATGTATGATCCATTTGCTCCAAGCATTGTTAATATTTGTTACATTGGATAATTGTGCAATATTGGTGTATGGCATTAATGGTATTCAGGACTTAAAACTTGTGATGTGTAACCTAGCATGCTACATTTTGAGTACTTTAACATATTATTCAATGCGGCGCAATAGAAAGCCCTTGACTAACGTGGTTTACAATCTTGAAAAAATATGGCCTTGCCCAGATTCTAGAAAAATTAATATTTTCGTTTGCATAAATGTTATTCAATTAACCATAAAGACTTTCATTCAAATCGATTATACTATTTCAGATTTACCAGTATCGGCCTATGGATATGAAATACATTCTAAACTGGCTAAATCTATAGTTGTTTGCACTAAAACGTTCATTTACTCTTGCGTATTTCCAACATTAGTCAATTTGATAATATTGCTGTACTTATCCCTTTGTTATCGATGCAGCAAAGCACTGACGAATCTCACAGAAGAAATACATCAATGCGTTCTAGAAGATTTCAATGAGGTCAAACAAATTGAAATACTAAGAAAGGCGGCAAAGATTGAAGATGCTTTGCATGATCTGCAGAGAGTGTTCTCTGTGCCTTCTTTCTTTGCATTTATCGCTCATTTCTCGAGTTGCAGCGCCATGATAGCCATTATTTTGATTGGTGTCGTAAGTTTACCAAGTGTCATTATCGAATTGTTCCTTTCTCTTGTTGACTCGATATTTTACTTGGCAATGTGTTTGTGGTTTGCGGGCGGTGTGCCTATTTCTATGGACGAGTTCAAGCACGAGTTCTCCAGGAAGACGCAGCGAAGAATGCTCGTGTTTTCTTCAGCAAGAGAATCGTGCTACGAGCGGGGGCTGTTTGAGAGGCCAACCTTTGTTTTATCTGGTTGTGACATTTTGTATTATACCAGAAATTCAATTTTAGTGGTTGCTGGGTCATTAATAACGTACACGATACTGATTCTTAATAATAAAGAATGAAATTTAATATATAATTTTAAATATTTTAGTAGTGGATATTTTTGTGGGACAAATGTTTAAGGAACTGTGTTAAGTATACAACGTTTTCACTTATGTTTAATTATAATTCGGATGTATAACGTAATTTTTACTGCGTGATAGTTCCGCTTACTTTAATATGAATGGTGTTTTATGAATTCTGTAAATCTTGAATAGTGAGAGTTATGAATGAAAAAATTAAATAAAAAAAATGCAAATTCTACAATGCACCTATAAAATTAATTAAAAAAATACCAAAGAATGTAATGCTTTGAGTTAAAAAATTGTGGCATTGTTTGAAAAACTTATATTAATACGCATTTCCCTGAAATAAAACATTTGTGAAGCAATTAAAAGTCATATCACGAGTTACAACACATTTAATTAAAACCACAATTATATATATAGTTATTCAATGTTTTTCTTCATTAAAATCGTAAAATTCGTCGTTATACAGAGTGTTTAAGAATTATCTTATTATCTTTTCAAATTTGACACGCAACAAAACATAAAATAAATAACATGGCTAAACTATAATAATAGTTACACTTTTAAGTTTTATTTGTGTATTTGTTTTTTACAAAACCACATTCTGAAACATAATAAAATCATTAACGCACCCATACGCCATCAAAGCACTGAACTTTCCCTTAAAGGGGTGTCCTCTTTAAAACGTCGGAACGCAACAAAACCTACAGAAAATAAGAAAATGTAATTTATGTTACTTGTACATGTAATAGCAACATAAACAGTTTTATTTATAAGCAAAAAAAAATGTTTTCCTTAACTGAGTAAAAATAAAACATAATGTGTTGCTATTACATGTATAAGCAACATAACTTTGTTAACTTATTTCGTTTTATTGCGAGTGAAAGTTGTAAAGATAATTCTTCAACACCCTCTATTATTTATTTAAAAAAAATTATAGTATTCGAATATTAAAAAATTATGTTGATGTATCTGTTTCAGTAGATAAAACAATGAGCTTAAACTCCCCGATACACAATAGCATTAATATAAAACTAAGTTAGTCCACACAGCAATCTCGTACGCCAATAACTTGATTTTATATTTAATTTTAATATGTGTCATTTACTTTTTGTCCACCATGTATAATACGTAATAGAAGTGCAGAATTTCATGAAATGGATTCTTGAAAATAGTAACATATGTGTAATAGGCTGGGAGTATTTTCCCGGTTAATAGTATTGTTTTAAAATTCTAGTTCACTGAAATATATAAAATTTAACATCTTGATATTTGTCTTAATATTTAAAGTACATTAAATTTTGTGCAATAAAGTTTCAAATTTAATCACGTAGAGACCTTTTAATGTTTGCTTAGTTGCTAGGCAACAACATCAAATTATAAAACGATTATTCGCTCACATTCATGTTAAAAAACTATCATAACGATTTATATCACAAAAGTGTTCATAGACCAAAAAAATAATAGATTTTCTAATAATAATAATAATATTCTTAATATAATAAACAATAATATACTTTAACCAAAACGCTTTTACATCAAGTAAGAAAGTGAATACTTATCAATCACTTTACCATTGTTAAAACTAAATTAGAATCAATTGTAATTTTCAGTTTTCGAATATGCATGCGTGTTTTTTTTTTAATCTATAAAGCAGATGATTAATTGAAAAACAATTTAGGCATTTCTATTACTTTTACATAGAGCAATGGATATGCTATTACATTATTAAGCAACTGGCCTGACCCCGCGTTGCTTAGTGACCATTGATGTGAGTGGATCAAAGATTTTTTTTAAAAATAATTTCTTAATATTAAACAACACCAGTTTTTTATTCAGCGGATTGACTTGCAAGTGGTATAATTCTCAATATAGAGTTCTGAGATTAGAGCGTTTGAAATTTGGAACTCGCCTAGATACAATATTCATGTTTAACACACCACGGAAAGAGGCCTCCGTGGCCGAGCTGTTAAAAGCGTTCAGCTACTAATCCGAGGATTGGTGGTTCGAACCCGTGCGATGGACTTGACAAAGAAAAGTAAAAAAGCAGTGATCTTGTGATCGGAGGGTTGCCAGCTTCGCTACAAAATACTAGAAAAGTCGTCCAGAACCTTCGCAAAAATTAACGGCGTGTATACGGGCCTGGTGCACGATAAATCTGATCGGGGTCCAAAGTCCCGACGTCTATTGAAGACGTTGGGTGCCAGTTCAGGTGTTTCTTCGTCATCTGACTATGGTTCTAAAATAACGAGGTACATGTATGAATGTGTATGTGTTCCCGGGTCTTTCCTTCGAGATAGACCCCGAACCGTTGCCAATAGCCCACTGTTTCAGCTCTAGTGCAACGTTAATTAACCAAACCAAACCAACCACACCAAGAAATATGATTGCATACATATAATAACTTCCCTTATTTCAAAATGGGTCAAACCCAGAGTAGCTGCTTTCAAGATCCCCTTCTAATAGGGTAACTCTAATTTTGTAAATTCTTATTGCAGTGTAGTAAAATATTTGAGTTGTAAGACACTCTTTGAGCGTCCTCGGATCATTTTTTTTTTTTGCTTGATTTAGTCGCGTTGTTTGACCTACATGGAGAAGATGAAACGATTAGAAACATTGCTGAAAGGAATGAAAAATCCATAAATGAATGTGATTTTAATTTTAAAAGCGGAATTCGTTCTTAAGAAACGAAACTAAATACTGAGGTGTGCAACACCCCCTTTGCCCATGTGTCCGTCTAAGTAGCGCATATGTTCCCATGTTAAGTGGAATGAGAATCAGCTCATTATTGGGCTTACATTTTTTAAAATAGAATCTTAGCCAAACTTTGCAAAATGATAGATCCAGCTGCCTAGTAATGGAAAATGGTGTTACTTCATTTTCGGATTTTTGTGACTTATACATTTGGTATTCATGAATTAGAATTATGTTTCTTAAATCTCACTCTACGACTCTCAAATTAAGGGGACTCAATTATTTTTAACCAATGTGCATGCCATAATTAAAGCACAGTTTGACATACGTACAGACAGACAAATTGTGCGACTTAATAGCTTTGAATAAAAGTCCTTAGTGTCTGGCAGCGGATGGTTTTACTAAATTGAAGTTTTACAAACACTATGTGACAATTTAATATAAATTTCTACAGCAAACAGCCGTACATGTTTTTAATCAATTAATTTAACCAAATATCTTATAAGGAAATGCTACGATATTGCAATATGTAATTATTTTTTTTACCTTAAAATATAAATATCCACAGTAGACAGAAATTATTGTAACTATAAAGTTATTGGACACTTTGAATCAGTTAATATAAATTAGTAGTAAAATAACTTTTCAAAGTTTTTAATGTTAATTATTAACTGAAAAGTGTCTGATTTTATTAATTGTAGAATTCATATTTTTATACCTTCATTACTGATATCCTTAATTTAACAATCAACGGAATGACATTTTAAATTGAAATAAATTGCAGAATTTTAATATTCAGGAAAAATTTTATTTGGCAAATCAAAAAAAATAGCTAACGTGTTTTAAAATATTGACGTTTTACTACATTTAACGCTTTTTAGCGCTATATAAAGCAATATACGAAATCGCATCTGCGGTACGTAACAAAAGTTTTTCCATTAACGGTTTATTGATCATTTTCTTATAGGAAATGTTACTCATTGTGCAATATTGTCCTTTGTTAGAAGATACTTTAATCTCGGCGTAATGAAGTATTGATTACTACAGTTTACCTTTAATTTTAAATTTTAAAACAAATATCATGTGTTTATTTGGTTGGATTTAACATAATATAAGGTGGTCTGGTCAAAGGTCTGGTCTGGACAAAGTGACCTGGGAGCAGAAATACGATTGATTTATTAGTCGTTATAATTATTTATAGAGATAAAATAACACTAAAATGATTTAAATTTAAGTGTTTGTGTTTGAACAGGGGTGTGCCTTTTGTATAAGTCGCTGCGATAGTTTGAATATCTCTGTCATTAATAATTGGAAATATAGTGATTTCCTGTTCCAATGACATGCGATATAACTTACGAGCTTGATATAATACTACGTCTAACAGTATGTACTATACAGTTAATATAAAATGTATTCAATTGTAGAAATATATTTAATTTAATAAACAAATTAGAGCAACAAGGTTTTCGAAAAACATATATAGCTTTCAAAAGCGTAAGTAATGGAGCGAGATTCATACTCTGCCATGCTATTTAAACCAAGCAAGAAAAATAATAGTTGTTTAAGAAATAGAGGTTACGATACAAATACTTTTTATGACAAGCCCAGCAAAACAAACTATCTTCACCAAATAGTTATGTGTATAGGAATTATTTCAGATTCCCACAACAACTTTACAAAGAAATGTGCAAGTTTTGCTTTTCAGACTTTGATAATTATTTTTACTGTCGATAATTGTGTCAACTTGGCTTTTGATATAAAACACCTTCAACATTTCAAAGTTATCGCAGTATTCTTCAATTCCAACATGTTGAGTTGTTTGACATGGTTCTCTATTCGTCGCAAACGAAAACAATTGACCATTATTTTGCAAAATCTTGAAATGATGTTCCCTACGACATTCACAAGAAAAATGAATATTTTTGTTTGCATATTTTCTTCCCAACTATTCATTGAAACAATTATTCAAGTTGAGTATCTTATCGCCGATCTCCCGTATCATTTGTACGGAATAGAGGTCGAGTCTACAAGTGTAAAAACTATCGTAACACTTTCTAGAACTTTTTTATATGTTTGTTTCTTCCCAGTATTTATCGACTTGATAAGTTTGCTTTACTTCTCCCTTTGCATTCGCTGCTGTCGAGCTCTGGAGAGCCTAACAGAAGAAATCGGGAATTGTCCACCCGCAAAATTTACTTCTGCTGTTCAAGTGGCATTACTGAAACAAGAAACAGAAATTGAAGATGTCTTGCATTGTCTACAGAAAATATTCTCATTGCCGACTTTCTTCATGTTCCTAGCCCACTTCAGCTGGTGTAGCGGTATACTAGGATTAGTGGTCATGGGAACTATCACCAGTCTGAATAGGACCACCATCATTCAAGTAGTGATTTCTGTATTGAATTCATTTATTTGCATGATGGCATGCCTGTGGTTTGCCGGTGGAGTGCCAGTGGCGATGGACAATTTCAAGCAAGCGTTCTCGAAGAAGTTCCAACAGAGAATGCTGGCTTTGTCTTCTGCTGAAGAGTCGCGTTACAGCCGAGGATTGTACGAGAGACAGAGTATTGTGTTGTCTGGTTGCGACATTCTGTATTACACCAGGAATTCAGTTTTGGTTGTCGTCGGCACTTTGCTGACATATACTATGCTCTTAATTAATAATCAATCGTGAAAATTGATAAGACTTGGTACATAAACGAACTTTAAGATTTCAAATACATTGTGGATCATAATGAATATGTCCATTAAATAGTATTATGTAAAATGCACGTAATGTACTTAAACTGTATATGCATAAAACACCTGTCAGATGCAAAATAGATACAATAAAATAGTTCTTAGTCATAGTATGTCACCTGATAATCTTCGATATAGTCCATGATTGCAGTAAACAGTGTGAAAGTGTCACATTATTTACTGAATAGACGCCTTGAACGTATGAATTATTGCATAATTTGACAAGCCATCTAGGAACTAAGCCAAATATTGAAATGGATTATTAAAAAAATGTTTTTAGAGTAGTTTTATGGGGAGTATAACTTTAAATTAATATATTGTCTGACATATCCTGAAGAATTACGTTGAGAATGAGATTTGTATGCATTGTTTTGTTTGGTTACGACTTTTTGCTTTTCATTAGGAATTCAGTTTTGGTCGTTGTTGACCACATTGTTGACTTGTACTGTACTCTAAATAATAATCAATCGCGAAAGCTGATAAATCTATGTGGAAGAACTTTTACCTAATACCATAAAAGGTGCCTACAAACTTAGGTTACATTACCTAGGTGCTTAAAAAACAATTTCTCACATTTTTTCTAAAGACGTAAGCATGAGGTGCAATTTTTTTAATATGTATATTTAAATATTTATACGTGTTTTTGTCCGATAGTAACTTAAAATCAATTAATTATATTTTTGAAAAAAAAAATTCGCATTTTAGCAGCAAAATATTAAATTTCTAAAACAAATATTCTTGTTTTGTATTTATAACCCTACAGCGCAAACACAACTTTGAGTTTGCGTTGTGTGTGACGGAAATACTTTTCTGAAATTTACTATTCTTACTATGAATTTTTACCTCAAATTATAAAACCACAAAGTTTGACTGATGTTGGCGAAGTACCGTACTATTAAATTTGGTTGGTTAAATTAACGTCCCTCTAGAGCTGCATAGTGGGGTATTGGTATCTCAAGCTACCTGAGATGGGTATTTGGACATGGGACTACAACGAATTTAACGTATAGTAATCCTCTCTATACGGAGGATTATCGGATCTGGCAACCTTGCTATTGCTAGATTGCTACATACCTTTTACGAATCGATTCGCGTTTCTTCGTTTCTGAGTCTTCCAATTCGGCCATCCACCGATTGCTTTCCGCTTGGAAAAGTAGACAGAAGATACCGACAAGCTTTGCCTAAGTACTTTAAAAAAAGGTACTTAAAAATGAGTACCCTAACCTGCTCGTTTTTCTTTGGGTATAATTGCATTGTAAATGAGCGATGGCATACTCAAATTTAAGTAACTGTACTTTCTCAAAAATTAGCAGTGTTATTTAATATTGCTAATCTCAGCTTCTGTTCCAGACATCTTTACAAAGCGAAATGACGAACTTAAAATAGTTCTTCAGAAGATGCTTTTCCGCATCATTTTATGTGCGATTTCTTAATGTGCTATTACTATTCAATTTTCTTACTTCCCGTTCTTTTGGGCACACGTTTTTAGCATTTCTTCTGTTTATAATATCTTCATGGCGCCCTGGTAGTTTAACGGATAAGGCTCTGGACTGCGGTGCCTAAGTATCTGGCTTTTTCGTTTCCGAGTCTTGACCATGCACTATTCGGCCATACGCAGACTACCTTCCGCTTGGAAAAGTAGACGGAAAACACCGACTGACATTGTCTAAGATAACAGCAATCTAAAACCGTCCATTTCCTTGGTTTTTTTTCGGAGATATCCATAAGTTCCTTCCGAATTCTGCAAGGCTATTCCTTAAACGGAAAATCCAAAACGAACAGTCGCGACTTCCAGTTCCATCCCAACACAAGTATCAATCACATGTCGATTTGTCGGACAAGAAGATACGCTGGAAGAATTTACTTGAAGACACTTAAAAAACGTAGCTATTTTTCTCTGTATTTTTTTTATTAGAAATTCAAAAATAATTTTTTAAACATAGGAAGTTATTCAAGGCCTATCATGCTGGTTTTGTACCTGTTAGCAAGTAAATATACATTTTGAATTATTTTATACTATTTGATTAACAAATCATTTCATTCCATAATTTCAATTTTTCACTTCGTTAACCTCAAATTAAAAAAAAATTAAAGTAACAAAAATTCTACAGTGACTTTATTGGTTAAAACCAATTATAAATATTTTATGGTCATATATTATTAGTAAATAAGCAAGTTCAAATTATTAAGCTAACATATTTTTATTTAAATTTATAATTTTGACCATAAATTTTTTAAAACTATCACTTGTTAAAGCTTATACGAAATTCATTTAAATTAAAAAGGAACCACATCAATGAAAAAATTATATGTTATAAGTTTTCATACGCGAAGAAAAGCTAAATATCTACAAAGCAAAAACAACAACTTTCAAACCCAACTCGTCACGTCAGTACTAACACGTATCCACTAAATATCTACAAAATTTTTATAACATAGGTTTGTAGGGATTAGTATAGAAAGCTGATTTGTAGTTTTCTAGTTGTAGTACACTGAGGGTGAGAACTGTATATCGCATTACTTTAGAGAAATACGATTACGATTGAATTTCACAAAACTTAAAATTAACACTCAAAATTATCTGAGCCTACCCAGCAAAAAAGTCAGCATGAAACTTTCATAAAAATCGTCAAATTGAAGGTTTTTTGAAGGATTTATAATGGATATTGAAACAAAAAACTGCAGTTTTTTTGAAGTTTTTAATTTTTCTGCATATTAATTATAGGCCCCAAGCGCTAAAAGTTAGCCATAGATTTATACAAAAAAAAACTTAATGTATGCTATATAATTTTTGACCGGAATACTTCTTTAATTTTGGTCCGGATACAACGTTTATCGGCAGAAACTGGCGTGATACAAAAAGTATTGATATTTCAAATCCCTAAAACTTTAGGAGCAATCAGCCTATGGAAATAAATAACACATGTTACAGAGGAAAGTTGGCCCTGCCGATCTAGTTGGTTATTAATTCACCCCTCCTCTGGACATTTTATCGTGTGTTTTATTGAGTAAAATTTTTGCATACGTGGTATGTTTAAGAGCTGTAACTTCAGTTACATGAACATAACCAGTTTGAAAGAGCGCTTCAAAACGAACAAATTTATATCATTAAGTTTAATGTTATGATATGTGCGGATAAACGTAGAGTTTATCGAAGAAGCAAGAATAAGAAGGCCCAGTAGGCGCGTGTACTACAAGTATTCGCATTCAAACCTTAGGGTACAGTGGGGACTGTGCCTGGCCGATATTTTTAAATTGCTATCTTTCGAAGATTTTATTCTATATATGTTTTAAATACAGCAATGATTAATAAAAACAGCAACCTTAAGAATTATAGAGTATTAACATTTTAATTGCAACGTAAGACTTATTATGATTTAATATTTAAAATATAAATATAATTTTGTTCTGTTTCAGTTCAACTCGTCAAAACGAACGGGGATTTAAATTGCATGTTATCCAAATACGCAACTCCAAACTTGATTTTTAATGCCAACTATTGCTCGTGAGTATATTCAACCAAAGTTTTTGACGAACTATGACGAAAATGCCTTATTTAAAGTAGCTATTGCCAGTAAATGCATGTGTAGAAATTAAAATGTAGTGTGCTTTACCACCTTTAAAATATTATTTTTAAAAGGATAGCTTTAAAAGGATATGTTTTCTTCCGAAAAAAGATTTTAACAAAAATGGAAGGTTGCTTAAAGCCAAGGATTTTTGTATAATCAGATTACATTTTGAATATTAAAATGTAATTTTGATGTTTAATTCCAAAATGATTTAAAAAATTAGTTTTTAGTTTAGAAGTGTGTATTAGAGCCATCATATAATTTGGTCGCAAAATAACTTAAATGGAGTAAAGTAAATATGTATACATCTTCAAAACGATAGTTTGAAGAATTTATAGTTCCAACTTCCCGTTACATCCGTCAAACTGACTTGTACTTATATTGAATAACATTGGGAGTGGAACTGTGCTACTAAAGATGTGGGTTAAAAAATTGCAGTTTATATTATCCGCTTAGACATTCAATAATTAGAAACTTCCGTGCTTTATATACATTTCCTGAACTCCTTAAGATATTGACATATCTGATAGAAAAAATTCGATATTTATGTGACTTTATAGAAAAATATGGCATTTCGTGATTTAACCAGTCATTTGCATTAGTTATCCCATATGAAACTGGCAGCGACGACTTATGCCCAGTGACAATTTATTAATATAAAATTCACTTTACACAACTGAACAATTTTCGTTGATAGCAAGCAAAACTGTTCAAACAAAAGTATTCACAGTTCATATGGGATATCATGAATTTAATATAAAAGTAACAAAGAAATAGAAATGGGATTTGGCTACAAGAAATAAAAACTGAAGTATCATTTTCAGTTTTTCAAACCTTTATACTTGTATCTTTGTTCACAAAATATAAAAATATGCAGCTATAATTTGTTCTTTTTTCACTTATATTAATCTTTATTTTCAGTAAAGTTCCATCTGTTATAAAAAGCCTAGAGAATGAGGCCGCAAAATGCGGCGTGGAAAAAACAAAAGAAGTGTTACTCATGGTAAACAGATTGCAACAGGAGTGTGAAGAAGGGACAGAGCACTATAAAAGTATTTCTTCCTTTTGGAAAAAAATAATTAAAAAATAGTTCAAAGCCCGTTCTACACGAAAGAGTAAAACGGTGATTCGAGAATTCAAACCACGTGGTGTTAATTATCGAATCACCGACGAACTTGCGCGCGTTTTACTCGTTCGTTTAAAATGGGCCTAAATGTGTTCTTTAATATTTATTTATATCCATATGCTAGTTCTATTTATTTTAACGTATAGTTCTGAAAGTTGAGGATACCTAACCTTTTTTAATTCGTTCTAATGACAAACTATATACATTTAACTCTATATAAATACAAAGTTATTTTTTAACTAATGTTTACAGAGCGTATCTGAACCATAGTTATTGACTGGCCCTGTGATCCCAACATACCATTTTTGTTCATCGCGGAATATTGCATTGAGAAGTCTTGAAACCACTGGGAGCCTCCAGTTTCCCAGTGAATAAAAACATTCAGCTGGTAATCAGAGGATTGCTAGTTCGAGCCCGTGCGGTGGACTTGACAAAGAAAAGTAAAAAAGTAGTGATCTTGCAATCGGAGGGTTGCCAGCATCGCTACAAAAATACTAGAAAGTCGACCAGAACATCCAACAAATTATACTGGCGCGTTTACGGGACTGATGCACGAATAAATCTGATCCGGGGTCCAATGACCTGATGCTTATTGAGATTGCGTCGGATGCCAGCTCAGGTGTTGTCCTCGTCATCTGACCATGGTTCAAAAATACGAGGCATCGTTCACGGGTCTTTCCTTCAAGATAGGCACCGAACCGTCGCCAATAGCCCACTTGTGCAGCTCTGGTGTGCAGTTAATTAACCAAAACCAAACTTCAATCATTTTTTTTTCTAACTGTAACTACTGGATTGGGCAAGGCAGTTTGTTGACTTGAACCTAATTGAAGGTCAAAAAACTATATCCCACTTCCATTTCTACCTCTATATTTAGTATATTGTTTATGCTAACCCAGCAAAAAAAGTCAGCCTAAAACCTTCATCAAAATTTTGAAATTGAATGTTTTATGCAGGAAAACTGCGTTTTTTTTGAAGATCTATAAAATTAAAGGTTTTTGTTTCAATATCCTTCATAAAAACTGTAAAAAACCTTCATAAAAACTTGCAAAAACCTTTAATTTTTAATCATAAAGGGAAAATGCAGTTATTTTAAAGGTTTAATGCAGGAAAATTAAAAATTTCAAATAAACTGCAGTTTTTTGTTTCAAAATCCTTTACAATACCTTCAAAAAACCTTCAATTTGACAATTTTGATGAAGGTTTCATGCTGCCTTTTTTGCTGGGAAAATATGCCGAATTGTTGTGTTTTTGGATATTTTTTTTTAATTTTCCGTTAAAAACCGTTTTGAATGCTTATTCTTCGAAATCATTTCAACCAATAATAAGCGGATAAGCAGCAAAAAGGAAAACTATATTTTTGGCGATATACAAATTGATTCTATATATAGAAAATAAAATATCTAATCATATTTAACATTTCTATAACGATTTGGGAAAAAAATCAATTTTAAAATTGGTTGGGGCACTGCTTACAGTACGACTTCAACCGCGCTCATAGAAGGAACTGGATATGAGCGCTCCAGAAGTTACATTTAGAGTTCAGTGCTTGAAACCGACTGGAACTGTCTCTAAGTGATAACTTCAGATTGCTGTTAGCATGTTCATTTATTTATTTTTAACTTTACGGATATCCCGCCCATACTGGCAAGCCGTATTTCACCACTGACCTCAGTGGCAGCAGGTTCCACAACAAATCCTTTATCTATATTTTTTTCGCTATTGAAATCTTGATTGTTTATTCGTCCATATTTAATTTCGCCACCAGGTCGTTCTTAATGTGCATTGCAGATAATTTATTTTATTAATATAGAAATCCCCAGTGTATTTATAATGTTTCTGATTCTTTACTTGCAGTGTACTTTAAGCATAAAACATGTTTCCACGATGTGACTATCTCTCACAACTTAGAATCGTGTTCGTCGGACATGGACACTGCTATATCTGAATACAATTTCACGAACAATGTGGACGTGGACGCTTTGGCAAGACTTCGTATATTCTGCGAGTGAGTACGTTACTAAAGTGTTGATATATGGTTGACGAAATACACAATCAGTAAGGTAGAAAGATTTTCGGAACACAAGAAAATTTGACCTAGTTAATTGTTCAATGTATATTGTATGGAAAACAATTATCGCACTTTTAACTAGTTTCTAATATTTACTTCACCTTTATTGGTTTAATTCATACTGGAAACTCCATTGACTTTGAGCATGGATCCTTCATAGTATAGAAAACAAATCTTTGTAATCTACCTAACATCAAAGTGAGGCCAACATGTATGGCCTCAGACACGTGGTTAATTACGTCATTCCATTGATGATTTTTCACTGTTACACATTTCCCAATTCATCAGCTAATCGCGAGTATTTTTTAATCCCTAATTTTGAAAAGAATTCACGTGTCTGAGGCCATTCTGTCTGAGATGTTTCACGATTATGATGTCATATTCGCTTTACTACAGTCCATTCATGCTCGAAGATCGTTGATGATGGACTTGAAGAGTGCTGAAGCGTTGTAAATATTTTTAAATCGATTCTGTCTGATGCATTGAAAAAAGAGCAAGTCTCTTAATCTTTTGTTTTACCATTACCAACTGATACACATATTTGAATGCGAATTTTACTTATTTTGGCAATAACCATTAAATACCAAAAAAATTGAAAATATAAAGAATTTTGAAATCATTCATAGAGACTATAATGAAGAGTTAAATTTTATTAAACGCATGTTTTTTTTTTTAAATTGTTATTTGGAAATGTTTCTTAAATTAAACTAAATATTTTTCACCATTCGTATTACCTACATTTTATATTTCTAATAATTTAATTTTTTTTATTATTATTAAATTGTTTAATTTTATAATTTACGCAAAACTATACATTTTGTATATGACACACTATTTTTTAAACAAACAAGGCTTATATATAACAGAACGTCAATAATTTATAACATATATCCATTTTACTTTTTGAAAAAGTAATGTAAATCATATGTATTTCAATTTTTTTCATAATTTTTCTAATTAACCTTTACGTATACTCTTTCAGACTTATAAATGAGATAGTTTTCACTAAATATAAAATTTATTTAAATAGTTTGAATAAATATATAAAATAGTTATTTTAATAGTTTAGGAACGCTGAGCACTTAGAAAAATGTTGGAAATGTATAATAGTTTTCATGAAAATAGTTTAATTTATATTTCCAATGCATGTATATTGTATAGATATATACTTTAAATTTTATTATTTTAATAGCTATTACTTCCGAGAAATAGCCCAACGTTTTAGATTAAAAAAATATTTAAAAGTTGAATATTTTTTATTAGTTTAAAATATATGTGTACAGTTAAAAAAAATTAGAATTCATGGACGATTTAAGTCTTTCAGCTCAGTCAGAAGGGTTAAAATTTGTAAAAGAAATTTTAAAATTTATTTGAGTAAAATTAAACTAATTGCATTTTTGCAACGAAGTCTCTCCACCTATGCTATGCGATTCCGAAATATAGGGAATTGAAGATGTACAGTTTGCACCACTTAAGAAATTTCTCGAAAAATGAATTACCCGAACCGTGACATATTATTTATCTTGACCCTTTAACAAACAATTTTACAAATGCATTAAAAAGGTGGTAATATTTCGTACAATCTGCTTTTAAATCCACATTCCATATCATTCAAAGTTTAAATTATAGGGTAAATTTAACCATTTCTGTTTTAACGCCTAACGTGGGGTTAGAACGTGGGAATAGAAAACCACCATTTACTACTTTAAAGTTCTCTGGTTGTCACTGAGCTGCTTCTTTTACTCTTCCTTTTGTTTAAAAAAATTTGATATTACTTATGTGTACGTTCACCTACAGTTACAATCAAGCGAGAAAAACTGCGTAGAAATTAATTTACTCTCTCTTTGCTGTGTTTTCAGGTACAGGATTTCGATGAGTCAATGTGTGGAACTTAAAGTTGGCCAAATATGTGGCGAAGAAGCGAAGGATGCTTTTAGTATCCATTTAACTCCTAGACAAGATTTTCTGAAGCAAGCTTGCGAGCGCAACCGGGCTTCTGCGTTTGACATTTCATGGATATTAATGCTGCTTTATGCTATGTTTGTCCTTAAGTTGTCGATTAACAATGAGATTATTCATTAGATTTACTTATGCACATTCCTGTCTTTTCATAAAAAGTAAACAACATACAGAAGTATTGTGATTGGATCTTGTTAAATATTGTTTTCCCTCATTATTCCAATTGAACTAAGGGCGCATTTACATTTAACGACACGACACCGATAAATCGTATACGATTTCCGTGAAACGATATCGTGGAATGCAAAATATACATACGAAGCCTGGGCGCTTTTTCATTAGCCGATACGATAATGAAACTGTCGTTGCGAATCGGACGATACAATTTATCGGAACGTTTTATCCTGGGCACACACCTCTCTTACTTCATCGTGACGACATTTTGTGTTTGTTTTGGTTAAACGTTTTGCCGTTTGCTGTAGTCTACTGCGTTTTCATTTAAAGCTTAATTGTCGGCATGGCTTTTAAATTCTATATTGTAAACTTGTGTGAATGGATGGAAGGAAAGACCTTGCTTTTCGGATTACTGGCGGCGGTTGAGGGTGGGTCTTTATAACAATATATATATTACGAGAAATGCAGGAAATACATTTTTTATGTTAAGGTGTGTTGTACAACGGTGCCGGAAAAGCATTATTACAATTTTTAATTACATTTTTCTCTACAATTATGAAATAAGCATGATGCAAGCTTACAATTCTGATCTCATATGTAAAAAGCATGTTTAAATAGTCTCAAATTCTGTTCATAAAAAAGACAGAAATAATTATTATATCCAATAACTCGAAGGGGAATCAGTCTATGGGGATAATTGACCAATTACCGTGTAGAAGAATTTGAGACACGTTGAGCAGGAAGGCCTGTAATACACTTCCTCCTTTGATTTTTGCACCACGCCGGGGAAAATGTTTAAAATAGTGGACATACACTGACTTGTTTAATCGATGTAACTTTAGTTCTAAATAAAGTGGCGTGGCTAGTGCGTTCTAAAATTGAAGAGGAAAACGAGTTCTACAATACCTTTCAACAAGTAGACAGTTTTAAAAAAATTGTGTGGAGTGGATATATGTATTAAGAGAGACGTCGATATGATTCATTATGAAGTTAACATTGAGTTCAATTGTGGCAGGTACACAGGTTTAAAGATCAATTCAAGATGAACAAAAGTCTGTGTCTACACAATTTCTCAGTTAGGTTCGCGAAATATAGTTAGTTTCTTATCTATTTGGTAACTGTGGGTAGATCTTCAAATATACAAGTTTTAAATTTTATGTACTGGACTCAGTATTTTTCATAATTTGTCCGCCGTGGCCTGGTAACAAAGTGGTGATATTGTAATCACATAAATACTATTTTGACCTTCACCATCTAAAGAAAAGAAAGCTCTAGGTCATGATGGATTTACGATCAGCATAATTAAAGAATTATTAAGGCCGACCCGAAATGGTTCCAAGAAATATTAAATATTTGTCTGGAAAAGGACAATTCCCAAGAAGTTGGAAGAAAGCGAAGGTAGTGTTGATACCTAAAGGTAAGAGGATGGAAGAATGTGCGTCATATAAGTCAATTTGCCTGTTACCGACATGGGAAAAACTACTGGACAAGTTAATGACGGGAAGATTGGTGTACTACTTAGAAGTGAATAAGAAAATTGAAAGTGCCCAGTATGGGTTTAGAAAAGGAATGAGCACAAAAGAGGTTCTGAATGAAACAATAAAATTCATTAAACAAGAGAAAAAAGAAGGAAAAACTACTTGAATGATGTCATTGGATCTCAAAAATGCCTTCAATACCTTCAAATGCCTAAGATTAAATGAAGAAGAAAAAATACCAAGGAAAACAGCAAGTCTCATAACCAGCTTTCTAGCTGAAAGACAAGTTTGTACTGGAGGAACAAAACCATTTGAATACAATGTGGGAGTACCACAAAGTTCTTGCTGTGGACCCATACTGTGGTTGCTTATAGCAAATGAGGCATTGAAGGAAGACTTCAGTATACATCAAGATCCCGCAATACAAGCTTTTGCGGATGACTTTTTGTTACTAATTGGTGTAAAAACAGTTTCCCACCTTGAAAGAATGGGAAATAAGTGTCTCAAAATAATGGAAACATGGGCTCGCAAATATAGCTTGGAATTTTGCCCTAGAAAATCAAAATTCATGCTATTTTACGCAAATTCAAACTATGAACCAAGATTAAAGATGAATAATCAAAAGTTCTCTCAAACCCAAGAATTGTTGTTCGATACAGGACTAAGATTTACGGATCATTTGAACAAGATGAAAGAGAAAGCAACTTGCTTCCATCATAAGCTAAAGAGGATAGCAAAAGCGACATGGGGGTTGAATCCCGCTATAACGAAGATTTACTTGGTTTGGTTAATTAACGTCGCACTAGAGCTGCACAGTGGGCTATTGGCGCCGGCTCGAAGGAAAGACCCGGGAACACATACACATTCATTCATACCTGCACCTCATTATTTTTGAACTATGGTCAGATGACGTGGAAACACCTGAACTGGCACCCAACGCCTTCAATAGACGTCGGGACTATGGACCCCGATCAAATTTATCGTGCGCCAGTCCCGTATACACGCCGTTAATTTTTGCGGATGTTCTGGACGACTTTTCTAGTATTTTGTAGCAAAGCTGCCTCCGATCACAAGTTCACTACTTTTTACTTTTCTTTGTCAAGTCCATGGCATCGAACCGGGAACCTTCGTATTCCTAGCTGACGCCCTTAACCGCTCGACCACGGAGGCCTCAAGATTTACTTGGGAGCTACGGAAAAACTTATTGGATACGGTTCACCTGTATGGTATAGAGACTTAAAATATATAAATGTGAAACTACAACAAATACAAAGAGCTGCATTAAAATAATTATTTTCTAACCGTTTGAAAGAAATATCGAAATGGTACGTTTGTTATGTGCTAGCTATTTCTTAACACTATACCAGTTTTTAACTCGGCTACGCTTTCGGTCAGGGTCAGAGTTGCAACCTAAAAAAAAGACATGTGTAAAATCAATATAACTTCACTTAGTCAGCCTATGGGGATAAATAATGTACCATCGTGTGCAGGATAGTGACTTTTCGAGACGGTCTATTTTTAACCTATTTCCCTCTCTGACCTTCGTACCGCGTTGGTAAGGAGCACGCAATTGTTGCAATATACAATTCAAACCCCATAACTCCATGTGCAATCAGCATATCGTCGTGTACAGGAAGGTGGAATGCATCAACCAGGACGATTGTTAAACTAAAAAAAAAGTTTGTTAATTTGTGCGAAAACATTTTTTAAAAATTCATATCGTAATAATCTCAAGTTATTTGTAAGTTTTTAAATGTTGGCCAAATTTATTGAAATTTAGCAGGAATCCTACTTACTACGGGAAAAGTCTATTTTTCAAATAGAAATTAAATCGAACAGTATTTGCTTAATTAGAATACGAGGTACTGGAAAATTATGTAATTCCAATTTACACTTTCACCTGCTATGTTTTAGTCTTCAAGATTAAGTCCATTAATTACATTTGTTAACACAAAACAGCAAGCCTTTTTCTGGTTTAATACTCGAGAGTTGCAACACATAGCAGCAGATTTAACACATATACAAACATGCATGTAATGACCAGTACATAATAAAAAAAATGGTTAAATAAGGAGGAGAAATGGCCATAACTGTTATTATAGTCATAAAGGGTGGAAAAATTATTTGTAAAATAAGGGAAAATGGGACCACATTCTAAAAAAAAAGAGGACTTTTAAGAGCGTTCATCACACAATTCGAAACTAAGAATCGCGATCAGCGCCCTCTACATACTCGTTTCAGAAGGCGGGGCGACAAACCGAATAACTGAGGGGGAAAAAATTCTCCTCCGCGTTATAACAAATAGTTCCGACTTGAAAATAAAATTATTTACTAATTCTTTCAAATATCCTCTTTAAACTATCGACTCTAGACATTTTAAACAGGCTATTCTATTTTTCGTGTAATTATAAAGTATCTTTTTGCTTTATTTGATACATGTTAAGGTAGAAAGACCACGCCTTTACCACACCCCAATGTCTCTTTCAAACCAATACTGGATAACCAAATCTCCCCTCACAGTAAACGCGGAGGTAATTACTCGTAAATGAACTCTGCTATACTTGTCACTGCAAAGAGTCCTTTCTTCCCCTGTCGTCTTGCCTGAAGGGGAGGGGTAGAAGGACAATGGCATTGTATGAGGTAGTTCCAGTACCCCCAACTATCCCGAAGGCTATAAGACGCGCAAAGAAGGTCTCCGCGATGCTTCTTAGATCTGTAGCCCTGAGAACAGGTCTGTCAGGACAGGTCAGGGGCTATATAAACTAATAAAATTACAGAAGGGCAATATGTGTTTGTATTTATTTAATCCCATCTAAAAAACTAATAATCCGATTTCGATGACACAGTTCGAAGTTAGAATTCAGATTCCGATGGTTAAACTAAATTTCCCAAATATAAGCTATTCTAAATTTAACTAATTATTTTTATGATTATATTTACTTGTTGTTAATAAAAAGTATTTGAAAATTGTGAAAACTAAAAAAAATATTTGTTTAATTTTTAAAACTCAAAAGCCGGCTATGCATACAAGCTCGTTTCTTCGAAATCAGTAGTGTAAAATAAATATGTATTAAAATAAACTTACAGTATACAATTTACAATTTGGTAAAATCAAAATATGTGTTATATTAACAAAATAATAATCTTACTGTTTACAAGCCTGGAAAAACGAAACCTTAAATAAGTAGAAATGTTATATTTCTATTTGGCAATATTTTATTTAAAACAAGTCAAATGTAATCACTGTAATATATTTGCTAACTTTCATATGTCTAAACACAACACAGCTCTTGTCCCAATGTGGAATTTAAAATTAAACCAAGGTGAACACGCCGATTTCCTTACCTAATATCCCAGGGCTTCTCACCGTTTTTCGACTACACACACAATGCAATTCGCCACAAAAGAAAGAGTCCCCCGTCCCCCCCGCCTCACTGAGGTCCATTCATTGGGAATCATCAATCAAGCTGTCGAAGGGAGGAGTCTCGAACTACGATGTATTCCTACATTAGAAGACGGACAATCGTTTTTTTTAAATGCTTTTTTTTCTCCAATATTTCTAATAATTACATTTCTATAACTTTCAAAAATGCAAAAGTGGTACCAACGGAAAGAGAATAAAAAGATCTAGGCTTCGGCTTTTTTTTATTTTTCGTTGTGATAATTTAAAAGGTATTTATTAGCGTCTAAATATAAACATTCGAGGAAAAGGATTTTTGTAAAATAAATTAAAAATACTTCCAATCAAATTATCAAAAATCTTAAAACGCCATTTCACAGAAAACATTTCAAACTTTTATATGTTAAAAAAATAACTTGAATATTTTTAAAACTCTTTGAGATAAAAGAAAAATAGGAATGTCCTATACTTTAACATTGAGAATTCGAAATGTAGGTGGCGTGTTGCGAACAGCCTTAAGTACTTCAAGTAACAAACTTCCTGTAACTCAAGTAACAGGACTTCTAGGGGAAAAAAGGGGACCTGTATTTCAGGAATTATGGAGATGGGCTAAATACAGGACCAGCAACACTTTTTACATATGTCCCTAGGGAAAAAGGGACCAAACACCTTAAAAAATAGGGACCTATAAAATTTAAATCCGCGTTAAATTTTAAGTCCTCAATGTGAGTGACAAAATTATAGGAAAAACGCAATAGAACAAAAAGAGTTTTAAATATTAAAAAAAGTTACATTTTCTATGTTACAATACAGGTTAGCCGCGCACTGGCAACTATCGGACATCCATCTGAAATATTTAGTTGCATGCAACTGAAAAATTCAAATTGTATCCGTTTTCTCTATACCGCGCTAACAACTTTGTCAAATAATCGATTTTTTTTTCTTAATATATAATCAGTGATTTGATTACATCAGTCACAAGTCCGTGACTTTTCACTTACCGAATTCAAGAGTTAAATAACTATTAGTTAAATAGTGTACAGATTATAAATAGATACATTAAATATCCCTATTCCCAAATCATAGTAACATGAACACATTAAAATAATATCATTTCATTTCCAGTTTTATAACATCAATTCCATTCTTCCAAGTTCTTCGAAAGTTCTGCATGTAGCACGATCACACGAATAATCTGAAACCCCTAAAAGTTAGGAAATTCAACTTCTAAAAACCCCGAGTTTGGAAAATGTATGCCTGCAAAAAATTAATATTATTAACAAATGAAAGCTGGGGAAGATTAGAAATTGACTAACTTGTAAGATTACATTTAAATTAGACCAAAGAACGGATATTGCAAGATGAAAATGTCGGTAAGTTGGAACTGGGAATTAATTTTCAGCACTGTTGAGTTGGGAATTTCGAATAGTTGGGTTGAGAATTTCGAATCGTTAAAAAATTTCTGGTTTCTTTCTACTGAAAAGCATAAACATTCCTCATTTACTTTTCGACGACATCATTATATACTTAAGAATTTGTGGAAATACACTTTCAAATAAAAAGTTTGGGATAATTGAGGAAAAAAAATAATAAAAAATTATTCCTTAAAAAATATATTCTGAAGTTAAAAGAAAAATACTTAAGAAATCCATTATGACCGAAACATTATCATTTTAAACATTTTTGTTAGGTGAGCGAGGGACCCTTCCAGAGGCGCGGGGCCCGGCGCAACCCTGCTAAGGGCTGTCCTGCGTACACTCAATAAGAGAAGAATTAGAGAGGACCTTGTTCAGTTATTCCAATTTATCAAATTGGGTGATGTAGAGGGACGGACGTTAGAAAGCATTTTTTATCAGTATTAATAGTCATTTTAAACTGTATATCATGAATGTTAAAAATTCAGAATATATAGAATAAATAAAATAATAAAACTTTAAAATATAAAATATGAAGCAATTATTAATTCATCTCTATGAAAATTGTAAACACATTTTAGAAAATGTAAAACAAATACAAATTTTTCAAATAATGACATTACATTCATGCAAGAATTCATTTGGGGAATTGCAGGTCAATTTAACTAAAATTTCAGAATGGGCTGTTTATTGCGTTATGTCATTTTATATTAAAGTCTTACAAAGGGACTCAAAAATACTAAGGTGTCATTATCTGCAAAGTTTTGAAATTAGTGAACTGGGCGTTTTTTGCTAAATGGCGACATCAATGTGGGGAAACAAATAAAAAGGTGAATATAATGTTTGTATTTATTGAAAGAAATGAGTTATTTAAATCTGAGGAGGTAATTTTACCATTCTATAGAACTACTTATTCGACATAAAATACTTATTAATTGCCAAAGTTCAAACATTAAAGATAATTTTGCAACTTTAAATAATCCCATTTAAATTTCACTTAATACAATGATACCGATATAAATATATTGTATTTTTCCTGTGACAAAACTTGCTGGATGTTGATTCCAAGAAATATTTTCTGTTGCACAGCTCATATGCGTTGTATCAGTTCAAAAACACACAAGAAAGGTTGAATTGGTCAATACAAATTTTAAAATTCTTTTAAAGGAAAAAAACTTATTAAAAAAGAAGGATTAGAGGGAATCTTTTAAAAGGGTTTGTTTTTAAAAGGACATCAATGCAGGACAGCTAGAAAAAAGGCAAATAGACTGTTGGGATTTATTAAAAGATCATCATTTAAATCGAAGGAAGTAGTTTTTACCAATGTAAAGGAAGTCTGATTAGGCCTCATTTCAAATATGCAGTATACAATTCTGGCCAAGTTTTTAAAAGGATATTGATATCTTAGAACAGGTTCAACATAAATATTGCTACGAAAATTATTCAGAGTACTTCAGGAATGAATTATGGAGATAGGCTAAATACGTACACAATAAGAGAAGAGTTAAGAGTGGACCTTGTTCAGTTATTTCCATTTTTAAAATCAGGTGAATTAGAAGGATTGAAATTTAATACAGTCATGGATTTAATTTATACAAAAATTATGAAAGCATTTAAAAAAATAGTAATATAATAAGACTAGACTTAAATCGTAATAGTTTGGCTTGTTAATTTCTTTGACAGTGGGTAATTTAACAGACCATATAGATCAGCATTGGAGAATGGTGAGGATGTACTGGATAGAAAGGACAAACTTGCTTGGGCCTACAGCCTGTAGTTGGTCGACTTTATTTTGTATGCATATAATAAAGTACAATTTCATTTGCTTTTCTTCTCATTGCAAATTCATAATCTTAATAAATATGAAATAATTGCATAAATAAAAAAATTTTTTTCTATTAAATCGAACTAAAAATTTAAATGCCTAACTATTATTTTTGAATTAATAATGGAAAAAAAAATATAATGTAACGGAGTTTAAAAGGCAGCAATTAACATTAAATTCAATATCATGAACTAAAAAAATTCAGAATATACAATAAAAACTAATAAAAGTTTAAAATACAAAATATGAAGCAATTATATAAACAAATATACACAAATTATCAACACATTTAAGAAACTTTAAAAAAAAAAAAAAATGAAAAATACAAAGTAATTTAAATAATGACATGCCATCGATATCAATGCATGAATTTATTTGGGGAGTTTAGTTAAACTGGGATTATAAGGACCTTTGTATTAAATGCAAAAAATCTTGTATACAAATCTGTGGCAAATAGGGCTTTTTACTAATTTTCTACTTGCATACAAAAAGGTGTGTTCACACTAGTATAAAACATTTGAAAAAGGTTCATTAATATTAAAATGAATGACAGTCTTTTCCTTTAGAATTAATAATATAATAAAATAGGAAGGAAAAGAAACACTAATTTTCACATAAAAATTATGTTTTTCACATATTACATATTCAAAATTAAATAATTATTAATTGCCAAAATTTTGTCATTAAACTTTAATTTAACAACTTTAAAAATCCCAGTTACAAACCGATAAAAATCAAAACTATATTTTTATTTTGACAAAAACTTTCTTAAATCCAGTCCGAAACTAAATCCTGGCTATGCTATACATCTTAAAACGAATATTCTCATTTGTTATAGCGGGTTCAACATAGATAGTGCTACAAAAATGATTCAGGGTACTACGGGAATGAATTATGGAGGTAGGCTTAGAACTTTAAAATATATATTACTCAATATTTATCCAAAAGTGCTACTAGTTAAATTTGCAGAGACTCCTAGGAAACGTCTTTTGATAATATTTTAATTCTTCATAAAATTATGGGTGGGTACCATTAGTCTGGAAGTTAACAAATATTACTTCCACTTTTTAAAAAGGAATAAAAGGGAATTATCGCTCCAATAGTTTGACATCCGTCATTTGCAAGATATTTTAAACTTGGTTAAAAAATCATGTAAGGAACTTTCTCGAGACAGGGATTGCAAAGTGCCAAGTATGCAGTTTGAGTTTAGGGAGTTAGGATTTAGTACCATAAATCTTTTTTAATGTTATGATGAAGATTAAAAATTTGGATATTGGTAACAATGTAGATATAGTTTATATTGATTTTCGTAAGGCTTTTGACAAGGTTCCGCATGAAGCATTACGACATCAGGATAGGATTGGAATTTGGGTAAATATTCAGAAATGGATAAAAAACTGGCTTAAAGGCTAAGCAAAGAGTTCTTTCTACTTAAGTTACCCTTGGATGGAAGTCGAAAGCGGATTTGTTATTTATTATTTTTATTGATGATATTTATAAGAACATTCAATATCTTTGCAGATGATTTGAAAATCATGGGTACCATAAATAACAGAACAGGTCAAGCAATTGCAGATGGATTTAACTAAATTTTCAGAATGGGTTGTTTATTGGGGTAAGTTATTTAATATTATCGGGAGACTTAAAAAAAAAAAAAGGATTAAAAATAGAAAGGCCAGCAACATAGTTAGTGCGCTTGGCGTTTTAGTAAATCGGAATTTTAAATGGGGATATCAATGTGGGACATAGAAAAAAGGCTAATAGAATGTTGGGATTTATTAGAAATGTATCATCTAAATCAAAGGCAGTAATTTTACAACTAAATAAGGATCGCTTATTCGAGATATAATACTTATTAATTACTAAAATTCTGACATAAAAGACAATTTTGCATTTTTAAATAATCCTATTTAAATTTCACTTAAACTTTAATATCAGATATAAAGAAAATATATTTTTCCGTTGACAAAAACTTCCTTGATGTTGGATTCCAAGAAATATTTTCTGTTGCACACCATGGGCGATTATTAGTTCAAAGCACCCATTACAAAGGTTGAAAAGGGACATTAATGGGGTGGGGGCACTAGTAAAATGGCCAATAGAATTCACGTTGGGATTTATTAAATTAGGAGACAATTTTACCACTGTATAGGAGTCCGATTAGGTATAACAAAGGTTACAAAAATGATTTCGGAGTACTTTGGGGATGAATTATGGAGATAAGCATTGGGGAATCGTGAGGATGTGCTGGATTGACAGGATCAACTTGCTTGGGCTTAGAGCCTTTAGTTGGTCTACGTTATTTGTATTGTATAATACAATTTAATTTACCTAATTTAACTGCAAGGGACAAACTTAATTCAAGAAATGGTTTACTCGTCAGGACTGGAGTGCACATTTTCTAGGAAAGATATTGGTTCTTGTTTGAAGAGTATAAAACCTTTGAGGGTTACTAGGCCAGATGATAATTATCCAATTGTGATAGTCGAACGTGCAGGAGTTGGGAAAATGTTTTGTTGGTAATCTTTAATTCTTCACACAATTATGGTAATATACCATTAGACTGGAAATTAGTAATTACTCTACTTTTTAAAAAACGGCTTAAAATTATTAGGGTACTAATCTTTTTAAATTTTAAGATGAAGTTATTCAAGGTTTGGATGGTGGAAACTATTTTCAAAAGACTTTGGATTAGAAAAAATTGTCTAACTGATAGAAAGCAAAGAGCTCAACTTAGGGAGTTGTTCATTATTTTTATTGATGATATTGGCAAGAACCTTGCAAGTAGTATCAATATCTTTGCATACGATTTAAAAATCATGGGTACAGTAAAATAACAGAACAGGTACATCAATTACAGATAGATTAAACTACAATTTCAGAACAAGCTGTTTATTGGGGTATATCATTCAACGTTAAAAGATGTCAGAGGTCTTACACGCGAGACTCAAAAATACTAAAGAGTCTTGTAAGATCCTTTCTTTTCGGTGCATAAAGCTTGTAAAACAATCTTAACAAAAAGTTACCTCTACAGTCGCAAATAGGCTTCTTTCTAATTTTCTACTTGGGAACAAAGGTTAATTCATATAAGTATAAAAAATTGTGAAAGTCATTTCGGCGACTTTTTAAGAGGCTCAAAGTTTTTAAGGAGCTTTTGAAATAAATATCTAAGGAGCGCATGAACTCTGCAATAGGTAGGAATTAATCATGTAATAGGAAAAAAAATGCTCTACTTTATAATTTAATACATTGAAATTGTGTTTTTCACATAATATTTCCATTTATAATACCTATTCGAAACAAAGCATATTTATTGCCAAAATT
Source organism: Troglohyphantes excavatus (assembly GCA_963932185.1). NCBI lineage: Eukaryota > Metazoa > Arthropoda > Arachnida > Araneae > Linyphiidae > Troglohyphantes > Troglohyphantes excavatus. The sequence continues at coordinate 65,762,633 of OZ010667.1, forward strand.
CTGATACGAAACATAATTTAGCAACTTTAAATAATCTTGGTTAAATTTCACTTAATAAAATTAAATATCTGATATAAAGCAACATTACATTTTTCATTTGAAAAAAAAAAAGACCTTTGCCTTTCAGACAACGGAAATTTAAATCATGATGAAGTAGGTCATTTGACGTTGATTCTGAGAAATATTTTCTCCTGCACATCTTGCACGATGCATCTGTTTAAAAAACACAGAACAAAATTTGAATTGGTCAATAAAAATTTTAAAATTCTTTTTAATTAGATTTTGGCAACCATTTTAGTTGTATCTTGGTACATTTAAGTTTTCAAGGCTATTTGAGAAAAAAATAAACATTAGATAAAATAAAACAATATTTTTATTTACAATTTTTAATATATACAAAAAAAAATTATATACAATTAAACAATTTTGATCAAATTAACATTTTTGAAATATAATTCACATTTGAAATCTTCAACTTAATTTCATAAGGCTAAATATTTACAATTTTTAATATTACAAAATTATATACAAATCAAGTGCACATTTTTGAAAATCAATGCATTTTTTTTAATGTAGTAGAGCTAAAGAAACAAAAGTTTGCATGCTTGTTTTCAAACAAATCCTGTGTTCCTTATCGTATTGTCGATAATTTTTTTAATTCCGAGAGAAGGGTCGCATTTACTTTGGCCAGATCTAACATTTTTACAAAGTTCTATATTTGAATTCCATCTCCCAACTGTTTAGCAGGATTCGTCCCGTCGAAGTGGGAAAAACAGAGCAGGAAAGTGGGAAGGAAATTAAATTTAACTTTGAATTAACATTTGCTAAAAAAAAATCCTTTTCAGTGTAAGAGAACTGTTTTTCTGAAGAATGTACAGGTTGAGTAAAAACAATGGCGTTTATTAAATGAATGGATGGGGGGTAAAGGGGAGACCATTTCCACTTTTCCTAAATGAAAAAAAAATTTAATATATGAAATAAAAAAAATATTTCTTATTCTTTCTTTTTGTACTAGATTAATTAATTCTATCCAGATTATTTTCTATAATTCAACATATTTCATATATCCACACGCACTGTTTATAAAGATAGACAAAAAACTTCCCGCACACTTAGCAAAGAAATTTCCGAACGCTTCGGATAGTAAAATCCTTGACAATGCCGCGTTTCCAACCCATTTTAATATGGACTCGACCGAAAAATAAGGAGCCGGACAATAGCACGACTTATCACAATGAAGTGTGCAAAACAATGAGGTAGCATAAATGGGAATTGATTAATGAATTTTCTAAAAAAAATTGGATTGAAAAGATAGGGAATGTGTGAACTATTTGTTTTTAATAGCATACTTGGAATTTTTCTAACATCAAATAAGAAAATAGGGAAAATATAAGAATACATTAGTTTGGATTTTTAAAAGTTTGTATAAATTTTTAGTTCTTTATTTTGTTTTTATATTTTTTATTTGATTTGTTTTTATATTTTTTTTATTTGATTTTTGTTTTTATATTTTTTATTTGACTTGTTTTTTATATTTTTTATTTGATTTTTGTTTTTTATATTTTTTATGTTGATTTTTGGTTTTTATAATTTTTGTAACAAAAACAACATGTAAATTTTCTTTTTTGGGAAAAATTTTCCCTGGGGCACGACCAAAGTCCAAACCCCTGCAATAAAAAAAATATGAAAACTTGGCTGTTATTATTGGGGCTTAAACAATACATTTCCTGTCATCAGATCCCCTTCAAACTTTGAAGGTAGTAAAAAAAAAGACTGGGAGAAAGAGGGAGGGGGGATATAATAACCTTATGGGTCATTAATGATTTAAAAATAACGGCTTAAAATATAGATCAATTGGGACTTTCAATGGAGATCGTTATATCCATTCAAAACCATTTACAACTATAACCTACAAGCTCAATCGCTACTAAGTTCATCGATTTAAATTAAAGGTTTTTTTTGTTTAAGATACATGCCATTTGAATTCATTTTGTTTGATCCATAACTCTCATGTTGAACGTTTGACACTTTTAAAGAGTTGAAAAAGTCAGAAGTTTATGTACTTTAGAAGGCTGAACATTTTTCAGCATTTAACATGGGAAAATTTAATTTTAAGTCCTACTGTTACGAAAAATTATCTAGTTTTAAGTTACTTGACAATGCATATTGGCAAATAAAAGTAAAACAATATTTTAAAAATTAAAGGAAGGGTCTGTTTGTTGAACACATACTTTCTCCGCTTTAATTTAAAAGGGTGAAAATAGAAGTACTACTCATCCTTAATATCTGCGCCCGAGGCTCCGATTTGTAGAATTTTTTTTAAAAATGATTTAAGAATTTTAGAAATATTGCAAATATATCACATCTTTAAAAAAATAATTCCACGATTTAGAATAGTTCTTTTGTAGCTTAGCTGATAGCGAGCAAGACTTCGGAACAATAGGTTCACAAGTTCTAGTCCCAACAGGATAACGTATGCCTTCAAGAGGTTCTCCAACAAAGCAGGGCCACAAAGGCCAGTTTTAATTATAAATTTGATAAATACAAATTTCCTCTTTGAAAGCTCTTCTCGAGAAAGTTCAGTGGTCATACAATGCAATGATCCAAAGAACCTACAACGCAGAGGCTAGCACTCCGTTTGCACTCGATCCAATTTTCAAAAAACAAATCTGTACTCTTATTTCTTCATTCCAACTACTTATTCCAACTTGAAAATACAATACTAAATTTAAGAATATTTCTGTATTTAAAATCTCAACGATCTACACCATTCAAAAACTGCCTCTCATTTGGTCTAATTATGAACAATCTATGCAATTCAAAAAATGCTTCTCGCCATGCCATGAGACATTTGGCGCAACGTTGGTCCAATTATGATCGAGCAAGATATAGTAAAATGATAAATAAATTTAGGAGAATTTCTATTTTTAAAATCCCAACAATCTATAAATTCAAAAACTGTTACTCTTAAAAGCCTATCGGGCTTCAATGTATAGACATTTAACGAAACTTCATTTGGTCCAATTTTGATCGAACAAGCTGCTTATATAGTAAAATGATTCGAATATGTATTATTTCTACAGTATAGATCTATTTCAAGCCTCTTATACACATTGATTATTAATATGCATGATGTAAAGATGATAATTTTTGGGAGCGCAGACGAATTGAACATCAATCTCAAATATAATTTTAACAATTCTATTTCGCATTTGTAATATTGACAATTTTGATTTTGCTATTTGATAATTTTTAAATAATTGCCTAATTATTTGGATCAAACAAGATTCAGTACAATTATATGTACAAACTTTTGGCATTTTCTTAAAACGATTTCATTTTATTTTAGGTAACGATAGAATAGTCAATAGTTTGGTATAATGATTTTTTTGTCTATCAAACGTGCAGCATCTATTCTGTAATAAATTTACGAAGACAAATTAAGGAATTGCAACACTTGAATATAGTTTATAAAATTTCTATAGAAAGATATACATCTTTTAATTGGTACTTGTAACAATATTTGTATCTATAAAGGTAACAATTTTAATAAATATTATAAATTTAATTTTAAAACTGTGCACCTTAGATTTTTCATCACAATGATTGTTGCTTAAATCATGAACACTTAGATGTTTTAACACTGTTGATTTGTGTTGATTCTTCTACTAAATCGGAGTTTTTTTTTTTAATCTCATTAGTTATGCACTTAACTCCAGGGAAAGGTTCAAACATAATCTCTTTTTTTCAGGCAAGACTATGGAATTCATATACTTCTCCTAAAGCACAATCAAATATGGCAAGTTGTGTCTCTTGCTGTTTAAAAATACATCACAATACTGCTGAGTAATTAAAGCAAATTTTCATTTTGAAAAAGATCCCCGATTTAATAGATTTAAATTAAATCTGATAACAGGAAATGTAATGTATAGGCAAGTCAGCAAAATTTGATATAAAACATTATAATATTTACACCAAGATGAAAAAGTTGGATTTCATAAAAAGTTTTGTTAATTTTTTTTCGTAGTTACATTAGTTATTTTATTTGGGTTTAGTTGCATTTATAAGGTACAATTGCGTTTTCAGAATTTCCCGATTTTTCCCCATCCCATTTAAATAGTGTACAGGGGTCGGATGGTTGGTTTCTTAGTTTTTGGTGGCACGCAAGGGCCATTTTTGGCAATGCTGCGTCAAGACAGGGTTTGTACAAGTGACTTCACGTGCACAATTGGAATACAATTCCCTATAACTGGATCATTTGCTGGACACATTTGAAATGTGTGCAGAACTTAAGGGTACGAGAATTTGAAGACGTCACTTACTTCAGGATCCGTTTGCGGAATGGACAGGGACAGGCCAAAAGGAGTGATGGAATAAGGAGTGGTGCTAAATTTGAATTGAAAAGGATCTTTTTCCTGATGATTACTAGAGAAAATATGCATATAATTACTATAATATGTTTTGGCTACTAAGCGGTATATATCACAAGAAACAAAATATCCTAAGAATTGTCCATTTTCCTCAGAAAATCAACTAACCCCATATTCTATTATTACAAACTATCATTTCGCTAACTGATATGGGTTTATGCTTGTAGTTTTAGGTTTAAAACAACCCAAAATATAACTACTAAATAATCAGAGCATGAATACTTGAGAAAAACCTCTGATCTCCAAACTCCATTTTAGCTAGACATCATTTAAGTAACATCGGACCATTTTTATTTTTATAATTATCCACACATAATAACTATGTTCTTTCAAAAGCATAGGAATGGGATGCAACTGTTTCATAAAAAGAATGTAAATAGAAAACATGTTCCTGGACGGCAAAGGGTTAATCATTAGAAATTACGAGTGCCTCGTGAAGGGACCAAGTAAATTGAATTCTTCAACATTTACTAAATAAATTAAAAATGGGGTCAAAATTCTTTAACTGGAAAATTAATTACACTCATGGTAAAATTGATATAAATTATTTCTATAGTTTAGATCCCTTTTGTGTCTCTTAAACGCACGACTATCTCAACAGTTGAGGGATCAAAAGATAGGGCATTTCTAGGAATCTAAAAATTAACAAAGGTTTGTTTTAAAATAAAAATATTATCAAAATCCAATTAGAACGTGCCTTTGAAGTTCGGTAGTACACAAGACTTGCGTAAAATAGGTCCAGACGGGTGCAACACATTTTTTACATGTGCCTTTCCAAAAAATATTCCAATAAGAATAGGAACAGTTGAAATTCTAATCGCAGTAATATTAAAAATGAACCTTTAGAAGTAAATTAGGAAATGTGATTAATAAATTTATTATTTATTTAGCAGATTCATTCTGACCAGCAACTTGCTTAGAATAGCTTCTTCTATATACTAATAAAAGAAAGCTGGTCTGCCCATGAATGGCAAATCATCCCTCTGCGTATAAGTATTTTTAATACTAGAGACGTTTTCCCGAGGCTCGTAATTCATAAAATTCATTCCGTTATTATTCCGTTTCAGAAATACTGCATATGTATTTTAGAAAATACATAATAAAAAAAATGTATGATTCTAGAACATGCCTTTGTAGCTTAGTCGGTAGTGCGCGTTACTTCAGAACTTTGTATTAATTCATCTTGAAGGGTTAAGGTTCAGGCAAAAATAAAACTTATTTCTTTGCACAATTCTCAAGAAAAGCGACTCTTGAATTTATCACTTACATATAAATTAATGTACAATTTTTGCTAACCGCCAACAAATTGAGCTCCTTGGAACCACTTGGTCTCGCCCTACAAACTTGTAAATAGGTGGTTTTCGTGTGATATTTGAAACTATTAAAATTTATATCTTCTATTTTGGGTTCAGTATTCTTTTACTGGCCATCAATTGATCATGGTAACATTAATGCAGTAAATTAAGAAACAAAATTTATTATTCATCCACAAACTAAACTTCTTCCTTTCCGAGTGCTAAAAGATGTTCCACAGCTGTCAATTCCTCGAGAGGTGTACAATGAGATAAAACGCAATCATTCATTGCACTTAGTTAATTTAGATGCTAGCAGTTAAAAAATTATGGTAGATACTCTCGATTGAATTGACGAACTGAACAACTCTTTTGATGCAAAACTCGGAAAGGTTTGTTCAGAATTGAAATCTCGGAGATGCTGTTTTTGCACTCTAGAGGGCGACTCTCAGTCGCATGAATAACGACCTCTTTTGTTTTTTCTCTCGATTCTTCAATTTGAACATAAACGCTTTTTTCCCCGATTGCTGTCCTTCATTCCAACTTTATTTAAAATTTATTCATTTTTACTTCTCTTCTTTTTAATTTATATGACTTTGGTATCAAAATATCTAATAATACTTCCTTGTTCCATAAAGTGAGTTCCATCGAGTGTAAAGGATTAAAAATCCAATATAGAAAATTGGATAGTCCATAGAAAAAATTGGTCGAAAGAACGTTTAGAAAGGAGCCTTGCGGTCAGCAAAAATTTATCTAATTAAATGATGGAATAATACTGTTAAAAATGCATGATTATTTTGAAGGAAATTTTTGTCCTTCATGGAACAGACCTGGGCTAAATGCTCAGATTAAATATTTTGTCACAAACTGAGGAAATTTGTCCTTGTTTAGTGAAATTTATTCTGTCAAAAATTAGGACAGATAATGTCAAGCAAGTATCAACGGTTTGTCTCAAACTACGGATCTCTTGGTCTGAAGACATGTGCGCTACCGACCTTGCTAGAAAGGCCTAGATTTGTGGCAATACATACAACAAAAATTTAACTGATATTACTGAAAAGAAGTTAAATTACTTTTGTTAAAAAAATTGGAAATGTTTTGTTTTGACGAAGTCAATCAATTGAATGACGAAACGATTGTTAGGCTTTGACGATCACTGAATGGTTAAAAAATGGGTTCTTTCCGAGAGTGTACATTTGCACTCAGCCTCACTGCTGATAAGGGCGGTCTTGATCATCCTGATATTGCCTATACAAATGAATAATTTAGAAATTGACAATTTTAAAAATCCTATTTTCACGCTGACATGCAATTTATTTTAGAAAAAATTATAAGACTTTGAAAAAATTGTTAATTTTTAATAACAATTCCTGATTTGTCAAGTCATTTTTAATTTCTCTTGATAATTTCCCAAGTTTTCCATTTAAGCAACAAACCCTGTCCGTTTCTCCTACTGTTTTCTTAAAACATACTTCATTTTGGCACAAGTTTTTTTGTTTTGTTTCAAGGTTTAAAATAAGTGGTTCCCATTACAAATAATAGAGAAAACATAAATTTCAATTTAAACTGCCTCCACTCTCAAATGTATAAAATACACTTGATTTCAATCAAACACTTTTTTTGAATTTTTGTGCGTTTGTATTCCTCAGATTCAAGTTTCTTAACCATTGGTTAATGCTTTAACGGTGGACAAGTGGAGATGGTCATTCTGAGGGGAGGGGAGAGATAGTTGCAGGCACTAAAAAGGTTAGGGGATATTTGATTCAACTGCACAAATTTATTAAACAGGGGTTTGTTGAAGGTTTAGATTCTAATTCAAATATAGACATGTATGCTAGATTAATTTGCGTGGATTAAACAAATGACATTTTCATTGAGAAGGGATTTTTGTTAACAGGGTGATTGACAAATGGCACAACTTGCCAGTGGATATTAATTCTACAGGAATAAATAATTTCCAGGATTTTAAAATTTAGCAAGTTCTTTCGGGGAGGAGGAGAAATCATAAGTTTCCCCCTGCTCTGTTTACCAAGCTTTGTTGGTACATAGAAATCTGTTTTTCTCTAGTTGTACGTCATGAAATATCATGGCCGAAGTAAATGCTGAAATGAGCAGTCTAGTTTCAAAACCATATAAAATCCATTGTAATAAGTTTTACAGGAGACACTATAAACAGATGACAACAACATACTTTTGAATCTAAAGCCACGAGTCTGAATGTTTAGACTGATCAATACCACTTTTGATCAATACATCAATACCACTTTGCAAGGCATTGTAGTACATTGAGAACTTATGAAAAATATTTTTAAAAGAACATTTTGCAAAATATTTGGATCAGATTTGAAAAAAAGACGACTCAAATACTTTTGGAAGTTGGAGTGCATAATTAAAATATTAAAATTAAATTATTAATTTTAATGAAAGTAGATATTTATATAAAACTAAATGTTTAATTTAAATGAAACTAAGTTTAAATGAAAATTTAAATGAAAGTAAGTTTAAATGAAATTATTTTAAATGAAAAATTAAATAAAACAAATTTAAAATGATTCTGATTGATGTATGCATCAATTAATTAATAGGAGGTAACAAATATAAGAACACTTTTGAATATGTGGCTCATCAAGCACATTGCACCTGAACTCGGCAGTCAATAAATTGTACTCGATGAAAGATTTAAAGAGTAGCTTCCTGAGGTATGGGGAAAATGGCATATTTCCCACACATTTCACATCAAGGTGTGTTTGTTGAAACTCTGTGTTGTGAGTGCACCCAAGATTGTAAAAGTGCACCCGAGATCCATAGCAGCACCCGATCGAAGACTCTGGAAGGCCTGCATGGGAGGTTGTTGTTGGGTCTTGATGTAGCCCCTATAGAATGGCAGGACTTGCACCCTGTAAAAACACCAACATTCACTTAGAACACATTTACATGAATTATTTTGCAGATTACAAAGTTTGCAATTTAGATTAGAAGAAACTTCCCGACGTTAAATTTTTCCAAAAGAGCCTATATATATAAATTCATTCTGATGGTTTTCTTTTAGTAACAATGATGCATAAAATTTCAAACTCGTCTCTTAATATATTTCATACAAATTTTGCTCTAATTTAATTCAAGAAAACTACATAAAACATATGGTTTTCTAACAAACAGACAGACACAATGACAATATTACCTGGTACATGGTGATCAGCAAATTTCCAAGTTGACAATGTAGTATCCAGGTTCTGTTGGCTTATAGCTCAGTCACAAGTGCCCTTACATTGGATGTCAGTTTTGTTTGGACCTTGCACTGAAAAAGTGAGATTTCCAAACCTTAAAAAGAGTAATATTAATAATAAATATATATTTCTTTTCACTAAATGAATTATTCACAAACTTTTTAAATGAAAATGGGGTCTGTCATTTAGATGACATTCATAAACTACTAAAGTAAAAAAATAATTTCAAAGTATCAAAACATACAAATTTATTACTTGAAACATTTATTTTATATAAATAAAAAAAATTAGAAAGGTGTTATTTTCCGGATGTCAGATTTTCCTTCAAATGGAACATGAAATCAAAATTTTACTTGCACTAAAATTATTTGTTCTTTATTGAAAACTTAACATTTAGAAGTTGGTTGGTTAAATTAATGTCACTAGAACTACACAAAGGGCTATAGGCTATGGTTTGGGATTTAACCCGAAGGTGTGGTGGTCATATTAAACAGCAGACACCACCACACAACCTTGGCAATAGCTTTGTCAACTATTACAATATATGGCATTGGGGCAAAAGGTCACAACTTCAATGTCATCTCAGCACACATTGCTATAAAAGGAAGACCTGGGGACAATGCCTCACACTTTTTGCCCTAGACAGATGATAAAGTCGCATATCAAGATCAGAGCACACTTCCGACCAGGTCATGATAGATCACTCACCAGCCTCCTTTCGCTAGTGTCTTCCCCTTTTTGGTGTTGCCAGTGACGACCTCACTGCCATCTCCAATCTCCTGATCGAGGACAATGACCTCGAAAGGGCTCTTTTGGATATAGTTGCCCTGCTGTTTCACGTTCACAAGGTGCTGGCCAGCTTCACGGGGGAGAAACGAGATGCCTGTTAAAGAAACAAACGAGATACGACGTTAAATTAACCCTTTGCACGGAGATGATTGTGGATTCTCATAAAATTTATAAAAATTTCATGATTAAAAGCAAGTGGGTAGAAAAACTAAGTAACGTAAATATGCAGATTGCGTAAAGATGCAATTGTTTAAAATTTTGGCTAATTCATAAATATAAACCATGAAAATACGCCACAATTAAAATTCTTGAAATCCAAGTCAAAGGATTTATGGAAGATAATCTTTTACTAAAAAATGCATCTACAATGGCTTAGTTTTGCAAACATGATTGCAACAACTTGATCTGGTAGTAGTGAAAAATATTAAATCTTAATTGTTTCACATCAATTCCTAACATTCAACAAGAGAAATGAGTTATGTAGTTTTTACCTTATATTGTCTTCAACAAATTGTCAGTCATGCAGTATTAATTTCTCAAGCTGCCATCGAGTTGCTAGAAGTGACCCCTAGGTGAGGTAGACTCTTTACTAAGGTAAAATAATAAAGTCAATGAAGTGCCCTTGAAGGTGTTCTATTTAAGGGAGCAGGTGTGGTCCAGCTCAGTATAACAATTCTGAAATAAAAAATATGAAAAAATTCAATAAAATAGTACAATTATATATAAGGAATTTATATTAACCCAATTTATATGATTTTAGAAATATTGAAGGAGAGATTGATCCTTTGTTTAGAAATGGTTCTGGATTCTCGTAAAATTAATTTATAAAAAATTTTATGATGAAAAGCAGCGGGTAGGAAGCTGAGTAATGTAAATATACAGAAATGAACCTGGGAAAGTTGTTAAAAATCACAGGATGGAACTACAAAATTTTAGTAATAGTATTCACAAATGCACAGGGTATATTAGCATCCAAAAGCTTTTTGTGTGTGTCTCGATGTTCTAAATTTGAAAATTAATTTTGAATATAGCTTAAAAGAATTGCTGTACTTTTTTACTGACTAATTCAATTTCAATGGCTAATTCTTAAATATCATAAGCTAATTATAAATGAAAATATACCACAATTAAAATTATTGAAATCCCAAGTCAAAGAATTTTTGGAAGATAAGAATTTTTTACTAAAAAATGCATCTACAATGGCTTTAGTTCTGTAAACATCATTACAACAACTTGATCTGATGGTAGTGCAAATATAAATTATTTGACATCATTTCCTAACATTCAACAAGACAATGAGTTGTGTAGTTTATACCTTTTATTGTCTTCGACAAATTGTCAGTCATGCAGTATTTACCGCTCATCCTGCCATTGAGTTGCCAGAAGTGTTTGCACTTGGTGAGGCAGATTTTAACTCTGTATTAAGGTAAAATGATAGTGGTGATGAAGTGCTCAGCATTGATGAAGTGCCCTTGAAGATATTCTATTTAGGAGAATAGGAGTGTTCCAGCTCTTCTCTAGGTATAAACATTTCAGTAGTATAACCATTCTGAAATAAAAAAATATGAAAAAAATTCAATAAAGTAGTAAATACATATAAACAATTTATATTAATCTGTATTCTCAAATGCACATTATTAAATATGAAAAGGCTGTATTAGTAACCAAAAGTTTTTTGGGTGCCTCAATTTTTCTCAAATTGAAAATTAATTATGAATATAGCTTAATTGCTGTATTTTTTTACCAATTGTTTAAAATTTTGGCTAATTCTTCAATATTAGCCATGAAAATATGCCACAATTAAAATTCTTTAAATCCATGTCAAAGGAATTATAGAAGATAAGAATCTTTTACTAAAAATTGAGTCTACAATGGCTTTAGTTCTGTAAACATCATTACAACAACTTGATCTGGTAGTAGTGCAAAATATTAATTCTTAATTGTTTGACATCAATTCCTAACATACAACAAGAGAATGAGTTATGTAGTTTTTACCTTTTATTGCTTTTGACAAATTATCAGTTGAGCAGTATTCATCGCCCATGCTGTCTTCGAGTTGCCGGAAGTGTTTGCATTTGGTGAAGCAGATTTTAACTCTGTACTAAGGTAAAACGATAGTGTTGATGAAGTGCTCAGCGTTATGAAGTGCCCTTGAAGGTATTCTATTTTGGGGAACAGGAGTAGTCCAGCTCTTCTCTGGGTATAAACCTTTCAGCAGCATAACTCAGTATAACCATTCTGAAATAAAAAATATGAAAAAATTCAATAAAATAGTACAAATGTATATAAGGAATCTATATTAACCCGTTTTATACGATTTTAGAAATATTGAATGAGAGATTGACCCTTTGTTTGGAAATGATTCTGGATTCTCGTCAAATTAATTTATAAAAATTTTTATGATGAGGAAGCTGAGTAACGTAAATATGCAGAGATGAACCTGGGAAGTTGTTAAAAATCACAGGATGGAAATTCAAAATTTTAGTAATAGTATTCACAAATGGACAGGGTATATTAGCATTCAAAAGCTTTTTGTGCGTGTCTCGATGTTCTAATTTTGAAAATTAATTTTGAATATAGCTTAAAAAATTGCTGTACTTTTTTACTGATTGTTTAAAATTTTGGCTAATTCTTAAATAACAGTCATGAAAATATACCACAATTAAAATTATTGAAATCCCAAGTCAAAGGATTTTTGGAAGATAAGAATCTTTTACTGAAAAATGCATCTACAAGGGCTTAGTGTTGCAAACATGATTACAATAATTTGATGGTAGTGCAAATATTAATTATTAATTGTTTGACATCATTTCCTAACATTTAACAAGAAAATGAGTTATGTAGTTTTTACCTTTAATTGTCTTCGACAAATTGTCAGTCATGCAATATTTATCGCTCATCCTGCCATTGAGTTGCCGGAAGTGCACATTTGGAGCAGCAGATTCCAACTCTTTACACTAACGTAAAATGATAAAGTTGATGGAAATGTCCTTGAAGGTGTTCTATTTAGGGGAACAGGAGTGGTCCAGCCCTTCTCTGGGTAAAACCTTTCAGCAGTATGACGATTCTGAAATAAAAAATATGAAAAAATTCAATAAAGTTAGTAAATATATAAAACAATTTTATATTAAAAGTTTTTTATAATTTTAGAAATATCGAACAGAGATATTGACCCTTTGCACTCAGATGATTCTGGATTCTCGTAAATTTAATATATAAAAAATTTGTGATGAAAAGCATGCGGATAGAAAGACTTGAGTAACGTAAATATGCAGAGATGAACCAAGTCATGTGAAAGTTGATAAAAATCACAGGACGAACATTCAAAATTTTAGTTATAGTATCCACAAATGCACATTAGGCTATATTAGAATCCAAAAGCTTTTTGTGCGTCACAACGTTCCAAATTTGAAAATTATGAATTAAAAGAATTGCTGCACTTTTTTACTGATTGTTTAACATTTTGGCTAATTCATAAATATAAGCCATGAAAATATGCCACAATTAAAATTCTTGAAATCCCAAGACAAAGGATGTTCATGTGATAAGAATGTTTTACTAAAAAATGTATCTACAAGGGCTTAGTTTTGCAAACATGATTGCAACAACTTCATCTGATGGTAGTGAAAAATATTAATTCTTAATTGTTTCACATCAATTCCCAACATTCAATTAGAGAATGAGTTATGTAGTTTTTACCTTTCATTGCCTTGGACAAATCAGTCATGCAGTATTAATCGCCCATGCTGCAATTGAGTTGATGTAAGTGCACACTTGGTAAGGCAGATTTTAACTCTGTACTAAGGTAAAATGATAATGTTGATGAAGTGCTCAGCGTTATGAAGTGCCCTTGAAGATATTCTATTTAGGGGAACAGGAGTGTTCCAGCTCTTCTCTGGGTATAACCTTTTCAGCAGTATAACCATTCTGAAATAAAAAAAAATATGAAAATAATTCAATAAAGTAGCCAATATATATAAACAATTTATATTAATCTGTATTCTGCATGCACATTATTAAATATAAAAAGGCGGTATTAGTAACCAAAAGCTTTTTGGTTGCCTCAATTTTCTCAAATTGAAAATTAATTATGAATATAGCTTAATTACTGTACTTTTTTACCAATTGTTTAAAATTTTGGCTAATTCTTCAATATCAGCTAAGAAACTATGATATAATTAAAATTCTTCAAATCCAAGTCAAAGGATTTATAGAAGATAAGAATCTTTTACTAAAAAATGCATCTACAATGGCTTTAGTTCTGTAAACATCATTACAACAACTTGGATCTGATGGTAGTGCAATTATTAATTCTTAATTGTTTGACATCAATTCTTAACATTCAACAAGACAATGAGTTATGTAGTTTTTACCTTTTATTGCTTTTGACAAATTATCAGTTGAGCAGTATTAATCACCCATGCTCTCTTCAAGTTGCCAGAAGTGTTTGTACTTGGTGAGGCAGATTTTAACTCTGTACTAAGGTAAAATGATATTGTTGATGAAGTGCTCAGCGTTATGAAGTGCCTTTGAAGATATTCTATTTTGGAGAACAGGAGTGGTCCAGCTCTTCTCTAGGTATAAACATTTCCGCAACATAACTCAGTATAACCATTCTGAAATAAAAAAATTGAAAAAATTCAATAAAATAGTATAAATATATATAAAGAATTTATATTAACCCGTTTTATACGATTTTAGAAATATTGAATGAGGGATTGACCCTTTGTTTGGAAATGATTCTGGATTCTCGTCAAACTAATTTATAAAAATGTTTATGATGAAAAGCAGCGGGTAGGAAGCTGAGTAACGTAAATATGCAGAGATGAACCTGGGAAGTTGTTGAAAATCACAGGATGGAAATTCAAAATTTTAGTAATAGTATTCACAAATGGACAGGGTATATTAGCATCCAAAAGCTTTTTGTGTGTCTCTCGATGTTCTAAATTTGAAAAATAATTTTGAATATAGCTTAAAAGAATTGCTGTACTTTTTTACTGATTAATTCAATTTTGGCTAATTCTTAAATATCATAAGCTAATTATAAATGAAAATATACCACAATTAAAAGTATTTAAAGGATTTTTGGAAGATAAGAATCTTTTACTAAAAATGCATCTACAATGGCTTTAGTTCTGTAAATATCATTACAACAACTTGAATCTGATTATCTGTGCAAATATTAATTATTTGACATCATTTCCTAACATCCAACAAGAAAATGAGTTGTGTAGTTTTTACCTTTTATTGCTTTTGACAAATTATCAGTTGAGCAGTATTCATCGCCCCCGCCGTCTCCGAGTTGCCGGAAGTTTGCACTTGGTGTGGCAGATTTTAACTCTGTACTAAAGTAAAATAATGAAGTTGATGGAAGATGTTCTATTTAGGAGTGGTCCAGCTCTTCTCAGCATATAAACCTCTTAGCAGTATAACCATTCTGAAGAAAAAAAAAATTAAAAAAAATTCAATAAAGTAGTAAATATATATAAAAAATTTATATAAACCTGTTTTATTACGATTTGAGAAATATTGAATATAAAACTTTTATTTGTTTTGTTACTCTTTTGCACTTTGTGAGTTAACTATCTTCATTCAAACATTTGTACCACTGTTCTAATGATAATTGAACTCACAACCCTCAGACTATGCAATCAGTACTAGGGATGAACCGGATAGTGGTTTTGCCGGATACCGGATATCCGGCGCACATTACAAACCGGATATCGGATATCCGAACTAGATTTTGCCGGATTTCCGGCAGTTTATTTTTTATGAAAATAACTTCTCATACACACTAGAAAAAACGGAAATCGGTCAAAAATTGAAAAATATTTTTTTATTCTGTAATATTTCCCAATTCCTTATCTTTAAAGTGATACCAAAATTGAATAAACATTCAAAAAACTTTTTTATTTACAAAGGGTTATTCTAGGGTGCTGCTAGCAATGGTCGTATGTTTTGTACATTTTACACTTAATTTCTGAATAATTGTAATTTTACCATATGCCTTTTCATTCCAAACATGAAAACTCAAGTTTGTTTAAACTTTATATTAGTTGCGAGATGTGATGACCCTCCACCATAACGATTCGTTAAAAATATAATTTTAAAGTAAAAAATTTGAAAATAAGTGGGTTTTTTAAAGTCTTTATTGGTTAAAGGGAGAATCTGCACACTGTGAATACATTGGTAGAATTTTCAGGAAAATACTTAAAGCAAAAACAAAGAAAATTGATCGCCACAAAAAAAAATCTTCGATGTTTTATTCATCCGGATATCCGGCATGGAAAATCGGATATCCGGCACTTTACTTCCGGATAGTTAAAAAGCAGCCGGATAGTTACCGGATATCTGTTTCGTCCCTAATCGGTACCTAATTTACAGACCAAGCCATCGCATGGCCCAAGAATGGTTAAATTGCAAATTAAAAGCATTTTACCTCTGCAATTTAATTTGTTCCTGAAGGTATTGAGTCCCAAGAGACTGCTCCACTATTTGTCTCGGTGCTCATTCAGATGATTGTAGAAGGTGGGAATTCTGGCTTTTTCCCTTTGTGGTCTTTTGTGCATGCAACACACAAGTCTTTTTTCTGTGTCAGACTTGTAGCGATGCTAGTTTCTTTTCCAGTAGCATAATTCCAATCTAAGTTTCGGTAAATAAGTATCATGCTGAAAGAAAAATAACCAATGAGAATATTTAAATTTTTATACTAAGAGGCATTTTTAAAGATAATTTTTGCCTAAGTTATAGTCGTTTATTGCGCAATAAAAAAAAACCTTATTTTCTCAAAATTATCCACATTATATTTTGGAAAAAGTCAAATTTCCAAAAGAGAAAGCATGACATAAAACTATTATCAATTTAAAATTATTGTTGGCAACGTAGCTAAGCAAACATTTTTTTATATTTCTACGCTAGGAATTGAAATGTTAAGTAAATGATTCATTTGAAGCATGAAAGCTTTTCTTTACTTTGCACATTTTATGAGAAAAGCTATGGTGGCGATAATTATTAATCGTAAAATGATTGCATGCAACTAAAATATTCTGATTATTTTGTCTTGACAAACATGACACATAAAAATACTACTTTGTTTTCGTACAAGACTGAACTTAAAGGTAAATTTATTTGCAACAGGTAAAGATAGAATAATAACTATTAAAAGTTTTATTAGACTACCTCAATCACTTCATTTAATTGAAATCAACCTCTCGTAATGCATTTTCTATCAGCTGCAAATTCAAATGACTTATTTTCAAGAATAAGTAAATAACATAATTTACAAAAAGGTGGACATTTTATATTAATCAACAACAGAAGCCTACTTTCTGTATTAAAAGTACTAACCTTAGCCTCCTCTTTCAGCAAGAATACACAGCTGCTGCCATATCAGGGTTTGTCGCACGTCTTTCCAGACCAACCTTCTCCATCAGCAATGCATTTCAAATCTAATGTTTAGCACTGTCCAGGAACTTTTGACAGCTAAATGTTTATTTATGGGGTCATCGGAAGTTTGACATTTTAGGAGCATGCCCTCTTAAGCCATTTGGGGTGTAGATGCTGCCATTTATTGGCTTTCACGCTGTCATCTTTCAAAGTTAACAAGTGCCTTTACTGATTGCCTAACCTGCAAAATGCAATGAGACAAGTTAGGAATCGTTGATATATTACATCACACACCTATAGAAGGATAAAGTCTGTCCTGTGAGAGAGAAGGGTGGGGTAGACCAATTGTAGAATATAAAATTTATTAAGAAAAAATGCTAAAAATATATTTGACACACAGCTATTCACACCCTTTTTGGCAAATAAACAAAGTAGAGATATGCTAATTCAGAAGTATAAAATAGAAATTGATTTGTTTCATACTCCAATTATTACTCCGATTGTCTATATGTAATAAGCAAAGATTAAACTCAAAATTGAGTATTAATTTTATACAAAATTACAATTACTATATTTTGAATTTGGTGTAATTCTATATACTAATAAAAAAAACTATGGTAAAGAAACAAAGCATAATCACTATGCAACAAAAGAAAACTCGCTAAATCAAATATTGCAGCCTAAAGACCACAAATATATTCTGCCTATGGTTTATTTTCAAATAAAGCTGTGTTAAATAATTTTAAAGCTTAGCTTGGATCAAGTTACAGATAACAAGTTATGAAATATCTTACCTTTTTTTTATATGGACATCTTTGAAAAGCAAATACAGGCTGATCATCTAATTGTGCACCATTTGCAATCTTGAGAAATTTTGTTTTTCACGTCTGTCATTGGGGACTCATTCCAGGCTCATTTTAACTGTATAAGTTGCCCATCATTCCTTTTGTTGGGGATCTTTTCTTAAGTGTTAGGCAAAACTCACTGGAATCGTTTCTGTCCTATGAAAACGAATTTTCTTGAGTATTTATTTTCAATTACCTTAGACCAATGTGTCTTATACTTTAAAAAATGCATGGGTTTAAATCCATCCTAAAAAAACAAACTTTCTTATAGCTGTAAATTGACTCGAGAGACTTTTGGTTTTATAATTTCTAGTTTTATCAAACTTGTGCTTAGCCACTAATCTTATTAAATTAATATACTGTTTAAACTCTTTAATAAGAAAAATCACTTTTTAAATAGTGAGTCAATAAATTAAAAAAAAAATTAAAGTTTTTTTTTTAAGTTTTCTACAAGAACTTTTTGGGTCGGATTGTATTAGAATTTTTATAAAATTTCTACTTTTCATACTTACAGAATAAATCATAGAGCACAGTCTTTCAAATATATAAACAGGAATTCTCGAATCACCCTTCTTAAAGGTTTCAACACAGACACGAAGGACACAAGTTTCAGATTATGTGCCTGAAAAAGAAAATTATGCTATTGTACAATGGCTATCAAAATTTTTTCAAGCAAGAAATTAATATTGCATATTTCAGTTCTATAAAGTTAACGTTAAATATAAATATCAAGGATTAAACACTATTAGACTAATTCTTTAAAATAACTAAAAGAATTAGTCTAATAGTGTTTAATCCTTGATATTTATATTTAACGTTACCGATATTTTTGTTATCAATTAACTTACTTTACCTTTATTTAAATCTATTTTTTAAAAATACATAAATTTAGATTTTCTTACTTAATATTTAGCAACAAAAAGTCATCCAACAGACCAATTGTTTGCACTTAACCATCTTCCTTACTTTTCCCCTAGATATCTGAAGATGCCAATTCATACTTGGTGTATTAGAAAAGTATGTTTTATTACAGGACCATAAGTTACGCAAAAGATCATTGTACGTTACTGTGCATATCTGCCAACATTTCAAAAATCAAAACACTTTCTTTATGCATTACTTAAAACATTTTTAGTTTTAAAGACATTAATCAGTCATTAACAACTCTCAAATCACACAACTGTTAAGACATCAATTCTTACCTGTAATTTATTTGCTCTGGTTAACATTGCAGGGCAGCTTGGTCAGGTATGAAGGCGAGGAGTCTTGGACAGGTAAAGGCGAGGAGGCTTGGTCAGGTCCAGAAGAGGAGGCTTGGTCAGGTGTGGAGGAGGAGGCTTGGTCAGGTGTGGTGGAGGAGGCTTGGTCAGGTCCAGAAGAGGAGGCTTGGTCAGGTCCAGAAGAGGAGGCTTGGTCAGGTCCAGAAGAGGAGGCTTGGTCAGGTGTGGAGGAGGAGGCTTGGTCAGGTGTGGTGGAGGAGGCTTGGTCAGGTGTGGAGGAGGAGGCTTGGTCAGGTCCAGAAGAGGAGGCTTGGTCAGGTGTGGAGGAGAGGAGGCTTGGTCAGGTGTGGAGGAGGAGGCTTGGTCAGGTGTGGAGGAGGAGGCTTGGTCAGGTGTGGAGGAGGAGGCTTGGTCAGGTGTGGAGGAGGAGGCTTGGTCAGGTGTGGAGGAGAGGAGGCTTGGTCAGGTGGATGTTTGCAGGGTGCGAAAGTGGAAGAGACAAGGTCTTCGTGGCCTAGCCTTGAAGGCTGGAATATACTGCTGTCCGTTTTTTGAGTCGTTTGCAGAGAGGTCCGTTTTTAAGAGAGGTTTGCAGAGAGAAAAGTTTAAGGCAATGTCTAAGGGGATACTAGGAGGATCGTCAGGTTGAGGCAAGGAGGCTTCGTCTAGAGGAGACTAGGAGGCCCGGTTAGGTGGAGGCAAGGAAGCTTTGTCTGGTGGAGATAAGGAGGCCTGGTCAGGCATTTTATTATGAAGTGTCCTGTAATGGAATTGTTTGCAAGGGTACCCGATTGTATATTATAAATTGTCCCACAAATGCTTAAACACTTTTATCTTTCTCAATTTACTTCTGCACACTCGTACATGCATTTGTTCATTCCCATTACAGGCACCTGGTTATTTTCACTGAACTCTCAATAGGGTTGCTAGAAGGCTGATAGGCCCAGTTTCACATAGGACCATGGCATCATTCATTCTGAGGAGGAAGTGGCTAATACGAGTTTTAATGTTTAAGTTTCGATACGTAAACAGGCCGCCAAACCTGGTCAAGAGTCAAAACAGTATCAAAACCAAGCGATCAAGTTGGTCAATCTAGCAACTCTAAAACGTTTTCGCCATGACCAGTCCTATTTTGCGGCCATCGTAGAGCCCAAATTCTTCAACGAAGATCTTGACTTTGCTCTTATATATATATTTATTGTTATTTTGCTCATGGCATTTCAACTTGAAACTGTTTTCAGAAGTCACCATGATACACGTAGTACTCGCTTCACTAATAATACACGTCGTATTCGCTTCACTAATAATACACGTCGTATTCGATTCACTATGATACAAGTCGTACTCACTTCACTATGATACACGTCGTATTCGATTCACTACGATACAAGTCGTAATCGATTCACTACGATACAAGTCGTAATCGATTCACTACGATACAAGTCTTATTCGATTCACTACGATACAGGTCGTATTCGATTCACTACGATACAAGTCTTATTCGATTCACTACGATACAAGTCTTATTCGATTCACTACGATACATGCCATATTCTTCATGTAGCCGTTCCACTTAAAAAGTTTCAGGATGATGAGGTACGTTTTATGTCAATACTTTTCGATGGCTTAGTAATCCTTTCATAAAATTACTAAATTATGATATTTTTTAAACAAAAAAAAATAGCTCCAATATTTTTTTATTCTAATGTTAATAAATTTTTAAATTAAGAGATTTCTACAATAAATAACTAAACTATAATTTTATAATTAAATTTAGTTTTTGGAGTATCAAATTATATTTTTTTATACTAGATTCTTTAAGAAGTAAAATTTTTGAATTCTATTTTAAATATAAGTAACAGCAAATTTTTACAATCTCTTTTTTTAAAACTTGTTCTCTTGCAGATTCAAAACATAATTATGAATTATTTCTCCAAGAGCATACAAAATTGTGGGGGAAAGAACAGAAAGAGGAAAAACTGTTCCGTAGAAAGAACATGAATGTCAAAGATGTTCTTGAAGTACAAAGGGTTAAACGTCACCGAGAGCTGTGTAATGGCATTACTGTTATGCAGCATCACACAAATAATTTGGATGCTAGCGGTCGAAAGAGACGGACTCTCGATTCTGCTCCTACCCAAACAAACACAAAACCAAATTTGAACCTCATTCGCATTCTTTCTATGGAACAGTTATTCCTTTTTCTGTTTTTTCCCCCACAATTTTTTATACCCATAGAGGGAAAAAATTGTAATCTGTTTTGAGTCTGCAAGAGAACAAGTTGAAAAAAAAATGTTTTTTCTCTTTTATTTTAAAGAACTAGAAACCAAAAAAATAATAACTGGATGTTTTGCTGTCCCATGAGAAGACACTTAAGGGTTAAAAAAATTATATCAAAACTGTTGATTTGTTGTTTAGCAAATTAATAAATGCTATTAATGGCCTACCCTAATTTTCTTTAAATTATATAAAAGCGGATATGTAAAAGGAGTAGAACAATCTGTGCAAATTGTGAATGCACCTAGTTGTAACCATGCAAGCTCTTTACAGCTATTACAAGCGTATCATACTACATGTTTTTAAGTTACCAGCATTTCAGTTTTCAAGTAACCAGTATTTCAGTTACAAGTATTTCAGTTTCAAATTAGTAGTATTTCGGTTTTCAAGTAACCACCATTTCAGTTTTCAAGTAACTAGTAATCTGGTGCTTTGACCGATTTTCAAGTGGTCTCGCAAGCTAGTTAGCGGTTCTCGCTGATTTAATAATTCTTGCTATAGTTAACAGCCGTCCGACAAATATACATATAATAAGGCTTATATGGTAGTCCTCACACCTCTTTGCTGTTCATCTGGTAGTTCAACACATTGACTAGATGAGACAAATGCCTTTTGTATAAGTAGCAATTTAGTAGAAAATGAGTCTTACATTTACCTCCGATGATGGCCTACACACACGATCTTGATCCGAAACAAAACCTTTTTCTATATAGTTTAGATCTTGCCCCTTGTCAGCCTTTGCGTCTTCTCTCTCTCTCTCTCTCTATTTCTTGCCTCTCTCTCACTCTCTCTCTCTATTTCTTGCCTCTCTCTCACTCTCTCCATTGCCCTTGTGGGCAGCAGCCGTCCGTATTGCCGCCAGACAACAGGACTTGTTCCACCCTGAAAGACGACATCGAATTAGGCCACTATGAAAAAATTAACAGTCCATGGCAGTATTTCGTTTTTTAAACCTTTAATCTCCCAATTTTTTTTTATCGTAATAAAAAAACATTTCTTATACAGGGCTCATACGCATTTTCCGAAAATAAAAATAGTGTTTTAAGGACTTTTCCAAGAACATTAAAAGTAATAAAAGAAGCTGTGTGTTTTTTACTCGGATGTACAAAGTTGAGTTTATAATTCACAATAAGGTCAAACATTTTCAATAGAGGATTCAATTTCAAGTACTTTTTAGGAGCCTTCTGCAACTTGAAAGTGTCCAAGGACCTTTTGAAGAAAAATAAGGAGTTTCTAAGCACTTTTTAGGGGCCCTTGTGTACATGAAACAAAAATAAGGTGTTTAAAGGACTTTTAAGGACTGTACGAACTGTTTTAAACTGTGTGTAGTCATCCAAATACGACATGTAATTTTACACAACTTTTTGGATCAATCATTTAAATAAAAACTAGGATGCAAGAAAAAATCAATGGAGTAACATGCAATTTCCATTTTGAAATATCAGGTTTAGTGAAGGCAAAAAATATTTACTTTATCAGCAAAAAAAATAAGTCAAATATGACTTGAATTTACACTCTGTTTAACCTATAGTGTTCGTTATACGTCAACAGCTTCCTATTCACGCACAGGAGTGAAATAATTTTTATGTTCAAGAAATACTGGTAAATAGCAACCACCTTGGCGAAGTTTAGAGAAGGCAAATAACCAAAGTTGTAATATTTCCAGTTCATATAAAATTAAGCCTTGTAAAACAATTTGTAAGGTATTATAAAAAAAAGGAGACTTTCAAATACATTAGTGAAAAATTTAAGTTCACAAAGCTGAATAAGGAGGTATTTGTTGAACTTAACACCAGAAAATTGATGAAGGAAAAAATAATTCGAACTCAAAATGGAAATCCTGAAAATCTTTTTAATAATAGGAAACAGCTTTTTAAAACACAAAAGATATCAAGCATGATGGCCGATTACTGTTGGAAAGAGACAATCCCGCGCAAGTTCACGAGAAGAACAGCAGAATAAACAATTTTGTGACAAAAGTAACAATACAATACAATGACTCGGTAATTTTTTTTTCATAAACTCTTTTATCATTTAAATCATGGCAAAGGTAGGATACAAATGTAAAATAAATATTTATGAGGTGATAAAATAAAAATAGGAAATGTTATAAAACAGTATAATTTTGAGTTTTTGTGGGAAAAACATAACGTAATGGAAAAAAAAAATGGATTTGATTTTGGTGATATAAAAATCAGTTTTAAAATTTTTTAAAAGTATTAGTTTGAAAATAAATGTTCATTCCATACAACTTTTTGGTAATCATGTAAATATTTGACGAAGACCCTCCAACCCAGAGCATTTCTACCTTGATCCTTTCTTTAAACAACAAACACTGCTGACAATTCAACTCCCTGCTGCTTCTTGATCAACAACACGTACCAAAAGAAAGAGGCATTTCGCCAAATCAATTTTTGATGGAAAAATTTTAATTTTTATAGATATAACTCTTTTTATAATAACCACTTACATGCAAACTTTGGCGATAAGTTTCACACACAAGACTGATAATATCCCTTAAAATTTTTTTCTATATCAATGAAAAGTCCCTTTAAGAGGAAACAATTTATCATTCTTCTCGTAACACTAAAACTCAGGAAGACTGCCTGTTAACCATTGAAACATTAGATTACATTGGCAATATTCAAGATATAAAAATTAATGGTGCTTCCGGCAGTTTACTTTTGCCACTTATTGGCAAGATCAATAATTTTTTACTTTTTCTCAAGTTTTACAGATATTTTTTAGAAATATTCCAGAGTGAAAAGAAAACTTAACGGAACAAATCTGTACATCGTGCAGCAAATATTTACAAGTTGGTCCAAGGGTGGGAATTGGTAAAATTCACAATACAGAAATCGATTATGTTAGCAATGTTCAGTCTAGAAATAAAAAGGGGCAGGGCGCTGCTGGCAGAAAAAAAGGGCACTACGTTTTTGAAAAGGCACTTGTTTTTAAAATGCACTTTTAAAAATAATGTTTGAGGTGGGCATGGCCACACAAAAAAAAAGTTCCGATTTGTTGGTTGACATTGCACTAGAGCTGCATATTCGGCTATTGTTGAAGGTTCGGGCCTATCTCTAAGGAAAGACCCGTACAGAATTCTCTCTTTATGAAATTAAATCTAAAATTTAAATTTTTAAGTTAAATCTAAAATTGACATTTAAAAATTAACGTTTTCTTAAAAAACCAAATCTGTAAGTAACCCTAATTAGACACTGTACAAAACTATTGAAAAGGTTACTTAACTTAAATCCAAAATTTGGTAATAAAATGCTCAGGTAAGAATCATCGTGATTTCACAACTCGCATAGTTAAAAAGGAGTTTATTCGTCTACTGTCATAATTCACACAAAAAAGTTTTAATTGATGACCTTTTTTAAAAAAGCAAGTACGCTTGTGTTTGACTGAAAAGGACAAGAGCAGAATTTTTTAAAAAGTGGGCAGCATATTTGAAAAACGGGCATGAGGGCCCTATAGAGATTAAAATAGGGCATACAGGGAATCATTAAAAGTTTTAGATGTCTTATATTCGCTTCAAAATAGTTTACTGTGCTTTTTCACTATATTTAATTACTGCACATATATAATTACTGTACTTTTTCTACTATTTTCTTAATTTTTGGTCAATTGTAAAATTCAGGCATAAAAAAATCCCACATTACCACACTTATTATGCCAAAGGATTTGTGGAAAAGGACAATAAGATTCCATCACTTATATGCATCTACACTAACGCTCTTTGCAATCGCTATCATGATGACATCTAATTAAGTGACCTTGTCGAGTCCAACAAATTAAAAGATTGTTTTATTTACCTGGATAATGTCCTGACTGCTGTTATCCTCCACACCTGCATGGACACGAGGTTGCCGCAAATGAGGCTTCAAGGATGTTCATGAGGATCCGGCTCACGTCCCCATCAACGGCGGCCTGCGCGGGCTGCCAGTCGTGAGCTCCTGCGCAGGCTCCAACCTGGGGCCACCAAGTCCTTCCTAAAAGAAATAGGATTTGTTAACTACTTTACGGTTGAAGAATATCTTGGCTAATTACTGTCTTATCGTCACGAGTTGAACTCTGAGTTGGGTTGCCAGCACGGAAAGTTCCAAATGAAGTAGGGGTTTCGGGTAAATGATGTTGGGATGGATGCTATTTTAGAGGGTTTATCCTTACTTTAATCGACTTACAAATAAACTCACAACGGTAAAATGGTGAAAGGAAAAATATTGTTTAAGAAATGTTTTCAGTTTTAAATAATATTTCTCTGTATAAAATAAGAGTAGATTACCATTTTAAAACAAGTCAGCAGTAATTGATGGGAAAACACAATGGTTTATATTTTTAAAATTTCATTTGGGATTTAATATTTTTAATAACGTAACAATGTTTTTAAACCAACTGCCCTGTTTTACTCTTTATAATTTATTCTAATAAACTGAAAGCGCATTAATTTTACTATGAAATAACATCATTCTTACTGAAAAAAGTTACAAGAGCTACAAAGTGTATTTATGAAATTGTATATTAAATAAATTGAAACTAATTCTTGTTGTCTTAGAAGTTTAGACAACTTTTTTAAAGATTACTCAACTCTAAAAAAGTTACCAAAGATCACAAGATGTTATTGAAAAATGGAGGAGAGGGAAGGGGGACTTTTTTAGGTATTTTTAATTTTTCCTTACAATTTCAGGTTTTCCACATTCATGGGAACCCGTTCCAATTCTTTTTATTTTTCTTTGGGGCGGATAATTATAAAAATAAGAGGTATGCTTGAAACTGAATATTAACCCTTTGCACTCAGCGATACTTTCATTTAGGATTAATACAATGTGTCAATAACCAAGTGATAAACTTTTTTTTACAAAAAATTAGGATAAAGAACAAGTTAATAAAAAATGTATGGTAATGTTTAAAAAATATCTTTCTCAACTTAAACAGGGTACAGTAGGAAGTCGTTATTTTGGTGATCGAGAGCTGATATTAGTCTAAAATGTTTGCAGCAGAATTTACCTTTGCCCACAAGAAAAAAGATGAGCAAACTTACGCGACTGTGGGCACAAAGGTGAACCCCAGGCGCCTCAGGGCTGCCGGAATCCTCTGCCTCGGGGCGGCGGTGTCCTCGGGCTCAATGCCCCACCCAGCAACCGCCTTCTTCGGACCAAAGTGCTTGAACGACTTCGGCCTAAAAACAATGTCGTTTAAACTTTCAAAAAATTTTACTTAAAAAAAGTCATTATTTCCTGAAAATAAAAATTATTGTTTTGCAACCACAAGATTCGTATGCATTTTCTGAAAATGAGATAAGGAGTTTCGAAGGACTTTTCAAGAACCTTAAAAGCAATTTATAAGGATTTTTCTTCAATGTAAATAACTTTTAAACTTTAGGGTGGCCGATATTACGGCCAAAATCCCATGTTAAAATCAAACACCCGCCTTCTAAAGGCTAATGGAAAAATTAGCTCTTAAACGAATAAATTCTTGTGAAAAAAATTACTTAAATTCAAATATACAAGAGGAAAATATGTGCAATCAGTTAATAGTAATAGGGTCAAAAAGACCATGGGCACTCTCAGAACACAAAGTTGTATTTAAATAACTTTCAATCTTAAGTTTCTAAGGACCTTTTGAACTTTAGCACAGTAAAGGAAAGGTACGCATTGATATTTATGTATGCCTACTGATTAAAATTATTTATGTTGTATTTTATAAGCAGTCATAACAAAACTCAATTTTTAAGAGGAATGGCAAAGAAAAGAAATTAAGTTAGTTTTTTTTGTGGAATCCTTTTTATAACAAAATTTTTACATAAAAGTACATTTGGCAACTGCCATACCTGTTGCAGCCATTGAAAGAAGCCCATGTGGGCAAGAATTTACTTATTGTGCTCTTTTTTGAATACAAGTCTTTTAAAATTTAATCTTGTGTATTAGGAACCATGATATGCATCAAATGTAAGGAGTAGATTTTACTTATTTAGTGGTTGTGTGATGAAAGAAAGACTTTGTAGAAGAGTTGCGTTCCGATTCATATTTGTATGCTTACCCGAATCCGTCCAAGGCGGTTGCGGCGGCCTCCTTTTCCAAAAGGTCCTCAGGGACTTTAACAGGCGCCTGAGTTAAAAGAAACAAATTTAAATTAAATTGCATAATTTAACTCTTTCAAGTTATAAATGCAAAATAGGCATAAATCTATAATAATAAAAGAAAATGTTTGTTTGGTATGGTAATTTATTACATCTTTTAAAACACCCTTTGCAAACGAAAATACCAAGTTTGATAAATTTATGTTCTTTTTAGGAAAAGTTTACATCTCTTTCAAATTATTTTTAATTAGGTGTTCATTAATTCAGGGTTAATAAATATAATGCCTGGAAAAAAAATACTGGAGAAATATTAAATAATCATAGATACTTCTGAACAATTACTTCACTTCATATCTAATTTAAGTAAAAAAATATAAGATGATGTCAGAGTTCCTTTTGACTACGGTCATCTACATCATTTAGTCACCCTAAAAAGTTTATTTAACCGACTACAGCACACTTAACTGTTTGTCACCCAATATCAAAGCCAATGATTTGGAAATATATTGAATTAAGTTCTGAAATTTTCAGATATATTTAGAAATGTCGTAGAAGTGATTTAAGCTAATATAAAAAAATTTGGCATTTGGATCATTTTCAAGGTAATACGTCTATAATGAAGTGCACAATCAAACCTTTGTTTAAAACCTTTTTTAAAGCCGTATTCTTCAGCATGTTTTGCTTTACAGGATGAGTAAAAAAGTTGTGCGCGATGCTAAATTTTATTCTCAGTACACCAAACAAGTATTTTATGTTTTATGGGCTATAAAATAAACATTGGTTCAATTCAGAGAAAGTTTTAGATCACCAACATACTTGTTGCTTCTGGAGACAAAATTATTTCTATAATGTTTGAAAATCAAGAATATGTTTATTTCTATAATGTTTGAAAATCAAGAATATGTTGTTCTCTATCCTTTGGAAGAACAGAGGGGGAAAACATGCAATAGTTAGCTATAAAAAATATCTAAAATAAAAAATTCTTTAACAGTCAACACTGCATTAATAGTCAGAACAAAGATGACGTTGTTTGCAGTACATTCAGTAGTTATTTTCCGATGGGTCATATTTGCTGCTTATTTCTTCGGTTATAAAGTTCAACTATCTCGTGTTTTAGTGCTCGTGATTTTCCTGGATGATAACCATTTTAAGAAAATAGCATCTGCATTAAAAATCACAAAACTACCATAATGCTCCATGGTTATTTTATAGACAAAGAATTTTTCTTTGTTTTTGAATCTTGCGATGTCAGGTGGATTTCCCCAAAACAAACCTTGTCAAATTTATAAATTTGGTTCAACTGATAATTATGCAATTAATTAAAAATGTGGGTTAAGTTATTTTTCTGGTCCAACAGCTTAAAACTAGTCCATATTAACCACCATCCTTTATTATCATTAAAAATATTTTTTAGTTGTTCGTAATGACGTTCTACTGTAGCTATTTTATTGAAATTTTTATGTACAAAGATTTACCTGAGGGACCTTGGGGCAGTGCTGCCTCCTGTGGTGGGAGTCCAGTGCTGCAGGGGTGGCATAATCCCTACAGCAGATGGAGCAGCGGTGCGGCATGGATCCACGGCATGCGGTCTCTGCATGCCTCTTCTTGGAATCCACACGGGAGAAGAGTCGTCCACATTGCTCGCAGTGGCGTGCCATGTGGCGGTCCCTGTCGCATTCCAATGCAAACAGGGCATGGCAGAAGTCGCACTGGAGCTGACTCTCCTCTGGCTGCTCCATGGAGGGCTCCACCCTAGCCCCTGAAAGGAGACGTATTATTTGTGCCCTATATCATTTACATGATTCGGTACGAGTGCAATGGCGATATTTGGTGCAATTTAATATAACGGGGGTTCAACCAGTTCCATACTCATAATAGCTAATTATTAATAATTTGTT
Source organism: Troglohyphantes excavatus (assembly GCA_963932185.1). Lineage (NCBI taxonomy): Eukaryota > Metazoa > Arthropoda > Arachnida > Araneae > Linyphiidae > Troglohyphantes > Troglohyphantes excavatus. The sequence goes on from OZ010667.1 coordinate 65,792,079, forward strand.
GTAGTCAACTGCAAAAAAATTGACAATCGGTTAATTTTGCTAATTAAAGAAGAGATTAAAATAATTTTCGTAAATTACATTGAACAGAGTTCATATGTAGTTTTAAAAAATAAAATTTCTAAGGAAATTAAAAATATTTACTAAAGACTATATTTTGTAATGCTAACAACTTATACATTTGTAACAAAAAATATTTCAATCCCGCCCGCCCCATTAATTTTTGAAATGTTGCAATTTTAAAGCACTTAAAACTATTTATTCCCCTTACACTGTAGATGAATGTTGAGACCTTAAAAAAAACGGATTGCGAAGCAGATACACCAAAAGCAGTTCTGCCAAGTTTACTAATTCTTACAGGAGGCAAGAATATTGTACTTTAGATTGGCAAGTATTGTTATATTACAAGACCAGTGACACATAACATTTTTAAATACATTTGTACCTCGGAGTAAATATCACTGTCCATTTTTACTATTTCACAGAAGATCTTAAAGGAGCGTTAAAGGAAAAAGTTCCCTAATATTACCACGATGGTGTCAAAAAAAATTCCCTGACTTAACAATTTACATTAAGAACTGTTGCAATATATGCTTTGTATAGAAACACAGTATCCGTGCTATAATAATACAAGAAATATATTCATTAAAAATGAATTATAAGCAGTAAATAGTTCTTTAAAATATTAATTTATGGATAAAACACAAAATTATGTGATGCAAAATGTGCGACAAGCATACTAGTGCTCTCTGGAAGCAGATAATGCCAAAAAAGCAAGATATCTCAAATTATTTCTTTTGTAGTAAATTTTCCCCGACATTTTTTAAATTAAAAAATCTTTCCTGTTTTCCAGGGTATGTAGCCAATCCTTTAGTAAGAGTAAAACACATATCACACATATAACAATACCTTGTAAACAGACATAATAACGCTATCGTAAATCGAAAAAAGGGACAGTGTCTTATCCCAGAGGTTGCAGAAATTCATTCAGAGAACTTTAAGTGCACCACTTACTCTTCGGGGATGGGGCGCCGGAAAGATCGTCGTCGGTGGCGTCCAGGCTGGGACGACGCTTTCCCAGGCGGCAGACAGGCACCCAGGGGGGGATGGAATCTGAGGAAGACGCTTCCTCCTGGAAGTCTTCATCTTCCGCCCTGGAAGATTACACAGATTTTTATGATACGTCGTACAAACTCGCAAGAAAAATAAGAAATACTGGGGTGATAAGTAAACATATGCTAACATTTAAAAATTCAAATTTTCACAATTTTTTACCACAATAAAATGCGGCACATTTAATTTTTTATTATCAAAAATTTCCTTTAACACTTTACAAACGAGGAACATGTTTACTATTTAAGGTTCTTTTTGTGGTCAGTTACATTCTGTTCTTTTTAAGTAGGTATTTCTTTGTGTGATCTTTTAAAGTTTAGGGTGGATAATTATAAAAATAAATTATTCCTGTACCTGAATATTAAGCTCAGACTATCAAAATGCATTTAGTGGTTTATGATATTTTTATCAAATATATATTTTTTTTTACCAAAAACCGGGCTTGCGAGGAATTTTAACATAAAGAAAAGTTTAAGATCACCAACATGCTTGGAACTCAAGAATATATTGTTCTTTCATTTTGAAGAACACAGAAGAATAAAATGTTATTTTGGTGACTTTAAGGTACCACTTGAGTTCAAATGGACAAATATTTTTTCAAAAATGTAATGTCCATATATTTTCAACAAGAAGCATTTCTTACCTGGGTGCTGTTTCCCCATCCGCGGTGCTGCTCCCCGACTATTTTAATAGAAAAAAAAACAGTAAATCGTAATGATAATATAGTTAACATTATAGTTACATTTTTAACTTTTTTTATTAGTGTAATACATGGGTGTAAGTTCGATAAAAATCGAAGGACGGAAATTAAAAATCTGTTATATTCACAAAATACAAAGTTTTTAAATCGGAAAAGGCGGTATTAGAAATGAAAACTTTTGACGTGCTTCAATGTTTTAGGAATGAAAATTACTTTAGCTACATAACAAGGTACAGATGTAGTATAGGACATTTGGCGCGCGAGGTTTGTTGGGATTTCCAATCATGCTTTTGGCTACTTTTTCGGGCGATTCACTTCTCAATCTGAGAATGGGATAATTGTTTACAAATATGAAAGAATAAGAATTTGCGGGATTGATTCGGAAGGTCACGTGACTTCCGGGCATAGGAATTTCGGTGATTGGTTTAAAGAGTCACGTGTTTTTGTGCGGGATGAATTGAAAATAAGAATTATTCTATTCGAATAGAATTCGGCTTAAGTGTTGTTAGGAACGAGTTGTAAATGTCCCGTGTGTGAGAAGAAAATGAAATTTTTAAAAAGTGTGAATGCGAGAATGATAAGTGGCAGTGGACGTGTAGAACGGAAGGTGAAAATGCGCACGTGTGTGTAGGAGTATTAGGAAGGGTACATGTTTTGAAAAGAGTAACTTGAGCATCCATCCTCCACAAACATGATTGATCATTTTTTGGTGAGTGCTTTTTCTTCAAAATTTTAAATTGTATGCCCCTGTTGTAGTTGTTTCTAAATATTTTTTGGGTCAAGTGTTCTTTGATAAAATTTCGCCATTGCCCGGCGCTCAAAACGATTATTAGCCCAAAACAACTGCCCGAAGGATTGCCTGTAAGCACCATGATCGACTGCCCGAAGGATTGCCTGTAAGCACCATGATCGACTGCCCGGAGTGGATCATGGATGTGATCCTGAGTAGTCGGAGGCCGAAGGCCGGAGACCACAAAATCGACGTAAGGAGTCTGACTTTAAGCGCGCGATACGCGTGTGCGCTTAAGAGTACCGTCGAAATGTCCCACACGACGGCCCGGAAGATTGCCTGTAAGCACTATGATCGATAGCCCGGAGGGACATTGTTATCTTTGAGATAGGCGCCGAACTGTCGCCAATAGCCCAATATAAAGCTCTAGTGCGATGTTAATTAACCAAAGCAAAGCTTCGAAATCATTTCTAAACCGACGCCATTAGCCCGTTGTGGAGCTCAAGTAAGACGTTATTTCATTCAATCGTGCAGACGTAATAGAAATCCTCCGAAATGAATTTTGAACCGTCACCGATAGCCCATTACACAGTAGAAGTAATCCGATCAATCATCCGAAAATAAGACGCAACGCTTGAGTTGTTAACTGTAATTGTGTGTTTAACACCGGAAGCAACCATGAAGATCAGAAAAAAATATGCGTGCGCAACGCATCGAGTCGTTTGGCGACCACCTCAAAACACAGCCAAATCCGCTATCGAAGGCCAGTCTTTACCGCGACTTTCAATCTGGCAACCCTATGACGTCATAGCGCTGTTTAACGGAAATTTTTCGTCGCCAAAAAAAACCCGCCAAATGTCCTATACTACATCTGTTCCCATAACAATTAATGTGCCTGTTATCTTAAATTTTGGCTAATTGTTAAAATTAAAATTCAAGCATAAAAATTAAACAACATTCTTATTCGAAAGTTCTACACATAAAATTATAGTTAAGATACACTTTTGGGGAAACTAAAAATTTAAAGCTAATTTAATCTTTTTTTAGTTAAAAATTTAAATTCTTGAATATGAATGGCAAATATCAGTTTTAAAATTCTAATAATTAGTTTTATTACTTTAAAAAGATGTATATAAAACTTGTAAAAAAAATTATAGCTAATTATATTCCAATATTAGCAAAATTGAAATGTAATTGGAAAACATTAAGATTAAAATTCACAGACTTTTCCATGTTTTTTTTAAAGATTAATGTAAAGACCCACAACTACAAAGTGCCTGCAAATAATAAACTATCAAAGTACGTAGTAAAAATTAATATACATAAAATGCAATAATAATTGCATCAATAGTAAGGTAAAGAATAAGACAAGGCACTTTCAGCGAAAGTTATTGGAAAAATTCCCCGACTTTTCCCAGAAAAGTTGAGAAATTTTTAACTTTCCTTGACATCTCTTTAATATGTCATTTTTCTGTTTCTAGGTGTGTGGGAACCCTGATTGAAATCACTTTAATAAAATAATAATCTTCAAATTTCCAACTAAAGTAATTTTACTCGGTATAATTTCTCATATTTTTGAGTGTCATACGAGCTTCATATAACAACTGTTCAAATTACCTACATCACTAGGGTTAATAGGGATCATGCAGGGTGGCAACAAAATTCTGGAAAAAAAGTTCCCTGATTTCCATGATGGTGTCACAAAAATCTCCAAAATAACATCTTTACAAAAATAAAACTGCAAATATGAAAATTTACATAAACATGCTTTTTTTTAAAATTCTTTTTCGGAATTATAAGGAAATATTGACAACTAAACTACACAGAATAAAGGGCATAATAGACGATAATTGTCATTTCAATGATCCAAATTTGAAAAATTCCTGTTTTTTTGTGTGAAATTTTGAAAAATTGCCTGATTTCCCAGGTTATGTTGCCACCCCGTCATGTCTTTGGACACAAGTGTTTTAACAGTTTTCTTAAATATACTATAAATTAGAATTATTTTTTACCAGATCCTCCAAATCTGCGAAATAATCCTCCTCCTCCTCCAGCTCGCCCGGCTTGGCGGAGGATTCGGTGCGGATGGACACGGAGCCAGATCCATCGGAGGTGCAATCACCATCCCCATCCCTGTGAAAATTTATTTATTATTATTATTCATTTATTTACGGCAAGATTGCTACTCAATGTTAAAATAATTTTAAAATATTTAAAATAAATTTAGTATTTATTATGACTTTTGAAAACAAAAGGCTTTTTTAAAAATAGACTTAAAAGTTTAACACTATTCGGGTAACAATGGAGCTTTCATTTTTTCAAAATTAATTGCATAATAAAAGGAAAACAGAAAAATAGCTTACTTCTGCACCCCCGGGGCTCGGTGTCCAGGCATGGAGAAGAGCCTAAATCAAGGGTAAAAATGTGATAAAAATCCCACAACAAATTAAGAGTCAGTTGTACTCACTACACTAACTTATATACAAACTAGACAGTGCATGGGCATGGACAATGGTTAACTGGGCAAATTATATTATTAAGTAATAGTTATATACATGTAGGAATGATTTTTTTTATGAATTATTATTCAATGATAATCTTTCAAATGGTAGAAATCAACCAATAAACACTGAAATGGTCATTAAAGAGAATTTGGGGTCACTAATGATGCAAAACAAACCAAACATATAAATTTTCGTGATAGGAAAAAAGGTATGTTTCCAATGTTTCAGAACAATAATCATGACTAGGCTTTAGTTACAATTTTTTTTTAAAGTTAATTTAAAAAAAAAAACATTTCTGTAATTACAAAAATTGCTACATTAGCATGCTCATTAAAATGTTCTGAAATTTTAAATTAATATAGATATACTTGATGGAGAAATAGACACTTTTTAAATTTATTTTTAATTTTATAGACTTTTTCTGAATTGTATACTAACAATTTTCTAAGAATTTTTTTAATAAAATTTTTCTAAGAAAGTGACTTTATTCTAAGAAATTATTTAGATTACAATTTTGGATTTTTATAAACAAAGACTAATTGAAATTTTAGGAAATGTGTATTTAAAAAAAAAAAAAACATACCTCTCCAAATCCTCCCGCTCTTCTGCCGTTTGAGCTGCTAACACCCTCCTCTGGATGTGGGCCAACTGTTAAAATAAAAAATAAAGTTGAAAAAAATCATTCACATTACTAAAAATTAAACTTATATATTTCGATAAGGGAGGGTATAAAAAAGCATTATTGGTGCCTTTTCAAGTTTGGACCCTTTGTGGACTATAATAACCTGTTCAGTGGTTCCATGGATGAAAGTTTTTGCAAATCCCAGAACAGGAACGGGATGCAACTGTTCATGTTCCTTTTGCGTCAAGTATCCAAATTAAAATTCTTTAACTTATCAAGTCGCCCCCCCCCCCCCAATGGGTTTTAAAGAAATCCCACACTTATAAATACAAGAGAGGTCGAGGAATCTGTTTGAAATTTACGTTCTTTTTAAGGAACATTTAGTTCTTTTTACATTTGGGTGCATTAGTGGGTTATAGCATTTGCCAATTGTTTAAAAATAAAAACAAGGGTACGAGGAATTTTGATCTGAAGAAAGTTCCGACCAACAAACATACTTGCGTGCTTCCAGATGACAAATATAATTCCTATTGAAGTTTGTGAGAAGATAAAATTTTTAAACTCAAGAGTTGTTCTATTTTATTTTAGAGAAAAGGGCAACTCCAAGAAAAAAAGATTAAAAAATTATTTTAATACCTTGTACAAATATAATTAAATAAAAATAAAGCTTCTGAAAGAAAAGCATGTTTTAAGTTTAAAAGCCAGCATTTCAATTTGCAGAACATGGAACAAAGAACATGTTATTATTTTGAGTCATAACTTGACCCTAGAACATTCGGAGTGGTGTGAAAAAGCATGTACATTAAACTTAAAAGACCAACATCCTTCTTAAAGCAAAATATCTATGTATCCCTATAAAAGCAAAACTAATTTCAATGTTAATATACCCATTTCCTTAACTTTAATATATCCATAAGATCTAAAATCCTATGTTTTCTAAAAACTCAAACCAAGTGTACTTCAAAACAAAGTTCAATTAAGAAAAATACCACTCAAAACGAAAATTACCCTATACCCTTTAAGTTCTGAAGTAAAATGTACCCATAAAGTTATTAGTTCAATATGTCTTCCTAAATAATAAAAGATTATAGTGTAGGCAAAAAAAAAAAAGTGCAGCAATGCTATGAAATCTTTGAAAGCTTGCAATGCAACCAACATCCCAAAATTCAGTCTCCAGAAATCATGAAATGGGCAAATTATGAATATACTATAGATAAAAGTTGAGTAGAGGGCCATATTTATAGAAAAGCGATAATTGTCTTTATAAATATGGTCAATATATTCAAATTAGCAGCCAAATTACGAAATTGGTTTATCTTTTCTAAAAATGATTGCTGTGCAACAGCTTGGAGCAGAAATAGAGTATTGCTGCAATTTGCGCCACCCCTTAGGAATGTAAGAACTACACTAAATACATTAAAATAATAGTAAGTGCATACCGCGACCGCCGCCGGGTCGACCACCCTCACACGGTCGACCACTGCCGCTGGTTCCTCCACATTCACCCTGTAAACATTTTTATTATTATATAAAATATATTATTACAAAAGACAATTTTTACATCAACTTATACACGAATTTTAAATTTTCTTCAAATGTAAATAATGACGACGAACTCTAGTTTTAAAATAATTTTAATTGCCGAAGCAGAGCTGTGAATCGTTAAGATTTTTTTGTCATTGTTACAGCTTCTTCTTTTGAATAAAATTAGACATGGCGACTGTGAATTTTCACCTTTAGGTGAAAGCTACTTGGGTACTATAAGATTAAAACTTTTGCGGATCTCTAACAGTGTTCATCTTTACCAAATGAATGCGCTACAAAAAATTCTAACTAATTATTTTATTTAAATACTTTTATTTATATATTTGAATCGCTGCAAGTATATAATAAAACTCCAACAATTTCGAACGACACTTATTTCAGTAAGGGGGCGAAATATTTTGCATCTTTACCAAAGTAACTTGATACACTTCCAACTAAATTGCTATCTTTTTCCGAGGCCGCGTGATGCCCGGGGAGTTGCAATATCTTAAAAGATAAGTTATGAAATGGAGTAATTAAAGTCAGATATTACCTTGTCAGGGCTATCCTCCTCTTGGGGGCGGGCTCCAATCCGTCGCCATGGGGGCGCTTGTTGTTCATCTGCTTGAATTACAAAAGATATATCATGTAAGAAAAAATTCTATATAAAATAAGCAATAAAAACATTTAAGTGATTTAATACACTTAAGTTCTACATATCCAATGGTTATTTTTAAGGGTTTTCGGGGGCCAGGGCCGCTATTGCGTACCTACAAGCAGGGCTGATCTCGATGGAAAGACCCGGGATCGATGCCTCGTATTTTTTAACCTGAGTAGGGGTCAGGAAATTGGACCCCAATCAGATTTATCGTGCACTAGTCCCATGTACACGCCAGTATAATTTGTTGGATGCTCTGGATGACTTTGTAGAATTTCTGAAGCGAAGCTGGCAACCCTCCGATCGAAAGATCACTCAGTTTCTTTGTCAAGTCCGTCGCACGGGCTCGAACAAGCAAACCTTCGATTATTAGCTGAACGCCTTTATCCACTGGACAACAGAAGGCCCGAATAAGTTGAAATAAAATTTATGAACAATACAAAAACATTTAGAATTGTGAAATACGGCCGATTTCGTTCGCACATCATTTAACCCGGAAGATGTTCACGGGAACGGGCAAGGTGTTTCCTAAACCAGTATTTATTTTTTCGAATTAAAATATGCATACTTCTTACTCAAAACTATAGCTAATTAAGAACAAATAAATAGTTTCTTAAGAACCAATACAACTTTTATAATTAAAATTACGTTTATGGAATCTTCGGCTGTGAAAACTTCTTTCAGCATGTTTTTATAACGTTACATTAATTAAACTTTTAAGAAATACCGCAAATTTTAAGTTAGTAAACCTCTTTTCCAAAAGAGCCGCAGGGAAAAAATATTTGAAAAATGTACCTGATCTTGTAAAAAAAATTAATTTTAAAATAAATTTCGATAATTTATCTTTTATTAATTTTAAAATAAAAACAAAGCTTACTTACGTTGCAGAACAGAGAAAAAAAGTGTAAGACTATACACAAAACAAACGATCAAACAATGATCAGCAATCACAAATGATCAAACAATGATCAACAAAGCAATTCGCTTGTAATAAAATTCAAGTGATCAAACGCATGGAAAAACAGCGAGAGATCTCAAGAATGGCTTCGTCGTTGTTCAAGAACAAAAGAGAAGTGCGGAGCCAGAAATGTGAGTGAGTTTATCAAATGCGCCATTACACTTCCAGTCTCCCTATTGGTCAGATGGATTGACGAATAAGAATGGATACCTCCCCTTTCCTTAGGTTGCTGTTTTCATTTGGGCAAAGTCGCCAAATGTTAAATATCGCCACATTGAGTTTGAAAAAAAGAGGTCGAAAATGATTATATATTATTTGATCCCTTCCGATTTTGGATATTACAAAAATAGGGTAAGGCGTTAATAGTTAAAACCAAATTTGCTTTTTTTTTTAATGAAATGGATCTGGGTTATAATCCCCAAAAGACAGGATTTCAATACGGTCCCAATCCCGACAAAGCCATTTTCTGGACAGACCAAAATTCCGATACATCCAAAGGCTTGGGTTGGTCAAATGTTCGTTCCTCTCATCCTTTAAAACTATATTAAAAATTGGTTTGGTTAATAACCGTCACACTAGAGCTACAAGCAGGGCCTATCTCGAAGGAAAGACCCGGGAACGATGACTCGTATTTTTGAACCATGGTCAGATGACCAAGAAATTGTTATGTATTAAATTAATCGAAGCCGCTAGACAATACATTTAACGCGTTCACGGTCAATATATATATATATATATATTTAAATTGCGGATAAGGTACTTTTTAGTTAAAACGTTCGCTGCCAGGAAAAATGTTGGCGTGTTGCGAAAGGTTACATTTTCAACCTTATCTCGGCAAAGGTAAATCTGCAATTGTTGGTTAATTTGCTATTAACCAGTACACAATAAGCTTTTGGCGTCGAGGATCTAGGAAATAATTAAATTGGTTATTTGAAAAATAGCGCACTAGATTTACATAGAGTTTTCGGCCAGATGAGCAGGAAAAAAAATAGGGTGGCATTCCGTTCACCAAAATTTAAAATAATTAAGAAGTTAACAAATATGATCTCATTTTTCATAACAAAACAAGCCCCCGCGGTAGCCGACACGGTTAGAATAGAAAACTCACACTCTGAGGTTGGTTTGGTTTTGTTAATTAACATCGCACTAGAGCTGCACAGTGGGCTATTGGCGACGGTTCGGGGTCAATCTCGAAGGAAAGACCCGGGAACACATACACATTCATACATGCACCTCGTTATTTTAGAACCATGGTCAGATGACGAAGAAACACCTGAACTGGCACCCAACGCCTTCAATAGACGTCGGGACTTTGGACCCCAATCAGATTTATCGTGCACCAGTCCCGTATACACGCCAGTATAATTTGTTGAATATTCTGGACGACTTTCTAGTATATTTGTAGCGAAGCTGGCAACCCTCCGATCGCAATACACTCTGAGGATTGTGTGCTCAAACATCGAATGCAAAAGCACATCGAAATCGTACATGTCGTTCTTTTAAAAAATCCATTCACCATATAGAGGACTGGTGCACATTAAATATTTGAATGTTTAAACGTAATCGCACCTGCACAGATGTGTGGTGTGTCAGTTCAATTGTCGTCCTCGGTATCTGACCATGGTTCAAAGTTACTAGGCAGTGTTCCTGGGTCTTTCCTTCGGAATTGATCTTGAAATGTCGCTAATAGCCAATTATGTAGTTCTAGTGCAACGTTATTTCAACTAACCTATAAAAGGCAATTTCTCTTAAGGTTGGTTGACTGATAAATCAATGTCTCACTAGAGCTGCACAATAGGCTATTGGCAGCGGTTCAGAGTCTATCTCAAAGGGAGGACACGGGTACACTGTCTCATACTTTTTTTAACCGCATGAGCAGATGAGGCCAATACCTGAGCTGGCACATCATGCAATTTGGTTTGGTTAATTAACGTCGCACTTGAGTTGCACATTGGGCTATTGGAGACGGTTCGGGGATTATCTCGAAAGCAGACGACTTTTGTAATTGAGTAGCGAATCTGCAAACCTCCGATTACGAGATCACTACATCTTTTGTCAAGTCCTCGTGCCAATTCGAACCCGCCATCTCCGTTAATGCACGTTAAATCTGGTGAACGTAAAAATTTGATCGTGGTCCAATGTCCTGATGCCTATTGAGGTTGCGACGGGTGCCAGCTCCAATGTTCACATCAACTGACCATGGTTCAAAAATACGTAGCAGTGTTCCCGGGTCTTTCCTTCGAGATGGACCCCGAACTGTATAATTTCGCAAAGAGCTGCGCAGTGGGTTATTGGTCGCGGTTCGAGGTCTATTACAGGCCTCCGTGGCCGAGCGGTTAAAGGCGTTCAATTACTAATCCGAGGATTGGTGGTTCGAACCCGTGCGATGGACTTGACAAGGAAAAGTAAAAAAGTAGTGATCTGGTGATCAGAGGGTTGCCAGCTTCGCTACAAAAATACTAGAAAAGTCGTCCAGAACATCCGCAAAAATTAACGGCGTGTATACGGGACTGGCACACGTTAAATCTGACCGAGTTCCAATGTCTCAGCGTATTGCGATGGGTGCCAGCTCAGAGGTGTTGTCCTTGTCACCTGACCGTGGTTCAAAAATACGAGGTAGCGTTCCCGAGTCCTTCCTTCGAGATAGACCCCGAACCGTCGCGAATAGACCACAGTGCAACATTAGTGCGACGTTCATTAATCAACCCATTATTTTAATGTGAAAACGAAATTGAAACGTATACATGCCCAGAGCGCTGAGTGATTTCCATGAGTATATATGAAGAAAGGGGTCCCTTCGTTTTAACCTCATCAGGTCCTATTTAAGTTTTAACTAGGGGTCCGTAATCATGGTTAGATGACGAGGACAACCCCTGAGCTGACACTCGACGCAATGTAAATAGGAGGCAAGACATCGGACTAAGATCAGATTTAACGTGCACCAGTCCCGTATACAGGCCGGTGGAAATTGAGGATAATTTCAGATGACTTGTTATTTAATACTGAATCTCCGACCACGAGATGGCTACACGTTAACTTTTGTCGAGCCCTCATGCTGATTCGAACTCGCAATTCTCTGATTGCTAGCTGGAAGCCATACCGATTCTCCAGGGTCTCCTTGCGTTTTTTAATGATTTTCAACAACCAAAACATACATTTAATATCACTCAGGCCCTTTCTGCACGAACGTATAAAACGCACGTGAGCTTCTCGGTGATTCGACAATTCATACCGCGTAGTATGAATTCTCAAATCACCGAGGAGCTCACGCGCGTTTTACACGTACGTGTAGAATGGATCTTAATAAAATATAACAGGTGTGGGGGGGGGGGGGGGGGGGGCTAACATTTTTTATTGTTAAAATAGTAGGGAGTTGCGAGCTATAATAAAAAAAATCAATCAATACTGTAAACTTTCACAAACAAATGTATCTTATGTTTTTTAAAGTATATCCGATTTTGTTTGTGTAGCTTTAGAACATAAGAAGGGGGGAGGGGTTAATAGTAATTGTTAATAATAATTAAAAAAATGTTAATAGTAATTTCAAATGGCTGTATTGTACGATAAAATTTGAATTTATAAATATACTGATTTTTTCAGATTAGTGTTTTTTTGAGGAATTCATCTCCATTTAACTTTCTTTAACGAAATGTAATTTTCTAAAAAAAAAGGAAACTTCAACTACAAAGCTGTTTAGAAGTTGTTGCCCCCTACGCCTATGCATCGTGTTGTCTTTTTATATCAACAAACCGCAAGTCTTTATCGGGCTAAAAGCAGCGAAACAAATGTCCGTGTAGAAGCTCCCATTGAAAACCCATATAATCCTGTTCACACAATCAATCTGATAAAGCTAACACGCGTTAAAAGAGACCGTGTAGAATGAATTAAATGTGTAAATTTATATATTTTTTCTTACATTCTTATGATATTAATCAATACTTCCGATAATTTTACCTTTAAAAGTCATCAAGTTGATGTGAACCAAGTATAAAGGTTAGGTAAAATAGTATTTGAATGAAAACTCAATTAAAATATTACACGGTTTTAACATGTATTAAATTCTACAAAATCGGATGGAAAAACTTTGTTTTTCACATGTTTTATCAGATACGAGGTTCTTCGCCAACGTCTTGTTTTTAGACACTACCATATTTAGAAAATCGTTCGGACTTTGCCGCCAAGCATATTCCGATTTAGATGCTAAATATGCGTTGTTTGAAGAGAGCCGGTTTTCATTCTAAGCTATGTGAGGTTTGGTTGGTTGGTTTGGTTTGGTAATTAACGTCGCACTAGAGCTGCACAGTGGGCTATTGGCGACGGTTCGGGGTCAATCTCGAAGGAAAGACCCGGGAACACATACACATTCACACACACATTCATACATGCACCTCGTTATTTTAGAACCATGGTCAGATGACGAGGAAACACCTGAACTAGAACCCAACGCCTTCAATAGACGTCGGGACTTTGGACCCCGATCGGATTTATCGTGCACCAGTCCCGTATACACGCCAGTATAATTTGTTGAATATTCTGGATATGTGAGGTTTGGATTGGTTGGTTAAAAATTAACGTCGCACTAGAGCTGCACAGTGGGCTATTGGCGACGGTTCGGGGAGAAGGAAAAGTCCTTGAAGGAAAGACCCGGGAACGATGCCTCGTATTTTTGAACCATAGTCAGATGACGAGGACAACACCTGAGCCAGTTTTTCGTGATTTACTCACAAAAGTTCAAAGAAAACATCGATCGCAAAAAGCAGATGGAAAACTTTCGGAAAATGCAAACGAACATTTCGAACTTGGGCCTTTTTCATACTTAGGCCGAACTCCAAACCAGCAACACAAATTTGTTATTTGGGAGGTACACAAAACGTTGGTAAAAGAGAAAAGAGCTGACCCCCCCCCCCCCCTTCTCCGCTATTTTGATACCAAATTTTAATTGTTTGGCAAAATATGGACATACAACAATTGTGTAATCAATATAGAACTTACACATGTCGGCTTCTCAAATAATTGTTTCTGGACTGACGTTTTCCCGCTTATTACTGATTTGAAAAGCGAAAATAAATATTCCCATATCCCCCCCCCCCCCCCTCACTTTAAATTGACAAAAATGTGTTCTTAAAAACCTGTAAAACTGGGCGGCTGAAAAATTGCCAAACTCTAAAATCCCAGATGAACCGAAACATCGCCAGAAGTTGCAGCCCTGAACTAGTCACACGAAAAGTGCTCTCTTTTTGAAAAGAGGTGCACGTGCACCCAATTAACTAAACAAAAACCCTGGGAAAAACATTGGGATCGGCAACTTCCTTCCAGGAGACAACAAAAATCGCTGCAAATTACCATTACTCATTTTTATACAGACTAAACAACTCAATACCAAACAACGCCTGCCTCCCCCCCCACTGTGAGAAATAGAAGATGACACGTTTATTGAAAACAGAGAGAGGAGATTATCTATGATTGAAAATGCAACATTTGAACCACTAAAAAAAAGTTCCCACTACATTTGTAACCTTTATGAATCGGAGGAAGCCATTTCAAGGGGTAGTGGGAGAGAATATGGGTGTGTGGACAGGGCTCAAGGGCGGATCCAGAGATTATTGTTAGGGGGAGGGGGGGGGGGGGTAATACAGTATATTGTTATCATGAACAAAAAATTTGACGACCTCCCCCCCCCCCCATTCCCCCTCGCCATCCAAGCTGCTTGATAATTTGAAGTTTTTCCGTTGCTGGAATTTAACATTGAAAATTAAATTTTTTGAAATGATTACTTTTAACTTTTTTCTGGAAAACTGTCCATCAAATTGTTGCAAATTACATCGGACATTGGTAATTACTCGGGGCAATGGAGTTGTAGTCCATTCAAAAATCTATAGAAAACTGCCTCCGCATATAATGCCAATGCCCATGTCACAATGCAGAAAGCATTTATCAACCAATACGCTTGTCGAAGGGTCGGTAATTACAAACAGACGAGGACGATTGACGAAGCAAAATAGACTACACATTACTATTCCCAGAAAAGCCTTCCTTTCTGGCCCTGGACACGTGTCTTGACAATTTCGACGCATGGATGCCTTTCAAACGAAGTATTCTATTGAAACCCAGGACAATAGTGAAGGCAGAACACAGAAAGGAATTGATTACAGGTGCGCTTTAAAAAGTGGACATGTGACTAATGATGTAGAAATCGTCTTCGAAAAGAAACTGTTGAAAAAGGTGTGCCAGCGATTTCATTGTCAAAGCTACGACAATTCATTGTCCTCCTATTCCTTTCAAAACGACCCCCCGCCCCACCCCATGAGCACGCTGAACACGTTTCGGATATACAAGGGGTGAAACTGTCGCTTCCTTTTCAAGTCGGCTGTTTGTAGAAATTATCTATTCCTACGATGGGTATTTTAAATATTGATTATTTTTTTAGAAAAAAAGAGGGGAAAATTATAATACCAGCCCCTCCAAAATATTTCTTGAGGGGCTGTAGACCTCCAGGCCCCCTTAAACTTATGCTCGGGATTGATGAAAAAAATTATTAACTACTATAGGCCCAATAGCACTGATGGGGCGTCTCTCGCAAAAAAATAGATTCGAAGAATTAAAAATCTCGCATATACAGTTAAATATTCTTTAAAAAAACAATTAATAACGTTTTTGGAAAAATTGCTGTAAAATTATGCAAATTTGCAGTAATAACAACGAATTTAAAAAAAAAACCATAGGTAATGTTTCTACAATAAAAGTTGAGGCCCATAAGTCGAGGACTTTTGGCTCTAGACTAACGTACCTAATGATAAATCAGGTTGTGTTCAACCCAAACATCATAGTTTTAAATGAAATATTTTCAATGATTTGTCTTATGCTTTTAAATAGACTCTAGAACATCAATTCGAGCTTTTACATACGTGTTAGATAAGTTATATAATTCTATAGCATATGGGGAATACTATAAAATTATTACTCCTCCCCCCCTATGGATAAAGGTGTTTACTGGTAATCAGAGGATTGCTAGTTCGAGCTCGTGCGGTTTACCCTTTTTACTTCAGAGCGAGTTCCTATTAAAATTTAATATCCTAAATATAATGGTGCCATTTATTATTAAATATAAAAAAATACTCGCGTATTGGCAGATAAGGTACCTTTTAAATGGTTCCAAATAGAACTTACGGTAAATTAGGTTTTAATGCAAAAAAAAAAAAAAAAAAAAAAAAAAAAATGCAGTGGCACCACTGGTTCTCAAAGGGTAAAAGGTAGGTTAATATAAAAATATTTTTTTAAAGAAAAATTATAATTATTTTGGTTAAATTTTAAAATTCTAAAATAAACTAAAACATTGGCTATACATACCACGTAAAAAACCTTAAAAACTTAACTCAATGCCTAACTTTGATGTATTAACCCATATTATTTAGGAAACAGTGAAAAGTTGAAGTGAAAAGTTATTGAAATGAAAAAAAAAAAGGAAAAAAAAGATACTTTTATAAAATTAAGCGTTTTGTACATTTAAATTTAGGAAAATTGAAAGTTTTGTGATACCTATTAAATTTTTTATCAATAAACAAGTAAAAATTGTTCTTCTCTTCTAATTTCATTTAAATTTTAAAGATTAAAAAATGCCTCAACGATTTATTTTTTGTGCTTGAGAAATGAAACAGCTGCAGTTAATAAGGTCAGGGTGAGTTGAGTTGGAAATTGCTGCTGTTGTAAAAATAAACAAGGAATAAAAGACGATAATTTAAATGAGAACTCGTGAATCTGTTTTTCAGTTATGGCCCATCCCGAACATTGTTTATGAATTGTGCAGCTGCGCTAATCGTTTATCGCTGACTTCAGCCAAAAAAATCGTTTGCCATTTCAAATTGAGCAGATCTATTGACATATTAATGACATCGGGCAGCTGAAGAAACATTCATATTCACACAAAAGATGGAACAATTATTGCAACTACAAAAGTGTTAGCAGCCCTACAGATCTATTTTCACTTTACAGAGAGTTACAATTTGGCATGGTTATTCGCCAATAAAGGTCGCCACTGAGCTTTTCGGTCGATTTTAATAATTTACAATGTAATTTTTATCTGTGCAACCCAAACTTTCCAACAAATTAGGGTCGGGCGGGGTGATTAGATTTTTTTAATAAGGTATGCAATATCAAATATTTTAATGACTTGTATTAAAGTATCCATATTTCATAGTTTATCAGATCCAATTTTTAATAATTTGTGCAAATTAATCACATGCTTCTAAAGATTATTAGAAACAGACATGTTCACATGAATTAACATACGACTCACAAACTTGCTTCACTTCTTAAAAAGGGCCTTGCATTATTATTAGTATTTTTTAAAATTTATATTTGTTTGTTTTTGGTTTTCTTTGAATTTTTGGGATTGATAAACATTGCCTCTTCATGAAATCCTGATACCAGTTGTCTCCAACCAGTTTATCTTTAAATCTGAAAAGTAGCCTATATACTACGGCATAAGACGCATAAGTTTGTCTTTGTCATAGCAAAACCCACCTGCAAGCTATAGCAATGAGGCATTTGGCTAAATTGTCATAAACTACGCATGCAAATTCTTCAAGATTCTCATTTTGTTTTGATGTTGCACGTTTTTAGTATATTTAAAATTATCAATTAATATTTAAAATATTTAAATTTATATTAAAACATCAATACAATACTGAAATGGTCTTTAATATTGTCAAAGACCCAAACCGTCTTCTAAGATATGTTCGTGGCATTTCAAGCTGAAATAGAAAGAAAACGAATTTTCCTTGTTTCAAAATGTAATTGAGCCTTGGGGGTCGAACATACTCTATATGCTCTCACTATATTTTCTTGAATTAAACAGCTATATTGGCAAAATAACGACAAAGTAAACTTTTTCTCAAAATTACAGTAGATACAGAAACGATAACTCATTTTAAAGGATACATTTTTCAAATGTTAAAGATTTGTATAATGCTTTATATACAAGTAGTTTTTGGTTCACATGTTTATATTTACACACATATTAGCCACTAGACATTGCGTATCAGGGAGGGGGGGGGGGGGATCATATTAAACTATTTTCATCTTTAGCAAGATCTGTTAGCAAGTTTTGATTGCATATAAGTTAGGAGTTCTAATTTTGATATTAAGGCTTTTTCTAACTTGTTTAGTATATTTTAGAATGCTTGTAATTTTTTTTCCCGTAATCGTAATAATTAGTACGTCCGTTACTATTTTTGGCTTATAATGATGCTGCAACTTTATTTTTTAACTGAAAAAACTTCAAACTTTAGGTTTTTTCTGAATAGGTTTTAGTTTTTTTTTTTTTTTAGGTTTTCTTTGAATTAGGTAACATATTTAAAACTAAATTTTTTCTAAAAATAAAAAAATGGGTAAATCATTGGTAACGGACGTGCTGGTACGACCGTTACCGAAAAACCATACATTATCATATAGAGTCAATTTTTCCCCGATAAAACTAATTAAAAATTTCTTATTTTATCTTCTAGATTGAAGTAATTATATTTTTTATCAGATCATCACATATTCTTTCACAAATATAAAAAAAAATCTACTAATTATTAAAAAAATAAAAATTTAATTACAAATTTTATCACTGGCAAATAATCTCCAATACAAAAAATTCTGTGTTTCAAATATACCAGAAAATGACGTATTTTGTGATCGAATTGTGATTTTCTTGTTCACAATTTGTTAAAAAAAAACAGGTATGTCCAGTAACTTAATTATATTCACATATAAACAGTGTCACTGTATATTGTAGATAATTTTTGTCATTTATAAGCTTCTAAATAATATTTTTGTAGAAAATTCACATTTCGAAGATCGTTACATTTTTTCGAATTCCCTATTCTTTAATATCAATAATTCGATTACCCATTTTACCCCACCTTTCAATTTATTAAACAAAAATAGCTAAATACAATATTTTTTTTTCTAATTTTTTTCATTGGAATGTATTAAAAAAGTTTCTTTTCTATTTTATATATAGAAGGTTTCACGCATTACACCATTGCAAGTTTTTTTGCAATTCAAACAAATCGACTTTTGGACTTGATTTAAATCACCTAGAAATTTATTTCTTTTACTGAAATGTACTCGATTAAGCGAATTATCGTTTAAGAAACAGAACGAGATCAAAACATAAGTTAAACAATGTGTAATTTATATTTAATTTTCATTATATCCATTTTTGTAAATTCAAACAAATCTACTTTTAGACTTGTTTTAAATCACCCAGAAATTAAATTTTTTACACCACATTACATTAATTAACCCCACCTTACCATATACTTACAATGTGTTTTTGTAGAAGTTCTTCTCAATTGACTTCTCAAAATTATATTGCAAAATAATTATCTAAACTAAAATATTTTTTTCCGCATATGGTTTAAATGAATAAAACAATAAAAATAAATCTAATATGAAATTATTCAAATTTTTTCATTTAATTTTTTTTTTTAGCGCAAACACATTTTTAACAGGTATTACAAGAATAAATAATAGAAGACTAACAAAAATACAGATTCGCAGAAGAAAAAAAACGTTAGAAAATATGATTGCTTTGTTTGTAATGCATTTAGTTCTTTGCTATGATTTTCATTATTCAAGCGCCGACCTCACTTTCGATAATAGTTCAATAAATTCTTCATTCAATAAATAGTTAGACAAATTAAATTTACGAAAATATATACATATGAGGATTAGTCTGCCATGACGCTCAAACCAAAAGGAATGAAGTGTTAGTTTGTTTGAAATGGTTTTCGCTGACTGCTGCACAAATTATAATTCACTCCTTTTTCTTCCCATGACCTCATTCCTTGTTATGTCCATTGCCACAGGACTAGAACCGATAAAAGTAATCTTTTTTTTTTTTAAATAAAGGAAAACCGACTTTAAAGAAAAATGCGCTAAAAAGTGAAAAATAATTTTTAATTTTACGACGGAGTTGAAAAAAAAAAATGAATTATTTAATACCAATTTTATACTTGTTAAAACTTTTTGAAATCGGCGCCAAAATTTACGTATAATTTTTGTAAATTGTCACCCACTTCAAAAAGTTGTAATAAGTATAAAATTGATTTTAAATAATACAATTTTTATTTTCAACTCGTTCGTAAAATTAAAAATGATTTTTTTTTACTTTTTAGTGCATTTTTCCTTAAATCGGTTTCCATTCTTTTTAAAAAGATTATTTTATTTTTTCCTTTTTAGATTTTAATTTAGTAGGGGGATTTGCCTCCTGCTATTATTCATTAAGAAATTCTAGTTGTTACTCACATTTTTACACCTCTCGGATACGGTTTAATAAATGTTGTTAAACAAAACTACATTGTCACAACAATGTACATTGTACAGCAATCCCTATCCATGCTAATAAATGCCGGGTGAAGGAAACGTCATTGTTGTACAATCTTTATTGAACAATGAAATTATTTTCAAATCGGATAAATTGTTTTTAAAAAAAAGGCCGGTTAATCGATATTTCCGGATATATAAAAGTCTGATAACCGATTATTTTTGCGAAAGTGGATTTTTCTCTATTCAACAAAAAAATAATTTTTCGAAATAGGTCAATATTTTTTTCAAATGGTCCTGTTAGTATTGAGAATTCCGGATAGTTAAATGCCGGATAACGGAATATTTTTATTCAAAGGTGCCCAAGTAAAACATTCCCTATCCAACAAAAGATGAATTTTCCAAATATCTGAATTCGAACAGAAATCTTGCGCGAACATACATAAAAAAAAAATAACAGTCAAATTGATAACCCTTCTCTTTTTGGCGCGCTTTTCAGTCGTTTGAAAAGGAAATGCAATTCTGCTACACAAGCTCTTTTTTTCTCAAATGCGCTCTTTATTTAAAAAAAAAAAAAAACGTTTTGTTAATTAATTTATGAGTTTTTATCTATAAGCAGTCCGAAAATAATTATTTCAAGGAGACTAAATGCGTTTCCACGTTTCACCGAGAGAAAAAAATCGGGTAGCTACAGGGACCAATGTGTAAGGTTTGTTTCGTGAATACTTTTAGACCACACACGATACAAAGGTGAGAGAGGGAAAGGATAATTGACTAACCTGGTTGACGCGGCCCACCATCACCAGCGATTCTGTCTTTGGCACGTGTACCCATCGGAATACGTGGCGGTCCAGTTGGGGGTACACGAAACTGATATTTGCAATGGCGGAAAGCACCTAAAATAAAAATAATAAATGTAATATAAGTAGAATCATAAAGGTGAGAAGGATTACGAGTGGGGTTACCATGCGTCGGGATTTCTTCCGGACAGTCTGGATTTCAAGATTACGTCTGGAGCTACAAAATGTCCGGGTATTTAAGCCAGTGAATACGCCAAGAGAGAAATTTGGTTGCAGTATAGAAAATCTAACGTATTCGAAAAATATTGACGTGATTCCGCCAATGAAAGAAACTTCATTGTTTGCACACTTGGTACAGCCTATCGTCTATCAACCCTGGGCACCCGCTAGTTATTATTGTGTATTGTCATTTTACTTTTACGGCTTTCAGGCTTTTTTTTGTGTCTGACAGGGCCGGAATTAGGCATACGCTACAGCCTATAGGCTGCAGCATCACACACACATATACAAACATAGTCAACTTGAGGAAAAGAGTATTTGGAAAGAAGATAAAGCAAATCTTAAAGAAAATAGTATACTACAATCTTTGTAAATCTCTACAATCCTTCAAAATAAATAAGTTTAAATAGTGATAATTACAATGGCATAGTTTTACTTTTTTTTTGGAAATCTGTTGTCTATATTTTTTTTACATTAGTATTTTGCTCAGAGCCATTTGAGGGTCATACAAAGACGAGTGTCCTATTTTATTGTCATTTTCATAGTTTCCAAAATGCCACTGTACCTTGAGATTCCTTGAAATCGTTGGCATTTTGTAACATACTGTAAGCACAGTGTATTCCAATTTCATTTGTACATTTAAAAATTATTTAATTTGAGGTTCTGGAATATACATGAACATATTTTTACCCCCCCCCCCCCCCCGCCACACACACACTGTGTTAGGGGGCCCGCTCCACATACACAGCCTAGTGGCCCACTCACTCAAAATCCGGCTCTGGTGTTTGAACCAAATAATTCGCTTGTTTATTGCTCATTATTTCTTTTAATTTTTGTTCAAGTGTTTAGTATTTGAAAATATCGAAAAGAAACCGCATTGAAATAACTAAAAGAAAAGTATGTGTATGTGTATGTATATATTGTGTAGCAGTGTGAGAATAGCAATGATCGTGTCAAGAGTTTAACAATCTCATCCGAAAAGTATTTACTGAAAAAGGAGATAAGCGGATAAAAATCTTTACTGAAGACCGAGCTCAAATTTGAAAATTAAAAGTTTTGACAGTTATGTTTTATTCTATTTTCGTTACCAAACATTCTTTCTTGTGTCTTCTTTGTATTCTTTATATGTTGAATGTTCTAGACGACTTTCTAGTATTTTTGTAACGGAACTGGCAACCCTCCGGTTGCAAGATCACTACTTTTTTACGTTTTTTTGTCGAGCCTATCGCACGGATTCGAACATAACAAACCTCTGATTACTAGCTGAACGTCTTTTGAAGAAAAAAAAACTATATCACATAAATAGTTTAGTAATGTTTACTATTAATGATTAGTAAAAACTACACCAACGAAATGTACCAAAACAACTACAGATTTCTCCCGGCAATATTTAGTTTTGGCGCCCCCGCCAAAGCACTTGTGCGACCGAATAACTAAAAAAGTTTAATAATATTTCGAGTTCCCGCTTCATATGGCTCTTTATAAAAGCCTTTTCAAGAATCTCATTTAAAAATTTTAGGCATTCTATAGAATGTATTCAATCTTCGTATGTCTAGGCAAAGTAAGATTTTAATAAATTCGTTTATAATACTTTGCATGCAACATACAACAATTTCGCGAAATTTTTTGTGAGATGTACAAATAAAGTATCGCCTAAATTCACCAAGACAAGAACAAAAAAAATGGTTCGATTTCACCGCTTGACTGAAAGACGGGAAACAGATGTCATTGACAGATGTTTGATTTTTGTTAATCACTTTTTCACAATCTTGCAGATGTGCAATACTTTTCAGGATACGCCTTCATTCCAAGGGCAGCTCATGAAGCCACAACAGACAATTACTGAAACATCAGCACTTGTTGGATTCGAGTTCGACCAAAGTAGAGATGCGAAATGTGTGTTATTTTTTGAGAACAGGTGTTCCCTGCTCCCGCATGTTTTCATAGAACTTCTCTTTAACCTGCTCTTTTAGAGTTTAGACAAACTGTTAGTTTTTAAAAAAAAACTTTTAGGGTTTTAAAAAAAAGTTTATTTTTTTTTACAACGAAAAACTTTGTCCATAATTAAAAATTAGGAATAGACTGTCTATCGAGACGGCCTCAGGACTTAGGAGGGAGTGTAACGTCAAACTCAACAGTGTATTCGAGTACAGATTTATGTCGAGTAATGGCAAAGTTGCGTATATTTCGTTAAATAAATTAGGTAACGGAATTGAGTTTGCTTCTGTCTTGTCAGAATATCAAGGGAATGGTATCCCCCGTTGCTTTGAAAACGTGTTTTTCTCGTTTATAAAAAAACGTGCGAAGAACGGGAATTTCAACTAGAAGAAAATAAATAGCTCACTTTCCATTTGTGTGGTACAAAGGACTAACTCTGTCAAATGTCAACTTCCTGGGTATACGAGAAGTAGCTTAATTATAATACAGACAACTCTCGTTATCTCGAACTCGAAGGAAAGTGCATAAAAATTCGAGATATCGAAAATTCGAGTAATCGAAAATCCTATAAAAAAGCTGTTTTGGTAAAAATAAATACTAGTATACTTACACGACTTTATTTAACATATCTTTCCAGAATAGTTTGGTGATTATTTCTATTTTTTTTCGAAATCAATTATATTTTCCAAATGCACGATTGCTTGAAATGTCTCTGATGTTTTCATTTCCGGCCTCGATTCAATGAATGCACGCATAGTTTTTATGGAAGATAGAGCCTCTTACAAAGTTATCTTTGGAGGAGGTTAGCATTCTTCTTCTGAGAGCGATCTCTCATCAAATGCTGCTATAGAGAGTGCATTGCCTAAACAAAAATGAGAAGGGGTCGAGTGTCGTCTTCATATTTTAAGTGAGTTGGTTTCTGGGCGGTCGGAAATGTTCCAAGAAAGTGACTCGCACTTTACCGAAAACGCCAGCTGGCTTGAGGGACGATAAATCATTAATCTTCCTTGTTGGACTGACTTAGCGTTAAAGAGGAGGGTATACAGCTCAGGGAATCCAGTCTGGAGACATTCAAACAAAAGGGTGAGGCACAGGTAGGAATACATTGTACGTTTACCCTTTCAATAACGCAGAATAAGAAAGAGAACTGATAAAGAAGAACGTGGCAATTACATATATGCTAAAGGTTCTTCAAAATCCGTAGTTTTGAGAGGAAAACACAATTTTGAGTTGTGAGGAAACTTCGAGTTATCGAAAATAACGACGAAAAACTTCGAATTAAAGAGATAAAATTACATTAAATAAGTAATGAAGGTGCAGGGAATCAATTTTTTTCGAGATATCGAAAAATTCGAGTTATCGAAGTTCGAGTTATCGAGAGTCCACTGTAATAACTTAATTTCATTGTACGCAGAACTTATATTTCTGCTAGAAGTCGCGAATAACTTTTCTTTTCCTATTTAAGGTCCAATGAACCACTCTTCCAAATTTAATCTTCCTCGGAAAGTAGGAGAAATGTATGAAATGAAAGTACGAGTGAATTTTATTTTAGCCCCGCGCGCCGGACAGGTATTTTAGCTAAAAGTTCGCAAATAGATTTTTCCTCCTATTTAAGTTATAAGGAATCACTCTACTAAATTTCATTTACTTGAGTATATAAAAAAAAGTAGAATAATTTGCATAAGTTTTTTTATAACCATTTTTAGTTTTTTTTTTCCGACAGACGTTACTCGTCAAAAATAACAAAATAAATCATCATTTTCCACGAGACGAACATTCTTTGACCCATTTTATGCATTAAACAAATTTCACAAATACTACTGTTAAGCAATTCCGTCGTCACATATAGTAATTAACTAAGTATTAAATTAATCCAATCGCAGCAACGCAATGAAAGTGATGAACCAAAAAAACACACATTAATCTGCCCTTTTAAAACTAAATTCGTGTGAGACATCGTCGAACTCTTTACAACACATGTTGCATGACTTTTCGCAAAATTTCAGGGGTTATGGCACGGATTTCATTGCGGATATTGTTTTTCAGTTTACGTATGGTCTGTGGCTTATTGACGTATATTCTCTTTCAAATAGCCCCAAAGATATAGTTGAGCGAAGCGTTCGGAGTACCATAGGATCGAAACTCCCTTAACCTCCTGTATGACTCTAAAGAACATGATGTTTTTAGTATATTTGAATGACATGCTTAAAACATTTAAGGACAATACGGTGACAGCACAGGACAAAAGAACAGAACAACATATTAAAAAACAGTAAAGTTAGGCATAAAGCCTCATTCCATGGAAATTGATTTTATATTTACATTTGAGTCTTTCCAAGTCTCAAGGGACAAGTACATTACATGATGAGAATTTCAATAAGTATGGCAAATTGCCATAATAAATCATGAGTAGAAAAGGAACATTTCTATTCTACAAGTTTCTGGGGACAAAAACATTACATGGTGCAGGGCTGCCACTGAGTTGTACCTTTGAAAATAGTAGCTTTAGTATCCTAAGACATCAAAAATAGTAGCCTAAATAGTCTCCTCAGAGATCAAAAATAGTAGCCTAAATAGTCTAATCAATTATGCATATGTTTAGCAAAGATGACTAAAAGCAGTAAATTGCGACAAACGTTAAACAAATTGCGACAAAGGCATTTTATTAAATGCAAGTAATATTACAAATTGATATTATTTTTATTATTGTCACTGTTTTTAGAGAATTCTAAATATGTACTTTATACTCATTTTCTGAAATAGACTGCATAAATTAAAAATTTACATATTCACTAGATATGAACAAATTCCATTTTTAAACCAAACAATAGTAACGTTTTGTAAAAGTGCATTTTTGCACCAATATTTGCTTTTTTTTTAAAAATAACGTATATAAAAATACCCGAAGAACATATGCCTACTTTTAAAGAAACAGAATATGAAGGCAATGATTATAAAAATACCGCATTCACAAAAATTGTCAGCATATTTCCGGATTTTTTTTTTGCCGAAGCTTGGTATTAATAAATATCTGTTTATAACAAATAACTTGCTAAACCAAACAATAGTTTAATAAAAAGCGGAAAATAAAGACAATTTTCACAAATTTTGAATAGGAAAAAAAACACCTTCAAAATTGAAACAAATCACTTTTATAATTGTAGTATTTTAACCAAATTTAGTAGTAATGATAAGTTGTTTATATCCCGAAACTTGCTAATTGCATTCATATTAAAAATAGGAGTAAAATTCTCAACCAAAAAAAATATACCCAAAACTTTTGTCTACGTAATCACAAATCTAAAAATACAAATCTTTCCTTAAACTCTGAATAATTTATTAAGCTATAAAGATATCTACTTAATTCCATCAAAGTTTACACAAGTAGTTCTGGGAACAATTGAGGGTTTCATCAAATACTTCTAATTATGAAACTTTTTGTTGAAGCAATGCATGATTCGATTTCTATGCTAACTTTAATACATAGGCCCGACAACAACAAAACCAGCTAACTTATGCAAAATCCCTAGAAATTTCAAAATTTTCATTTTTGAAAATCAAAGAAATTAAGACGCTAAAATGTTGATTTTCGACCTAATTAAGAATTGATTTGCTGTGAATAAGGTTATTAGCTGACTAAATAAACTTAAAAGGCATATGCTTTAAATGAGACTATTTAAAGGCAGTTGAAAATATTTAACGAAAATGAGTTCTTAATTAAGAAATATTGAATTTATATATATATTTTTTCAATATTTACTTAACTAAAATATGTGGATTTTTTTTCCAGTGAAATGTGGTTTATACACTAACCAAATCAGTGTTGCAATTTTGCATATGTTGTCATGAAATCAATTAAGAAGGATGCTACTGTCTATGGGAAATGATATTACTTTATTTTTTCCCCACAAACTTTACATTTATTGAAGAATGATAATTTAATGGAAAACCAACGCTACTATTTATTATAAGCATGTTGCGTTCAAACAAAAGAAAAATAATGTATAAAATATATAAACATTAAAAAACCAAAAATTAATGCTAAAACGAATTGCAAGTCACAAAAAAAAAAGCTTTTTCCAAAACACTGACCTAACCTTGCCAGTTATTTTAAGCATGCTAATATAAATCATAAAAAATTACACACTAAAAAGTTAGTTTATTAAGAAATTTAAAAATTTCCAAAAAGGTAAATAAAAACCATGTGTTTTTAAGTGGAATGAATGGTTGTGAGAAAGGAAAATTTAAAGTAAAAATAATTAATATAATAAAAATATATAAACGTTTAAACAAAATATAATTCAATTGGAATTTGAATACCAACCAAACGAAAAGAAGCAAGTTTCTTTATAAAAAAAAACAATTTTTATTACTGAAAATGACAAGTCCTAAATTTCAAATTCGTGAATTAAACTATAATTTCGAAAAATATAATGCAATTTTGTTAAGTAGTGCAAAACAAATCATGATAAAACAGGAAGTAATGAAATATATGAATTTATATATCTGATGCAAAAGGATTGAAAGCCTTGAAACGGAGGTCTCAGCAGATCGCGTTTAGCGAATTTCCGCAATTTCAAGGCTTCCATGCATTTAAAAAAAATATCAAAAGAGCGCCAATTGAAAGTTGTATTCGATACATGCGCCGAAATTATAATTATAATCATTTCAACTTCCGAGAGATATCTTCCCCGTTTGACGAAGATCGCAAATATTTCTAGATGTGAAAGATGCTAAATTTTTGTGAAATTATCTGAATTATTTTAGATTGAACATCGATTTTTCGAAAAAACAATAAACGAACTGAAGCAGGCCGCGTATACTGAATATCTACAATTCCAGAGTTTTAATGAGCGAAAAAATTCTTAAAACAACGCCATTATGCACCGAAATATATTGAACCATCAAATTTCGACATAAATGTGGTTTTGTAGCAATTTGGCGCAGGATACTAATTTTGGCTCAGGATTCCCATCTTTGATATTTTTTACAGCAATTTTTATTACAACGATTTTGACAATAACGATATTTTTGTTTAAAATTGCGATACACCGGCACCAGGAAACGTAATCGGTGCGATACAGCTCGAAACTCCACTCTTCCCCAACTATTTTATGCAATTATTTTAACTAACATGCATATAGGCTACACATTTAACTGAACGTTTTAACTAAAAATTTTCGGAATATATGCGAGTATATTTGGTAATTTTTTAGAAAATTAAAAAAAAATGATACATTTATTAAATTGATAGTAATAAAAAAAAAAGGAAAACGTCGAAACCTCGGAAGATTTTCATTCCTGTGGTATATCTAATTGTTCTTTGCTTCGCGCAGTGAATTCTCGAAGTAACACACGCAACCTAAACGCAAATTGCTCTCTAAAAGGTAAAGAAAGCGATGTCTATTGGTGATAAACATGCTTGGCAAGTATTATTTACTTGTAAACACATCCTGCAGCGTTTAATGGTGTTGATTCTGCGACTGTTTGTCTTTTAGAATCGCCAAATAGCAGTACATTGGCGCCGTATGCAACAGCCAATCAGATTACGTGATACTACAAAATGAGTTAAACGGTGCGTGATTCTGTGAAATATTAGTTGAAAATCAGTGTTGTTAAAAAAAGTTATCAAAAAATAGTCGCCAAAAGTTAAAAAAAAGTAGAGGGTTTTGATGAAAATAGTCGCTTTTGGCACTATTTTAACAAAAATAGTCGCCATAGTCGCCGAATCTTAAAAAAAGTAGCTTTAGTCGCCTATTTAGTCGCCTGTGGCAGCCCTGCATGGTGAGATACAATAAGAGAATGGGCATGAAGCCACAAGTGTCAAGATATGGATAAGTACAATTCTTAGAGCCCCAAAGAAAAAAGTATGGAGCAGTGAAATCCGGTTTTCATCAAATCGCTCATTATCAAATTATTAATGAAATCGGAGTTTTCTCCTGCTTTTTGCTGTAACGCAATAGCATAATCAAGCCGTTGCTGGTAGTCTGTTCTATTGTGTACTGTTCCATTTCAAATTCCCCAAGCCTTCTTTACACAATTCTGAAGCAAAAGAAAAAATGCAATATTAAATAAAAAAAAGTTATAAAGTATGTAAACCATAACGTTAATTTTGCACCACCCTGTATAAACATTTACTTGGGAGCTGCACTAATACTTTTTTACTGACATTTGAAAGGTTGCTCTTCTTGAAACACGAAATAATTCAAAATAGTTTTACGTACCATTTAAATTTTCTTTAGTTAAAAATATGTCGAATCTATCAGAAAATTTTAATTTAAAATTCTATGCACAATTTAAACTGAAAATACCATAATAAAAGTACATTTAAGTATTAAAATGTTTTTTTTTCAAATCGTTTTCTTTTCGGTTTTATTAAAATACAAATGCAACGTTAAAATACGCAATAAAAGTCCGTATAATCAGGACATGTTTCGGGAGATACATCACCCTTCATCAGCCCATTAATGCTGATGAAGGGTGATGTATCTCCCGAAAAATGTCCGGATTATACGGACTTTTATTGCGTATTTTAACGTTGCATTTGTATTTTAATATTCTTAACGCAATGTTCTACAAGACGAGTTTTTATCTTCGGTTTTGTTTAGAGAAGACGGCCTCCCCCCGCCCTTACCCCAAGTGGGGTGTCATCTGATACGAAAGGTGTTGACTTGGCCCATTACCCCTTACAATATCCCCCCCCCCCCCTGTCCTTCTGTTGGGGGACAGAATGAGTTGTTTTTCCCAAGAATGTCCAGGGGGGTTATCTCTTCCTTATCAGCTAAGAAGGTCAGAGGTCATGGGGAGACCTCTTGATTTAAGAGGGACTTTTCTTTGACATGTTTATAGCTTTCTATTCACTTAATGGGTGGGTCACTTCTCAGTTCCGTTTAACAATGAATTTTTAGTTGGACAGACTGAATTGCCGGAGGGGGGGAGGGGCTATCTGTTTTTATTATTTTATTACCCATCTAGAAAAAGTTAGGCTCGTTGGGGAAAGTCGGAAATTTATTACTTTCACATGAAAATCGGGATTTTTTTTTTTTAAATCAAGTTGGTTTTTTGGCACACTAAATAATGCCATATATGAATACCATAAATGTTCCGTACAATCATGAAATATCAAACGCTCCAAGGGTTAAATATACTTACTACACACAGGCAAATCGCACCAGGACGGTTTGGGTGGGGAGCACGACCCCTCCTCCCCCCAATAATCTGGAAACTCTAAAAATTGGGAAAATTTATGCTTCAAGAAAATTAATATTATTAGCAAATGAAAGATTAAGAATTGCCCAACTTGTAAGATTACATTTAAATTAGACTTCATTGGAACATGCATGAAACAAACAAATGCTTGGAGAGAACTGTTTAATATTAAGTAAATATATATATATACGAGGTGTGGCTAGAAAAAAACCGAACTGATGCTATAAAAAAAATTTATTTTCCATTATTTACAATTTGATGTTATCTCCTTCAATGTACTCTCCTCCTCGGTCTACACACCGCTCCATACGAATTTTCCACTGTTCATAGCAATGCTGCAGATCATTTTCGGTAAGTCCACACATTACTTCCGTCGCTTTTTCTTTTACTGCTTCAACACTCTCAAATCTAGTTCCTTTCAAAGCTGACTTGACTTTAGGGAAAAGAAAAAA
The DNA here is from genome assembly GCA_963932185.1 of Troglohyphantes excavatus. Classification (NCBI taxonomy): domain Eukaryota; kingdom Metazoa; phylum Arthropoda; class Arachnida; order Araneae; family Linyphiidae; genus Troglohyphantes; species Troglohyphantes excavatus. The sequence goes on from OZ010667.1 coordinate 65,822,816, forward strand.
ATCACAGGGGGCCAAATCAGGTGAGTAGGGTGGATGGTCTAAGATGGGAATGTTGTGATTGGCTAAAAACGTCTTCACTAACAACGCATTGTGAGCTGGGGCATTGTCTTGGTGCAGGATCCATGTCTTTTTTTTCTAACACTTTCCTTGTCAATTCCTGTCAACTCAGACATTGCTCTGATTGTTAAACGGCGATCTTCTCGAACAAGTTTACCGATTTTTTCAATGTTTGCATCAGTTTTTGCTGACAATGGTCTGCCAGTGCGAGCGTCATCACTTGTGTCTTCGCGGCCATCTTTAAATCGTTTAAACCACTCAAACACTTGTGTTCGCGATAAACAATCATCGCCGTACACTTGTTGCAACATTACAAACGTTTCACTTGCAGATTTTCCAAGTTTGAAAAGAAATTTGATGTTAACACGCTGTTCTTTCTGTACACTCAACATTTTTCCGACGCACAGACAAAACGTCAACTACTTAGAACAGACGCCACGGGCAGACTGAGTGCAGGAGGCAGATAAAAATCGAGCAGTAGGCGGAGCAAGAGTCACGTGACAGGCCAGGCGACTTTCAGCCTTATTGCATTCGTTTTATTGTTTCACCTGTGCTAGTTCGGTTTTTTTCTAGCCACACCTCGTATATATACAATGTGTCCTAGTAACAATACTTTTTTAATTATATTACTAAAAACGTTAAAAGTTTAAATTGTAAATTTAAATTAATATTCATCTCGGCATCAATACATTTTTTCACCGTGTAAATTAATATAAAATCATTTAAACTAATTTCTTTTTAACTACAAATGAAAACAATGGTACCACTGGCAAGCCTATTATTATTTATTATTTTTCACGTTATTTTCACACCTTTCCTGAGTTTTAGTTACATTTTTAACATTATTGGTAGTTTGTTTTGGCCATAATTGCCGTTACGCTTACTATAATCTTGCCTACCAAAAGTGTGTAATTTACTGAATTACTACGTCATAAAAATGAAGCTCATAGAAATCTAGTTTTCAAAATTGTCAACAGATGGCGCCACCTCAATTTTCCGCTTTAAGTTTAGAAGTTTAGTTGGTAGATAAGTTTTTCAAAACTTATTTTTTTTAAAAACTTAATAAGACTTATATTATTCCTAATTTAAGCTGACATCATCCAAATAATTATTTACCAATGAATTGAAGGGGTTAATCGTCAAAACGGCTTACATATGGCAAAATAAAAATGCGATCGCAACAGAATTTTGTAAATCTAACTGTTGCCATGTTGCCGTAGAGAAAAACGACGTTTTTCAATCACCGCGTAAGTGAATTATATATAAAGATATATAATTTTAATATTAAGTAATATTTAATATTAAAAATGCCGAAAAGTTCGAACTTGGAATTTTCAGCCCTGTTAAGTTGGAAATTTCTAATAATTAAGTTGAAGTTGGGAAGTTTGAATCGTTAAGCTGGAAAATTTCTTGTTTCAACCCCCTTAAAAAATTTGTGTGACGGCACTGTACACACATTAGTAAAAAAGATTCATATATACACTGATTTTTAAAAAAACAAACAAATATCGCTTTCTTAACAAATATGTTTCTTAAAAAGCTTCCAAATGGTCTTCAGAACCAAACAGAGTACTAAGTAAACCAGTGTTCACTCTAGGCTTTTTTTGAAGGGCGGCCCGCCCTGCCCGCCCTTTTTTCATCTCAATAGCGCCCTCTTGCCCTTTTTTCAAAAATGCCGCCCTCTTTTGAAAAAAATCCGCCCCTCTTGCCTTTTTCAGTCAAGAATAATCGTCCTTGTTCCCTAGCTGTCTTTAAAAAAGGCACCGATGTCTTAATTATTTTCCTATATTTATACGGATTAGTTTTTAGAATTTTGGAACCCAGTGGCATAAGTATTGGGGGTGGGGAGGGTTAAAACCCCTTCCGTCTATCAGTGGCGGCCCGTGGTCGAAAATGTTAGTGCAGCCGAAATCATGTGACCCCCCCCCCCCCCCCCAAAAAAAAAAACCCTTTTTCAAACTTTCAAAAGCCATTTCTGGGATATTTATCGAAAAGTCCTCAAACTTTGAGGAATCGGCAAAACAAAAAAAAATATAGACATTCGCTATCTTTAAATCTTACTTCAAATTCCATTATTATGGTATCCAAAATTTCAAAATATAACATTTTAAATTTCTTAAACACATCTTCGTGAGTTCGGAAGTCATCTTGTCTTTTGAAATCAATTTCTGTTTTCGAATTCGCAATTTCAAAAATACGTTTGAACGTGTTCTCATTATGGTTTTGTCTTATAATGTTCTGAATTACCTTGACTTGCTGAAGACAATAATTTATATCTAAAGATTTTTTTTGAAGAATGTCATATAAAACATCTGTTTGTTGAAAAATAAAATTAAAGATAAAAGTGTGAATCCAAAATCATTAAAATAATTCAGAAATCCATTTGTCCATCGAATTGCTCCCATTCACTCCCTCAACAGCCATTCCTTCCACAGGGTTGCGAAACAGCACTTATCAATACCGCCAAAGCTGAAACAATTATCGAGCCAAGGGGCTTTTCCTCCATCAGGCAAAGCGGTCTAGAGATGCTAGTAAAATACTCGGTCCCCTCCCCCCCCACACGTCCCGCCGATTCAAACACGGGAGCCAATCAATTCACAGAATTCCCAACTACAGCTCGAGTTAAAAAAATCCTTTTGAGCTGCGTTTGTGACGTCACAGCCTCATTTTAACGTGAAGGGGAAGTCACACCACGTAAGGTTGTCATGGCAACGATGCAGCCGATTTCTGACTTCGCTTTTTAGCTGCAATTCATTGACTGAAGTTTTTTTCCCTTCTGAATTGTGCATTACGGCAAAAAGGTTTGCTATTTATCGGAGATTTTGTTTACTACCGTAGAAATTTCATTTTCAATTATAATCTTCATTTAAGAAAATTAGTAAAATATCTGATTTTAGTTTTTGATGAATTTAGGTGCAGCCCGGCTGTACTTGCTGTAGTGGCGAGCCGCCACTGCCGTCTATCTAAAATTGTCAAATGTATAATTTAAATACACTATCCAGGAATAAAGCGCCCATTTTTAAGCATTCTGCGATCTTCAAGAATACTTTCGTCAGTTCTGACAATTGTGTTTCGTCTTTGGATCACGTGACTTTTGACAAAACCATAATCATTTTTATCGAAAGTAATTTACTTTTGGTTTCTTTCATTGCCGCGATTCTAAAAAGCTTTTTTAGGTTTGGTTTACCGCAGGTGATTAAACTTAGCTCTAGGGACTTCAACATTTCGTAGAGGTCACGAAGTTTTTGACCCTCAGACAATTAACGTTGCGTAGTTCACTGGATCACCCGGCAGTTATTGGTACGCCAAATGCCCATGATGAGATATAAACACTACAGAAAGCCTACCTCAACGATTGTGTTTCAATTATCTGCCATGGGTTTTTTGCTTTTATTTTTTTTAATTTTTATATCTTTCTTTTATTTATTTACTTATTTATTTTTGCTTTTACAGCATTTGTGAGGGGAACGTTCCCCATATAGAGAAAACACTTGTATATTGTAACATCTCAAAATTTGTTTAAACCTCTGAGTGTGGTGCTCAAAAAATTATTATTCTGTCAGATAATAAGAAGTACTAAATGTATGAAGAAAATTCTACTGTAAACTCACAAACTGTAAAATTCTGTAAAGCATGCATATTATGGAAAATAATAAAGTTGGCGTTTGGTGGTGGTTCCGTGGGGGGAGGCTTTGCTCTGCTGGCCGAACCTGCGGTTCCACATACCCGTATATCCTTCGGGAGATGTCGGGTACATACGTCTATAACTTACCGCAGGTGATTTCGGCCCGAGAAATTCCTGGTTCGTGTCGAGCAGTCGATTTTCATTTGCAATCTTCCTCATTTTAGGCGAAATAAATTTGGTAGAAAAATACGATAAAATGAATTTCTTTAGTATGACGAAATATTTAATCGGAGCATTGAGGAGGCGTATATTACGTAAAAAAGAACGAAAGTTTTTTTAAGAATGGCCTTACCTTTGAACAGTGTATATACACTTATAAAAAAAGGTTATATAAAAATATATGATTCACGTAAGGCCCCACATAAATTTTCCGCCTTTGTTACTTGTAACCTGTGTTACCATCTACAAAGATTACAAAACAGTGAAAGAGGTTTTTCCATCATAATAACTTATGTCATGTTACGACTGTTTTACCGCAATTGTAACCATAACTGTAAGGGACATTTATATAACAAAATCACTTCAATAAAAGTAAAAATATGCACATAAATTTAGAACACTGAACTCTAACTGTAACTTCTGGAACGGTCATCAGTGGCGGCTCGCCCACTACAGCAAGTACAGCCGGGCTGCACCTAAATTCATTAATGTATTTTAAAACTAAAATCAGATATTTTACTAATTTTCTTAAATAAAGATTAGAATTGAAAATGAAATCTCTACGGTAATAAACAAAATATCCGATAAATAGCAAGCATGTTACCATAATGCACAATTCAGGAGGGGGAAAAACTCCATTCAATTAAAACTGCAGCTAAAAAGCGAAATTCGAAATCGGCTGCATCGTTGCCATGGCAACCTCTACGTAGTATGGAGATTCCCCCCATGCTAATGCACTGCATTTGTGAGAAGGTACAGCCGAAATGGATTTTCTTGTTTTAGCTGCACTTGAGGTTCGATATGCTGATTGGCTCGTAGATGAAACGAGAACTTACGAGAATATCTCACAACGGAAATGGTTTTCGTGATACATTTACTATGTGCTGTTGTTTCAGGACATGGTCCTGCTGTTGTTTCGTTATGTAAGTTAATATTAAAATTGACCGATTGGAAGGTTTAAAAGAAGGGAGGATTGCTTTAATTTTAAAAAAATAAGTAAGTGTTTTCTATTTTTTTCGCATGTTATCATTTGTAAAAATTGAAAGGAAACTTTGATTTGAGTAGTGAATAAGAAAGAATTTCCGTTCGTGTATGGTTTTTAAAAAATAGGGGGGGGGGGGGGGGGAATTCACGTGATTTCGGCTGCACTAACATTTTCGACCACGGGCCGCCACTGACGGTCATAGCTAGTTCCCTCTCCATTATGAACCTTGTGACATTTTTTTTATTTTAATGATTTCATAAAAAAAAAAATTTAAAAAAATGGTAACTCGCATAAATAGTTTGCGGAACAAAACAGATTTTACCTGATATTTTTATAAACGTTATTTTAAGTTGCATACATTATGGAGTAAAGTTTGTTTACTTTTGTAAACGTTTCAAAAGTAAAACATGACCTTTGCCAACTCAAATTAAAGCTTTGTTGTATATAGAACATGTAATTTAGTACTAATTTATAAATATACAGAAATTTGCTAATTAGTAGTAATTAGTAAAGTGGTTTTTATCATTTATTAAAAATACTTAAGTAAGAAAACTTGCTCTATCTAAATTTACCCCGCAGTACGAACTTCAGTCGTGCGGAAGTAAGTCGCAGTAATCTAAATCATAGAGCCCAAAAAAATTTATAAATTATAAGAAATTTGTAACAATCAATTTCAAAATTCAGATTTTGTAACTTAAGGAAATCAGTTTATATCCGTAATATTCTTCATAGTTTTCACCTGCAATAGCAATAAACAAAAAAATTGCTTTAAGAATATAAAAGCGGACTTCCCTATAAAAAGTTAATCTTGCGATCTTCTTAAAAACACTATTTGTACAATTGAAAGCTACACAAAACCCCATGCTGCCCAAATAACCAAAACTGTCGTTAAAATAATATAAAACTCAGCGCGCTAAACTAGTCGAAATAGTATTTCTTGGTGTAGCAAAGATGGCGCCGCGGTTACAGCGAATGCTTCAAAGCATTCGTCCAATGCTCTCTCCTGTTACTCTTACCTCCATGATTCTGTCAGGCCTGTAGCTATGTGGGGGCCAAGGGGGGGCGTTGCCCGTCCTATAAAATAAATTGCCGTCCTAGAAAAAAAATTGCCCCCCCCCCCCTCTCTCTCTCTCTTCCACTCCACTCATTTTACTTCCATTGTAGCAATTGAACCTTGCAAGACAAGTAATTATCAACATGTGGTAGTTGTCGGTTGTCGTCAATTCTCGCCTTACGTGTCTGGCGGCAATGGTGTCGCTCACCGATCTCTTTGGAAACTAGTGGGGGGGTAGTCTGTCTGGTAAGGGCATGGGCAGTCGTCCCGTTGCCCTACGGTGAGGAAGTATTCATGTAGGGGGGAAAAGGCGTCATTCCTTCGGAAAACAGCAGAATGAAAGCTAATTTTTCTAACGCACACAACCCCTGCAGCAAAGAAGAACTCGAACTCATTCATTAGGGACATAGATTTTTCACAGTGAAACAGGAAATTCTAAATTGAGTAATCATGTGAAACTCCCAAGTCCATCCAACCCCTGCTGCGTTTGTTCTTTTTCTCTATTGGTCAGGCTTGCATGGATTGCAACAAAACTGTCGGGACTTTTAATGATAAAACGATTAAAAGTAGTTACTCAAATGTTTGCTTTCTGCAGATAGGTTGTTTGCGTTTTAGGTAACTAGTTTGTTTACGATAACACGACTGATTTTAAGAGCGCGGATTTTAAAAAGCCTTCAACGTTATGGATATACGCTTGTATTTTGAATAAAAGACCAAGATTGGACAAGGAAGCGGATGTGTGTAGCGACGAAAATGGTACAAGTGATGTAATGTTACTATGTGTTTCATCTTCGCGAAACTATAAAATGGCAGAATTGGCTGTCAAGTTTAATAACTCAAAAAACAGTGTTCCGAAATATGAGCGTTGAAAGTTTACAACTCGCTTTGGCTGTAATATTAAGTGGAATGACAATCAATTCATTTTTGAGCAACCTATTGAATTAGGACCCACACAACCAAATGATAAAGCTTATCGAGCAACGAAAATTACGTAAGTTAATTTTTTGATTTTTGTGTCTTATATCACTTAGCAGTCAGCTCACCTAAATATAGATAGAGTAAATCAGTGGTTCCCAAAGTGGGTTCCACGGAAAAATTTAGGGGTTCCGCGTGAAAAATTTTATTTGATTAAAAAAAAAATAAGAATGGTGTTTAATATATTCACATTTTCCTCGGAAAGTTTACCATTCCATGGATTATAAAAATTTGATTGCATTGAGTTCGGATACACAATTAGAAGCCAAATTTTGAACAGTTTCATTAACAATATTCTGGTGTATTCGATGAATATCCAAATTTAGCAAAACAGGCTATTCGAATTCTATTGCCGTTTGCAACCACTTATTTGTGTGAATCTGGGTTTTCAAAATATGTTGCGACAAAAACCAAATATCGTAACAGATTCGATGCTGCCTGCACCAGATATGCGAGTTCAGTTATCAAACCTAAGGGTACGTCCAAGATGCACGCTGATTTTCTGAGTCTGACAGTCTGCGCCGCTCGGCGTCGAGTCGGCGTGCATAAAAATCCATTATTGTAAGCGGGACTGGCCATAACCCGAGACAAAAAGTTTCGTATGCCGCGTGTATGCCTTCCGTATGCCAGCCGATTTTTCGTATGCCAGATGTATGCCACATATGCCCTCGAACTGATGAACGCGGAGGTGGTATGCCCGGTGTATGCGAACGGCATATGCTTCCTATTACGATCCAGAGGCAATAATATTAATATGCCGCGTGTATGCCTTTCGTATGCCAGCCGATTGTTCGTATGCGAGATGTATGCCACATTTGCCATCGAAATTATGACTTCGGAGGTGGTATGCCCGGTGTATGCGAACGGCATATGATGCCGATTTCGATCTAATTTATTGCGACATTAATGTTTACAACTATATAATTGTGTAAGTTGATTTTTAAGTATCTCTAGTTACATAAATATTAATATGCCACGTGTATGCCTTCCGTATGCCAGATTAATTTTTCCCGAGACAAAAATATTAATATGCCGCGTGTATGCCTTCCGTATGCCAGACTGATTTTTCCCGAGACAAAAATATTAATATGCCGCGTGTATGCCTTCGTATGCCAGACTGATTTTTAGTATTGCAGAAATATGCCTGTTATGCCATTGAAATGATGACTTCGGAGGTGGTATGCCCGGTGTATGCGAACGGCATACGCTTCCTAATTCGATCCAATTTTTTGCGACATGAATGTTTAAAACTATAAAATTGTGTGAAATGATTTTTAAGTATCTCTAGTTACATTATACTTCCTTGAAACCATTTCATTATAGTAATAGATCCAGAATGATAAAACTCATAAAAATATTAATATACAGCGTGTATGCACTACGTATGCCAGACTTATTTTTAGTATGCGAGAAATAGGCCGAGCATGCTTTCGACCTGATGAGCTGCTATAGGTGGAAGCCCAGGGCAGCGCCTTTACACATTTGTACGTGTGTGTGTGAGGGGGGGAGGGGGGGGGGGGGGGGGGGGAGATGAAATAAGAAATTTTCCAACTTAACGTTTCGAAATTCCCACTCAACAGTGCTGAAAATTCCCAGTTCCAACTTATCGAAATTTTTCATATTTATATATATATATATATATATATATATATATATTAGGTAATATTAAACAATTATCTCACAAGCATTGATTTGTTACACCCATATTCCAATGCAGTGTACGTTTTGAGGTCGATTTAAATGTAATCTTACAAGTTTCTAATCTTCTCTAGCTTTCATTTGTTAATAATGTAATTTCCATCAGGCATAAATTTTCCCAACTCGGGGTTTTTAGAAGTTGAAATTCCCTACTTTATGGGTTTTCAGAATATTGGGGGGGGGGGGGGGGAGCCCCCCTGTGCGCCGGGCTAGCCCGGGGAATGGCATTGGCATAATCAACTAAAGGCATAGTTTTTCAATGTTTATGATTTCGATCAAATTTATTGCAACATTTAGTCGATGACTACAACTTTATAATTGGATGTATAAGTTAAGTTGAGTCGTAAATATCTATAGTTTCACTTCCACTTAACACGGTCACGAGTTGCAGACATGTGTGGGTGAATTACGCAATGAGAGAAACAACGCGGAAGTAGGTAGCCATTTTGCATTTCGTCTGGATTAGGCTTGCAACTTCTTGACGTGCAGTGCAATGGCTAACGTATTTTTCCAGTTATAGTCGAAAACCAAGGAAAAGAATGTTGTTCCTGCTAATCTCATTACAGAGGAGTTGAAGACAGTGACTGTGATGGAGTACAAATCCAAAGTGGAATCCAAAGTGCCAATTTAGAATAATGGGACCAGGATATTTCTTGCCTCCGTAACGCAGTGTGGGCTACGGTCCTACACTTTGTCCGGTCGAGGTCGAGCAGTGGTGAAAATAAGCCTGTGAATGTATCTTCTGTCATGACCGAGAAAAGGGTCTCTAAAAAAATCCACAGCAGTAATGTGTTCTCATCTCAGAATTTGAAGTTGGATTATACCGATATTCCTTCATCTCTCTACATTGAAGGATTTACAAACTTGAAAAGGTTTTTTAAAATTATTTTTTAACTCCAAAATTGCTACATGTTAACTTTATCTAGGAATTTTATGAAATATTTTTTAATATGTATGAATATTTTTAATATGTATTTTATTTAAAAATAAATATTGTTCATTCCAATTTTATGTTTTTTAAATAAAAATTTTAAGAATACATTTTAATTTATTATAAATCAGTATTATTTTTTTCTTCAAAAAAAGTTAGTTTTGAAGCTAAAATTTAAAAAAAATGTGTATTATGAGTTTTATCTAAACATAAAAATGTCTTTATATTTTAAAGAAATGAATTTTTATGAGACATTTCAAATTGTTAAAAATTTATATCTGAGAATTATCCAATTAAATGTATCGTACGAAGTAAATTTTTAAATATTATTCGAATTTCTCCAAAAGTAGAGCACCATTTCAAAAATAGTCCGCGGTCATTCTTTATCAGCTACTTTAAATGTTTAAAAGATCATTTAATGTAAATTATAATTAAAGTACTTCAATTAATATTTAAAAGAATTGCAATAATTACACTTTATTGCATTTACTTTCGATAGTTTGTTTTTCTGATAAATAATGCAATAACTTTCTCTCTCAAAATTATCTTTGATAAAAATTTCTAAATATTATTTACACTATGGTACTTTAAGTAAATACTTTAATTAAAGTACTTTAATTAATATTTAAAAAATTACACTTTATTGCATTAACTTTCGATAGTTTGTTTTTCTGATAAATAATACAATAACTTTCTCTCTCAAAATTATCTTTGATAAAATTTTCTAAATATTCTTTATATATTATTATGGTACTACAAAGATTACTAGAGTTAAAATGTAAAATAAAAATTGACATCATCATGAAAAGATTCTTCCTGAACAAAATAAGTAACTGTCTATATTCCAAACATATTGTCTATGTGCTTAAACAATGTTACTATAAAAACAATTTTAAAGTTAATTTCTTTTGTGAGCAATAACTATAAAACATTAAAAACTAATGTAAATAAAAATATTCTTACTCTTTAAATTTATTATCAACAGGTAAGGTGTAAACTTTTCTGCTCAAATACATGTTTCTCCTCATACTAAACAAAATTATACAGACACATAGTGTGTCACTTTATATACTAGAACTATAATTTATATGTTCATAGAACTAACTTCTTTACTATATCCCTGAAAACCTACTCAAGGGATAAAAAAAAACTTGATGCCTCGTTGTCATATTACAGCCTTACTTTTTGATGAGTTGAGTCTACACAAAAATACAAAAATTTTGTTCAGTCAAAATGCAAAATTTATATAGTGTAGTGTGTTTCTTGTCAGAACCACTAAACTTTCTATTGAGTGTTATTAGCCATTATTTTTCCTTGAGATCAAAATTTTAATTTATACTACGTAGAGTATTCCTAATACAAATTAATTTATAATACATGTTAAGCCCAGGTGCAGGTTTCAGATTTTAAGCAGAGTATAAACCTTGTAAAGATTACTTGGAGGCTTTTTTTCCCTGATATTAAATTGTCTTTTGAAAAAAAAATATACATATTTATTATTTTTATTTCACATTTGGTGGACAGTATAATGCTATTTTTTTCTTTTGGAAACAGTAATTACTTTATATATATGTGCTTTTAAAAAAGTTTTGTAGCATGAAATGTAATAAGAAAAAATATTCTCTAAATAAAAGTTACAAGATTTAAATAAAATCTCAATGTATGACTTTTTAATTTTATATGAATATACATAGGATAGTTTTACATTTATTAAAGTAGAAATTTGAGCTTCAAAGAAATACTTTTTAAGAAAAATCAATTTTAAGTTAAAAGGCAGATAACTTAGTTTTGCTAACTAAACACTAACATGTCCTACCTATAAATTATATTCAAATCAAATTGTAAAGTCATACATTGAGATTATTTTTTTAAATCTTGTAAGTAACTTTTATTTAAACAGTAGTTTTTCTTATTACATTTCATGTCACAAAACTTTTTAAAAATATTTATATTTAAAGTAATTACTGTTCCCAAACAAAGAAAGTAGCATTATACTGTCCACCAAATGTGAAATAAAAATAATAATGATATTTTTTTCAAAAGTTAATCTAAAAATCGTGGAAAAAAGCCGTCATGTAACCTTCACAATTGATGCGATGCGCATACATGTCGCATACAGAGGTGATATGCCAGCCGCATACATGTAGCATACAGAGGTGATATGCCAGCCGCATACATGTAGCATACAGAGGTGATATGCCAACAGCATACATGTCGCATACGGAGATGATATGCCAGACGCATACATGTCGCATACAGAGGTGATATGCCAGCCGCATACATGTCGCATACGGAGGTGATATGCCAGGCGCATACATGTCGCATACGGTGGTGATATGCCAGGCGCATACATGTCGCATACGGAGGTGATATGCCAGGCGCATACATGTCGCATACCACCTCCGTATGCCAGAGTAATATGGGATATTCTCACAGGGCATACGAGGCATACGTATGCCACATGTATGCGGCATATATGCGGCATACTAGTGGCATACACCTTTATTTTGTCTCGGGAATGCACCTGCGCGATGACTTCCTGCGTACTGGCAGTCTGCCTCAGATGTTTACCGGAATGAATTGTTCATTCTGGTTTCAGACAACCTGCCGCTCGGACCGTTGATTTTCGTTTGTGTGTTGAGTATTTTTCAGTGTTTTACGATGAATATCGAGAGATTAACATTTAGTTTTCATACCAAACAACACTTATTTCCGTTAAAAAAAACAATATTGTTTTACTTATAAAAAGGCTCAAAAATTAGAAAAAAAGTTAAGCAATGAAAATATAAATAGTGAAATTACTAATGATTTTTTTTTACAAAATGGTTGAAGTTATGGATTAAAGGAAGTATTAATTAAAATAAATTACTGTTATGATACACATTTTAATAAATCTATTTTAGATAAATAATTTACAATGAGTCAGGTATGTTTTTGCATTTAAAAAATAGGCACTTCCATTGGTGCAAAATCCTCAATTTATTTAATTATCTTTGTATGAGAGTAGGTATTTTTCCATGAACATGGATAGCCACAATGTGTTCCTACTTGTGTTGCTGTATTCTGTTGTCTGCCTTCCATCCGCAACACCGCTGATTCACTAATTCCTTGCACCTCAACTTCAGTCATGTGTCTTTCGAGACCTCCGTGGCCGAGCGGTTAAAGGCGTCAGCTGGGAATCAGAGGATTCCTGGTCCGATCCTAGGCGATGGACTTGACAAAGAAAAGTAAAAAAAGTAGTGATTTTGTGATCGGAGAGTTGCCAGCTTCGCTACAAATATTAGCAATGTCGCAGAGCATCAACAAAAAATATCGGCGTGTATACGGGACTGGTGCACGATAAATCTGATCGGGGTCCAAAGTCGCGACGTCTATTGAAAGCGTTGGGTGCCAGTTCAGGTGTTTCCTCGTCATCTAACCATGGTTCTAAAATAACGAGGTGCCTGTATGAATGTGTATGTGTTCTCGGGTCTTTCCTTCGAGATAGACCCCGAACCGTCGCCAATAGCCCACTGTGCAGCTATAGTGTGACGTTATTTTAACCAAATCAACTACTAATGGTTTGGTTTGCTTAAATAACGTCGCACTAGAGCTGCACAGTGGGCTATTGGCGACGGTTCGGGGACTATCTCGAAGGAAAGACCCGGGAACAATGTCTCGTATTTTTGAACCATGGTCAGATGACGAGGACAACACCTGAGCTGGCACCCGACACAACCTTAATAGGCGTCAGGACATTGGACCCCGATCAGATTTATCGTGCACTAGTCCCGCGTACACGCCAGTATAATTTGTTGGATGTTCTGGACGACTTTCTAGTATGTTTGTAGCGAATCTGGCAACCCTCCGATCGAAACATCACTACTTTTTTACTTTTCTTTGTCAAGTCCATCGCACGGATTCGAACCACCAATCCTCTGATTGGCGACGGTTCGGGGCCTATCTCGAAGGGAACGATGCCTCGTATTTTTGAACCATCAACTACTTATGGTGTTGTGAAGTATGCATACGCACTTTACAATCATTTCTGTCAATTCGACATCCGTTTCTAGTTCTTTTGAAAGTATTCTCCATTTTGCGTATATAATTCCGAACGCACATTCAACTGATTTTCTATAGTTGAAATTCCTTTTCGTGGAGTTTAATTTTTTTCTCTTGTAAGTTCCATACAACACTAATCTGTTTTGGTGGCAGCTCTGTCTGGTCTGCGCTAACAACCAGCTTTCATAATGGCCACATCCTACCTGCCGCTCGGAGTCAAAAGTTGGCGCCGAGAATTTGATTCTGACTATCTGCTTTTACCAGCGTGCATCTTGGACGTACCCTAACGCCCAATTTTAAGAGAATCATGGAATCAAAGAAGCAGGTGCATTCTTCACATTAAAGATTTTCCGTTTATTTTAGTTTATGTTTTGAATTTTTATTAATTATTTCTATGATGTTTTTTTTTTTTTTTAGTTTTGCTTAATTCAATAAAATCTGAAATACCAAAATAATACTTGTTTCATATAATATCAGATATTATATTTTGAAAAGTCGTTGATTAAAAAATATTCAGGGTTCCGCGATCATTGGCAACAAATTTTGGGGTTCCACAACCAAAATAGTTTGGGAATCACTGGAGTAAATATTTAATTTGTTTGACATAAATATGAAAGTTTAATAATTTTTAAGCGTTAAATTCAAGAATATACCTTGTAAAATATGCTAGGTTATTTATAAAATTTTATTTTCAGAAAATTAAGTAAAAAAGCGTTAGAGGCTTCAGAACCTAACGATAAACATCATCCGTCAATATATCAATTTTATAAAATGAAAATAATTATTATTTTACGGACTGCTCCCCCCCCCCCCCCACCATCTCGTCCTTTCCCCTTGCCCTACCTGGAATAGTGTCTGCCCCCCCCCCCCCAAGCGCAGATCCAGGTGGGGGGTAAAGGGGTAATTACCCCCCCTAACATTTAAGATTATATTTTCAAAAGTCACCTTAGGCAATGAAAAATTTCAAACTAATTTTTTTCTGCCAAATCGTGATATATATGCATTGCTTAACGCTCTTTAAAACTTCCCAATACTCCCCCCCCCCTACCCCCCTTGTCCCCACGCCTTTCCTACCAATGAAAAAAAGACCCAGGAATAAAAGAGTGTTCTCATGTCATTACACTGTTCCATTTTCTTGGAATGTCACCCGGGAGCCTCCTTTTTTTGTTACCGACAGACAGCCCTTAGGACACAACCCATAAGAACTGGAAAGTTGGTCCCCCTACTTTGACCTTGAGGATTAATTGCTATTGTAATCGGGAAAAAACCTGTTGCAACTCATGCACATCTGGACATTATACCTTCAGCAAACGCCCGGCCGTAATCACAAAAGAATGGAAAGAGAAGGTTACCCTTTTCAGGCGGGGGGAGGGGCGTGAAAACGTCTGTCACATAGACAGTTTAGATAATAGTCAGCTTGTGATAAATACGACCCATGGAACGGGGTGGGGGGTAAAATTTTTTGTACCCGTGAGGTCTACATAGATATTTCATTCAGTTGGCGACACAAAAGGATAATAGCAGTTCGCTTTTCTTGACACTTGAAATGGGAAAAGAGTTGAACAAGAATTCACGATGCCTCAATTCAGAAATTATTAACTTTGCAGCTTGCAGTAACGTATTTTCCAAGAAACATCGCATTCTGTATTCCGATCTACATGCTTCGAGGAAGAGTTTAAAGGATTAATGTTATAACGAAACGCCTATAATTTTGATCTTCGTCTACCCTCTTGGAATTTTCCTCTCCTTCGAAACATCCTATCGCAAATGCCAAGTAGCCTTAGTAACTAGTGTTCATATAGTTGCGGAAACTAGACTTTTCGGCAGCTATGCAAAGAACTATATTGAAGTAAGTGATTTTTTTTTATCTTGTATTGCAAAAACAAGCTATCAAAAATATTAAATCTATTACCAGCTCAAATAAATAAAAAAAATTAGCAGAGATCAGTGTATATGCTTTTGCTTGCGACATTTTAAATTTGTACTACTTAAATTTGTTAAATTAAAAATAAGTATTAGTTTAATAATAATCATACTTGCGCTTTCACTGATGCTACATGTTTTGAGATCCCATCAGTCCAAAAAGTTTTTTTTTATTTGATCAATTTAATTGCAAGTGTTTCATTAAACAAAATATCTCATGAAAGCATTTCTAAATCGATATACTAGCGTTCAAGTTTACGGCGGAGCGTGACGACAAGGAAAAGGGTTTAAACTCTAACTTACGAAAACGATGGCTTGCCTTTTTTTTTTGCCAGTACCGTTTTTCTAAAGAGCTATATATATATATATATTTAATTCTCAGCAAATTCCTCACTTAAAACACCATAAATTATTGACAGATTGTTATTTAGGGCTCAGTTTCAACTCATCCTTTCTGCATTTCGTCTGTCTGTAAATTTGTTTGTCATACAGTTACGACCAAACTCGTTGTTATATTGTCTTCAAATTGTTCCTAGAAGTCATTCAAAACGGCGTATATGTTTTATTTTGGTCGCGAGGTCTACCTTTCCTAGAACTACTAGTGCACCAAACTGCATCTAGCTATTAAATTTGGTTAAATTCGATGTAAATATAGATGTAATACAGTTTTAATCGGGCACAGTTTGAAAATGAAACTTTGGCTTTCATATGCTTTTCAGAGAATTCTTAATTTAATTTTTGAAAGCTAAAATACATCTATTAAATACAAATACTTAATTTAATTGATAATAATTTAATTTATAATAATTGCAATCAATCATCTATTTATTGTACTTATCACTTATAAAATTTTGCTAATGTATAATTTTTTTATTAAAATAATTTTAAGTAAAATGTTCTTAGATTCAGAATTATTTTTAAGTATAATCCTGAGAAAACTTTGTTTCATCAACGATATATTTGTTTCTCATACAAGGTTTTATTTCAATTCTGAAATGTCTTAATATTTCTTTATTTTCTGGAATTTTAAAGTAATTTTTTAATAAAAAAAAGAGTAAATATACCTTAGCTTATACGATATTTTAGTACACCCCTCACCTTACAGCTATGATTTTATGATTCGGAAATTTCAATCGTGCATTAGAATACAAATAAATTAATTTTGATAATGAAGATAAATTATTTTATTTAAAAAAATGCTCAATAAACCTGGGTCAGAATATTAAATTCACAGAAGGGTAAAACGTTTTTTATTCCCAGTTATACTCAAAATTTCGTAGACAGAATTACTCAAATTATGCTTGTTTTAATTTCTGTAAAGAATTAAATGATTTAATATTTTTAAAATTTAAATGAATGAAAAAAAGTTAAAATTCATGTATTTTTTCCAGCAACGGGAAAACTATCGATTATAAAGCAGCTTGGATGGCGAGGGAGGGGGGGGAATGATAACAATATACCTATTACCCACCCTAACAGTAATCTCTGGATCCGCCCTTGCCCCCCCCCCCCCCCCCCTGAATATATTGTCTGGCTACAGGCCTGCATTCTGTACCCCAACTAATTTTTTAAAGTGATTTTGTAAGGTATTTTCAGTGGCAAATCGTTATAGAAATGTTAAGTGTGTTTAAAAATTGTATTTTCTACTTATAGAATTAATTTATATGTCCCCAAAAATATAGTTTTTGTTTGTTATCCACTTATTATTGGCTTAAACGGATTTCAAAGAATTGACATCAAAATAGGTTTCAAAAGAATTAAAAAAAAAAAAAAATGCCAAATGCACTACAATTCGTCATATTTTAGCATGAACATGCGAAATATAGAGGTAGAAATGGAAGCGGAGTACAGTTTTTTTTACCTTCAATTGGCTTCAAGTCGACAAACTGTCTTGTCCATCATAAGTTACAGATCATTGATTCTTTAATTTGCGATTAAATACACACCTTATAACACAAGAATTATAACAACGGATTCGACTAAATAATTTCTGGCCAAACGATTACCCGCAAACAAAATAACCGAAATATACCCTCCCTTCTTTTCTGCTTGACACGCTCCCCCCCCCCCCCCCCCTATTTCACGTACAATCAATCAACATAAATCCATGCAGAATATAAAATCTCTTCCCTACATGTGGGTTATGCAATGTATGGACGATCCCTCATGCGATTCTGCCAGATTTACCTACAATCGCTCTCAGATGACTCCAAAATGTCAAAATATTAATATATAAAAATATGACCAAGGTTACTGAACGGATTATTAAAATTAAAGTGCGGACACAATGGGACGCTTAAATCATGCGTCACAAAATACCCCCCCCCCCCCCGAATATAACAAGTTCTTACGCCATTGGATTGCAACAACGCAGAGGCTCGTTCTAACTGGAAGTCATCTTTCTCAAAATTGTCAATACTTAATCGGTCTAATTTGTTCCAATGGAAAAAGGGAGATAAATGAACCCCCCTTCTATCGACAGGAAACAGATGTTCCGTTTTACTTTATGACTTCGGTCTCTTTTCTTGCATTCCTTATCAAAAGCATCTGTGGAAAATCACCGATCAGCGCCAAAGTGGTCACACAAAGAATTCGTCTGCAAATCCCGAACACGCATCCAATTACAAACAGAACCCTCCGAGAATTTTCGGAACCAAAAAAAGACACCTGTTAGCAGATAGTTGAAATAATGGTTCGAGATAAGGGAAAATGGGAGCAGTGGGCATCACATGATCTGGCAACTCTTTTGCCAACAGCATTGACCTCTGACTGACATTCATTAGCTGTGAAGCCAAAACATCCGACTCAAAGAACCGTCCTGCCGAAAGTGACGCATACACACATTCTTCAACAACCCCCACCCCACCTAATACGTCAGGTGGCTTTCGAACAGTCCAGTACTGAACAAAGAGGTACTGAACGCTTGGCTTCTGACAAGCAGGGTGGAGCTATAGAAGTAGGGGGACCAATCAGAGGTGGCAGCTTAACTTATGTTGGACTACTGTTGCTTTTTTTTAAAAGAATAATTACATGTTATTTTTTACCTGTTCTTGTGTGTTCTTTAAAATAAACAGGAACAGTTTGTTCCTCAATTTGAAGAAGACCTTTTATTTCGGATTCTTTTTTTCCTGACTTTTCTTTGTTATGACATGCTATTTTTGCCCTATGTCACTCAGAATTTTATTTGCATATTTTAACTACTAAGAGGTTTTGGTGCCTGCTAAGAGGTCAAGGGGTCATCCACAGAGTTACAAGAAGTGGGACATCACACAACACACGTCGTCTCAAAAATAGTTGCAATTTAACAGACACAACAAACAAAAAAGATTTCAGAAAAATAAACCGTATATAACTTCGGGTTTGAATCGGCGTAGTTGCAGTTGAAAATTAGTATTGGTACAAGTTCTTATCCAACACTATTTAGTATTTTGAAAATGGTAACTTATAAAAATAAAGTAAAATTTCACAGATAAAATAATTTCCAGCCAAGTTCCCAACTTTTAATTCTCTTGAACAATTGACAAAAATGAATATTTTCGGAACTAAGAAGAACATTTCATTGAGATACATCTTTATTAATAAGATTTATATTAATATTTAATTAAGAAACAATACAAAAAAAAATTACATAACAAGATTCCAAATACTTTATTTTTCAAGCCATTTTGATTTGGGTAAAAATTAAAAGTTATATCTTTAAAAATAATCATAACTTACAAAACATTAAACTCTCTTGCAGAAAAGAAAAACCTTAACTAAAACATTTAGATTGAATTTTTCAGCTTAAAACATTTTGCTCCTAATACCAGATTTAAAGCAATTTTTGGTAACTAACTCCGTGCCTTTCACTAGTGGACATTGACAATGTTGTAAATGAAAAGGGTGTTGAAATATTGGAGTAATTAGTGGTTTACGAATATAAAAAATACTTATTCTAACAGTATCAATTTTGGATTCTTTTCATATACTAAGTATATTCGTATAAAACAGTATAAACGACAGTGACGTAGCCAGGATTAAAATTAGTAATTATAAATTGATTTTTTATTTATTAAACAGTTGCTGTATACGATTCCACCCCAAAGCTCCACGGGGAATCATCCAATGTCATTTGTAAAATCCTTATAACTCCATGATCCTTACAACTCACGAGCGACATACCGTCGTGCAGAGGAGAGTCGGACACGTCGACCAGGACGATTGTTAACCCATCTGACCTTTGTACCACGTGGATGGGAATGTCGCCCTTGGCCGCAGTATGCGCTTCCGCCCTATAACCACATGGAGAATAAGCCTTTCAGGATAAATGACCTACCATCCTGTAGAGGAATGTGGAACGCGAGAACCAGGTTGGTCATTTATCCTTCCCCCTCCACTCTGACCTTTGTACCGCGGGGCCCATTGTATTCACGAAACAAACCTTGCGTTACAGTGCAGTCTGTACCTACAAGAATTTTCATTAAAATAGCTTTATCGATACTAATAAATCCATATAAATTCCACTCTTTATCAAACTTCTATAATTTTCAAAGATATTTTCATTTTTTTCTCTCTCTTACGTCACGATTTATCAACACCTTCCCTCCCCTACGTCATGCAAGACCCCCTCCCCCTCCTCTGCACTTATCGATGCGTGACTCAATGTATGAATGACCCCTTCATTTTATATATAGCTCACTTCAAAAAGATAACGACTTAACTGGGAAAGTTTTGCATTTTTTTTTTGCAAGCATTTCAGCGCAAATGCTTTCTGTTCTTCGTAATAATTTAGTTTATAAAAACACGCCTTCTTTTTCTGTTAATGAAAAAATACTTTTAACTTTTCATTACAATTCACGTCTCATATATTTTTTTTTTTTAGTTACGACATCGGCTGCTTTTTCTAAAATTTTTGTATAACATTATTTTCTTGTCCTCAAAAGTATGTTCAATTATACAGTGTTCCTTCCATTTTCGGCGGTTGTAAATCTGTGTTTCAGGTTTTAAAATAAAAAAAAAATCGTAAAGAACAGATCTTTTAAAAATATTAAGATTAGAGAACAACTGTTCCAGAAAAAGAACGTTAATAAAACATTCCTACTCATATTTCCAAGCATCTCACTCAAAGATATGACTCTTTAGTCAGTAGCGTCCTCTACACGTAAGCGTTCGTACTATCCTGTGATGGTGTCGCGCCAGTAATGGCACTATATCGCAGCTTTGGCTGAATGAATGGCAATTTTAAAGTTTATTATAAAACTTAAATTATTTGTTTTAGACAGCACAAAAGTGTATTTGACTTTGTATATTTGATCCGCTTCAATATGTACATGTTTGATCCGCGAAGTAGCTGACAATTTTGTACATTTAAACAAAGCTAAAAAATTGTATATATTGTAATATAACCCGACATAAACAGATCGAAATGAGAAATAGACTTAATTCAATGTATGAAATTACGCACGTATTTGCATGGATGAAAGATAAACTTTCTCTTCAATGAAATAAGTCCTATTCCATTTTTTACCTTTTAGCACAGGCAGTTTATGCATGAACTTGAGCAAAATTGTAATAAAATCTTTTTAATCGGCAATCCTAAGCTTTCCTAAAGTTAATAAATATAGCAAGGTGTAAATTTGCCTTAAATATTATTTGCGCAAATTAGTGCGCCAAATTTATGTGCAACAAAAATTCCTTGAGCCGTCTATAAAAAAAGTAAATACGTTTTAATTTACTAAAACTTCGTCCAGCGCCGTTACACAAAACATATTTTGGGGGGATTGAAGCAAGAAATTTCCCAACTTAATGATTCGAAATCCTCAACTCAACTATTCGAAATTCCCAACTCAACAGTGTTGAAAATTCTCTGTTCCAACTTATCGACATTTTTCATCTTTTCTTATATTTATATTATAGGTAATGTTAAACCGTTCTCTCACAAGCATTGATTTGTTGCACCCCTATTCTAATGCAGTGTCCGTTCTGAGGTCACATTTAAATGTAATCTTACAAGTTGGGCAATTTCTAATCTTCCCTAGCTTTTATTTGTTAATAATATTAATTTTCTGCTGGCATAAATTTTCCCAACTCGGGGTTTTTAGAAGTTGAAAATTCCCAACTTTCAGGGTTTCCAAATTATTGGGACCCCCCCCCCCCCCTAAAATGTGAATCAAATGATCATTTAAGGGGTCATACACAAATTTAAAATCTGCAGAACTTAACATATTAAAGATACTAACTACATTCTTGATAAATTTTGCTTTTCTAGATTGAGCGTCGATTCTTCACAAAACAGCAAACGAACTGTGATATTCCAATGGTGAAGCGTTTTATGATATTGAAATACACTTGACTAAAAAATCGGACAAAACGGTCTCTTTTTCTGCTGCGAAATTGCTCCAATTCACATCTATCCTTGCCGTATTGCACTTGACACTCGCGTATAGCTGCCAAAATAACGCAATCTTTTCTACAAATATTTAAACTTTAAAAATTGTAATTGACGAAAATTTAAAAAAAATCCGGAATTCTGCATTCCAAAATTTTCAATACACCGGAAAAATTTCGGATTTAGAAATTTTTAAAAACCCTGAATTGCGGGTTAGACTTGGAAAATCAGCTCCCCTACGGACACGGAGTTTCGCTTCGCGGGAATCCGTGAATGAAAAAAAAAATATCCAAGTACTTTTCAAGGACCGTGTGGGAACCCTGTAAAGTTGGGGCCCCTATAAACAAGACGCTTCTAAGCCCGGGCAGGGCATAATGGCAAATCAAGCCCTGATTACAGCCCAGTATGGTCAGGGGCGGCTCGAAGAAATTTTCATTTTTTTTTATGGCTGCGTCAGTTTAGAACATACTCTGAAAATTCTTTCTAAATTAGCTAATTACTCTCCCCTAATTTCAGAACGTCAGGTGGAGGGGGGCGAGTAGTCATAATAAAAGTCATAATTAGTTACACGTGCTTGAACAAATTTCCCGAGGTGTTTTTTTGTTGTCCATACTCTTTTGTCAACTCTAGGTTATATTTCAGTACCTTTTCTTTCATAAGGAACATTTACAATAGAAAATAATTTGCAGATCTTTGGGAAGGGAATCTGCGCTAAACGAAAACTGCATTTTATGCACCTTCCATTACAGATTTCTGACATTGGCGATACTTTTTTTGTTTGTTTCCTTTCGGAATTAGAGCTCAATTTTTCGCTTAACTGTCTCTCTTTTTTCCTAATAGTTCACTCTCATTTAATTTGTTTGTTAGGTATTTGATAGTCAATAGGTGGGGCTTTTAAAAATCAGTCTTTAAAAAATTCGACAATTTCATGTCGAGATTACCCCTATTTTGGTCACAAAAGCATTTTTTTGTTGTTGCAGATTTATTAATATTGGTTTTCTTCATTTTTTATTGAGTTTGTTAGGAATTTGATTAGCTACAGTAACCGGTTTTAAAAGAAATAATATTTGAGCATTCCTGAGGATATTGAGTGAATTCTAGTATTTTAAAATGAACTTATACTGCAAAATATTGAATTTCTTGGCATGATTCTTTTACATTTAAAATGACAGTTTGAACTTTAGCAAGAGAATTTCATTCACTATGTTTATTTTTCAATGACAAATAAAGCATGTTTTACCAGACTTGTATGTTATGAATCTTATAATATAAATGTTTAAAATCCCATAAATAATAATTTAAATTTCTTTAGAAATTAATTATGCAATTTTCCATATTAAAGTACTAGCAAAAAAAAGATGCTTCTTTTTTGCACCCTTTCCTTTTTTATTTATAGAATGTATTTTACAATTTAATTATGTTATCACACTTTCAAGTTATAAATCTCATTTTAATTTACCAAGGTAATTCAGGAAATACACTTTATCTATGTTTCATTTATAAATTTTAACAAAGAAATAAAATTTTAAAAAAAAAATCATAGCAAATGTGTCTTCAGACATATCTTAATAAAGCTTCATTTTTTATAGATTCCATAAAATTTGGTTTTAAATTCTGAAACTTTTTAGTAAATGGTGGAGTATGCATTTGTTCATAAAGTGTGCAAAATATTTTAAAAGTTGTTATTTTATTGTTTGAGTGATGAGTCAGTGTTCACTCTAGGCGTTTTTGAAGGGCGACCCACCCTGACAGACCTTTTAAAATCATGTTAGTGCCCTCATGCCTTTTTTTTTTAAATGCGTGATCTTAAGTGAACACTGTATGAATACATATAATCTTGGAATCTAAAACATTTTGCCCTCTTGCCTTTTTCAGTCAAGCACAAGCACCCTTGCTGCCCTATCTGTCTTTAATAAATGCATCGAATAAAACATTTTTTGTGCAAATAGGAATTAATTGAATTATGACAGTAGAAAAACAAACTTCTTTTTAACTATGCGTGTTGCGCAATAGCGATGAATCCAAAATTTCAAACACAGGTCATCCTATTTGTTGGCTGTGTCCACATAAGAAATACTAAGGGGTTATTTCTCTGTGTACTTTTTGAAAGAGAAGATGATTTGGGGCAAGGTTATCAGATTAGACATTTTATCACCAAATATTGGACTGAAGTAGCCTTTTCATCAGTTTTGTACGGGGTCTGAAAAGGGCAACTTATCAATTTGGTTAAGGGGCCGGGTAGCCCATTGCATAAAGGCATTCAGCTTTTTTTTAAGTGCCCTTACAAAAATGGGATGCCTATTTTCTGCCAATAGTGCCCTGCCCTTTTTTATTTCTTAAGTGAACACTGGATGAATACATATAATCTTGGAAATATAAAAAAAATCACTAAAATGTTGTCGCAGACCGTTTAGAAATGTTCTGTTACTTTTCTTGTAGATAGTAAAACAAATCAGAGAGTAAAATTAAAATATCTGTTACAAAACCTATTAAACATAAACAGTATGTTTTATTTTTATTTTGATCATGTAAACAAAAGCAGGTGTTGATAATGATAGGATGTCAAAAACTTTTAACGAACACCACCTCTCAGGAAAATGGCCAATTTGATAATTATAAATGCTTTGAATTTAAAGATTTTTACAGAAAAAAAGGTTTTGTAAATTTTAAGTTTAAATAGAAATGACTATATATTTAATATATTATTAATTGTAGTATCACTATTATTATTTAAAGTGTGAATAGTATTACTATTCTATATGATAATTTTATGTCCTAAACCTTAATCTCAGGGACTAGGGTTGTTTACTTGTATAAAGAATTTTAAAGAAAGTTGTTATTCGGCCTTGAATAAATTTGTCAAATCCTTAAAAATTAATACCACTTTTAATTTAAAAATAAATTTCTTGGAATTAAATCTGATTCAAATGATTTTTTGCTTGAAGATCAATCACTACCCATTGTAAACATAAAGAAATCTTTCGGCTATCACATTTAAAAGTAACAAGTTCTATCAAACAAGTACAAATTAAAAGTAACAAGTTCTATGTAACAAGTTCAAAAATCTTTTACACTGTATTGTATTATACATATAATTAAAAATAAAAGCTTACCTTTCATGTTCAAAACATCATGTAAAAGCTATTTTCCCGATGCAAACAATCCTGTGTTCAATGCTAAGCACATCTGTACTCGTACTTCACAAGAATTCTAACCGCAAATGCGTCCAATCTAAACCAACTTGTCCACAGAAGGATGTAAATAAGTAGTAGGCATTTAAAAATTAATCGTCTTGACAAGAAATTCACCCTAGCAAAGACATCTGAGCCGCTTCTTCTTTCAGGCTGTCATGGGATTTTCCACCAAATGCTATTCATTCCTCTTGATCACCATTCTTTAAAACAGTAAGAGCTGTGCTAAGCCGCTTGCTAACGTGGTTGACTTACACTTTTTTTTTTTTTTTATGTCCACATCAGGCCCATAAACTTCTATGACTTTCAAATGCAGAAACGCTTTTGAATCACCATCCGTAGGAAGAGTTGTGTATCGATATCCAATGTCTTCAGACCTTGACCAGAGATTAGAAGCAGCTTTTATTTCTATTGCGCCACAGGAAATAGCAGAGTTAATGTTGCACAGCATTTGGAATTTGTATTGCCAGGTTTTCTAAAAGAATTAAATAAAAAATTCCAGACCAAAAATTAAATTAATTTTTTTACATATTAATCACAAAGCTGGGAAAATTAAAGCGCTTATAAATAATAACCTAGCAAAGTATGCAAAATGGAAAATTTAGCATTTTTATTTTTATGATTTTACTTCAATGACAATAAAAGAATATGTCTGGTATTTATGTCAAATATTTTTAAAAAAATTCTCTGAATTTTACATTTTCCCTGTTTTTCAGGTGCGTTCCCTGACGTCGTAAACAGTTGGCATATCAATAATACAATTAATGTCAATCTGTGAAGAATGTCCTAGATTAGACCATGTACCTTCAAAAGAAACACCGATGTCGTTTTCTGCCAGCTTGTATCAGTTTTTCTGCATGCCTTTGCTAAATGTATGTTAGTGTACATGCAAAATGTTTCAAGTGCTAAATATCCTTTCCCGAAACTCATAAATGCCTGGACTGTACGAAGATTTGTTTCATATGGGTTAGTCAGCCCACTTTGGTGAACGGAAATCTGTTTCGCAAAGTAATGTCTCACTTGATAAGGTGTCACAAAACTCACAAGCAACTACTGATGCATAGCAAATACCGAATTTTCTTCCTAACACTACAAATAATCCGAGAGATTTGAAGGATTACTGAAAAACTTTGATAATACATATTTCTGTGTCAAGTAAAACAGAATTGGAAGATTCAGCAACTGCACGTTCAGTATTTAAGGTTGCATTTAAGTTATTTCTATGTGTAGAAAATCTTACTTATAATATATCCCTATAACAGAATAAGTAATGCAGATAAACACAAATTAATACGAAAACGAGAGTTCAACACGAGGGTATTTTGAAATAAATAAACAATCTTCGTCACTTCACTTCAACTTTAATCTGCTGACTATTTTTAATACGGCAGTTTCAAGTGACGTACCAAGAGGGAAACTGACTGGTAGTTACGATTTTTGCCATACAGCAGAAAACCCTGCTTTTGTTTGTTTAATCGGTAAGCTTGCAATTATGGGAAAGTTTGTTTATGGTATTTATTTTTTTCCAAATAGTCGCTAAAGAATTTTATGGCATGCTGTTAGTAGTAATAATAGTTTGGTTTGGCTTTATTAGATAACGTCTTGTGGTTCGTAACCTAATAGGTAATTACGAAACTGGTGGCAGACAACATCAAAGTCAAGTCATGTATATAATCTTGATAAAGGGTATTCACTAAAGTAATTTCAAACCCACCTTTATTTTTATCGCTATATAATGAAACTGCATACAGGAAATTTACGGAATTAGCCTGTATAACTCTAATATAATACAGCATACATAAAAATAGCCAATTACAAAGTTACATTTGCGTACGAAATCTTTTGCGGTCGGGCGCACCAGCGAGACGATTCGCTACATATTTAGTGAATTTCTTGTGGTACATGAGAGTCACTTTTGAAGTTGACGCACCATACCAAGTGGTGCCTGAGAGTCATATTTGGACTGCAAAAAAGGATAATATACTCCTCCCTTCGATCTACTTATTGATTTGTTTAAACGCTGCAACTTGAGTACTAAACTGACGAGTCGCAGCTAGAACGTTTCTTACATTAAAGACAACGGCGAGAGTTCTACTATTTCATTTAACTAGGTAAACATTACGGAAAATTTCTTATCTGGCCATATCTGAAAAGTCAGATCTGAAATTGACCTAATTTCAGATCTGGCCATATCTTGGTTTGTCCAGAACTGGTCAGGTATAAACCCGGATCTAGATCTGGGTATATCAAAAATTGGCCCGTTTTCAGATCTGGCTATATCTCGATTCAGATATGATTAAACCCGTATTCAAATCTGGTTTTATATGGATACAGATCTCGTTTATATGGATTCATCAGATCTGGTTTTATATGGGTTCAGATCTGGCTATATCTGGAACCAGATCTGGCTATATATGGAACCAGATCTGGCTATATATGGATTCAGATCTGGTTGTATATGGAACCAGATCTGGTTGTATATGGAACCAGATCTGGGTATATATGGATCCAGATCTGGATTTGTAGGGAACCACATCTAGTTATATATATTAACAGCACAGATCTGGTTATACACGGATCTAGACAAAATATTTTTTATTTATATTCCTACTCTGTGTATATGTCAATATTCGAAGTTATATAATGATAAATTAATTCAACATTAAATTATTCTATATATTTGTCTGACATGCAAATGTAGTGATATATATAACACAATATAAGAGTTTCAATGTTAATAGCAAAATAAATATATAACTGAACATTTTAAAATCATATTTGTATATTAAAATAAAAAAGATGTTAATGGTTCATCAAAATAACTGCAATACAGATCAAATGTGCGAGTTCAGAAAATAAAATATTGCTAATGCCAGCTGTTAAATTAAACAGATTTTTATTTTTTTAAAAATTAACTAACAAAATGAGGAATCATCTAATTAGTAAATAACTAAGTAATTTATCAATACACAATATTATTTGTATAAATAGAATATAAAAGAGAGCAATTGAAATAAAAAGGTTTATTGATTAATTAATATTGACAAAGACAAATAAAAATTAAATTTACCCCCCCCCCCCCCCCTCTCCTTTTATCATCTAAAATATTATATTTTTGATTATTAATCAATTCATGTATTATATCTACTAAATTTTCTTGATAGCAAATTTTATTAGAATATTTAACAAATCCTTAACATTAGTTATTTTACAAGAAAATTTAAGTTTTGCGAACTTTAAAATCTTACAATTTTTTAAAAAATGTTGCAGAATAAAATACCTTTATGGCTTTATCAATAAGTATGAATTTAAAAATGACATGTGCAGTGAGAGTGAAATGTAAATGGTAAAAATGAACATAGTTTTCAATAATTGCTAGCTTAAAAAACATGGTTTCACTGAGGGACAAAATTCCAAAAATTTGGAAATCAAGTAGCATGTAGGATCAAGAATGAAAATACAGTAATAACTTATTATTAATGCAATTAATTAATTTAAATGTCATATAAAATCGAAAATTTTTGGGTTTTTTTGACAGATGTTATTTATATTTTCAATTTTATATAAAATTTTGCGACCGCTTTAATCCGAACCCCATGCGATCGCTTGTTTCGCTTTGTCCTTAAGCCGCCCCTGGCCTCAATACACCCAATATACGCCTCATAAGTTGTAAACATGGTAAGACAACGAGGTCAACTGGCACTCCATGCAACCTGAATAGGTCAAGACTTTTGACCACGACAGATTTAAATTGCACTCTTACCTTCTACATAGTGAATGTCTTTAAGAGGGAAATGTGAATAGCAATCCTCCTTTCACGAGTTCTCTGGACTCTCGACTAGATATTCGAGAGAAATATTGGGAATCGAACTCGCATTTTTATGGTACTGTGTCTGACCCGATACACGTGATCCACAACCGCTTCTTCGAAATTCTTGATGCGATAAATTTATGCATTCGCTCATCTAGTTTCACTGAATCCAATATATAAACCTATAGAAAAAATCTTATATATAAAATTGAATTATACCTACTTTCAAAAATTACTACTCATTTATTCAAAATACTTTTTTTACCATTGGTGAAAATTATCGCTTTCAATTTAAAACGGAGTTTAATATTTAATATAATACAAGAAAATATCGTTAACTACAAGCTGTGCCTCATTGAAATTTGCACAATATTTTTTTTTCTTCGGAACATTAAAAGTTTCAAATTATGAACTTATACATCTTTATACTATGTTTCCTTCAAAAATTATAATTATTTCAAATGTATTCCATTGATTTACATAAGTGAAAATACTATGCATATCGTTTACAAATGAAATTTAAAATTACACAATTAACATCTGAATTCTATTATTTAAATGAATTTAATCATCTGTGGATTTGATGTAAAAATATTATTTGTAGCACTAGTGCAATAATGGTTTTTTAATAAAATCAGCTATTTATATATAAATGCTACTAATGATCCATTTTAATTACTACTATTTATATTTTATATTGGGTAATAGTAATTTTGTTTTAGAAGCATTCATATTTCATTAGTAATCTATAGTTTACGCAATATTTAAAAAAAAAAGTTTACAACTTTCTACTAACCAGTTATTTTGCATTTTTGCCAATTATTTCAATTATGTTCTAATCTCATAAGTTAAAATAATTTCCTAAGTAAACTCTTTTCTGTAAGCATAATCAATAACCGTATAATTTTACTCCAAGCTCAGCCAACACCTCAGCGTCAAATATCTAACCCAGTCGACCTCTGCCACTCGCGTAAGTTTCTTATCGAGATCAAAAACGCCTTTTAATGTGCCACCTCAGCTATATTACATAATAAGTGAATGGGACGCCTTTTTTATGATTCGATAGGTCGACCACTAAGCAGAAAGACGCAGCTGCCTGGTCGGCGAGAGCGGCTTCGTCTGCTTATACATGTTCTCCGCCTTAGAGAATTCTAACGTTTAAAAAAAATAGTATTGTAAACCGTTCTTTGTTATATCAAAATTGAAGTAATATTCAATAAAAATATATTATACATTTTAACTTTTACATTATGAAATAATAAATCGTTAATGAAAAGCATGGTTTTGTCACAAATAGCTGATATGAATTCTCAAATATTGTTTTATATAGCTGAAAATCGTTAAGTGTATTTTAAAGCGTCAATTTTATGAAAATGTTCATCTATTTTCTTTTGATTTTCTAAAAGATTTTTTCAATTTTATTTTCTACAGTTAACTTTCATTTAAACCGGAATTGTGTTTATTTTAGCAATATAGATTTCGCTATCAGTATCTACAAAAAAATAAACGAAAAAGAGTACTAAATCAAGAGGTATCTTAGTTGATTAAAAAATATATATTTGAAATGAACAACTATAGAGAAGTAGTGCTGCTATTACCACCACTGAGGGTTTTGGTGCAAAACGTCCGAACCTAAGCTGGGCAGTATGGACGGGGTGATTGTAGGATTGGCAAGAAAGAAAATAAATGTATTTTGTTTTATTTATTTCTCCTAACTCCGATTAATTTGTAAACTTTTGTTGAAAACAGGACAACGCAAAGGCAGTACGTAATCTATTGATATGTAAGGCTTACTTGCTACTCTTGTGTCTTTAAACAAAGTTGTCTTTTGTTGTATTTTTTAAAGTTGAGATGTCAGTTGGGTCAGTGGCCAACGCTAATCTGAGCTTGCCGTTCGGAAATTATTTCGGGCGATCGCAAGATGTATCAATAACTTCTATTTTTTTAAGCATTTAATCCATTTAATCACTTCTTCATACGCCGCATTTCAATCACTTTAAGATGATAAGCTATCACAAACTCCTCAAACAAAAAACAACTATACCATAGAGCGACTGTTCAAAGTGCTACGTTGCCGGACTCCAAAGGGTTATAAATGACAAATAATGAAGAAATACATTGACATTTTTCGATTCTCAAACACCTCATATTTCACATAATTCTATATATTCAATATAATTTTGCCGGAGGTCGTTCTCGTTACGGCTGATCATTGGGAAGACACAAAGGAATATGGATTTTACATTTTTTTTTAATTTACTAGAAGATTTAAACTATAAAGTATTTTCTAACCTATATATTTAATTTTACGAATCCGTTATGGGCATTACATTGGCACTCATCGATGGTTTAAATGTTTTCTTAACCAAAAATATGGTCAACTTTATGTTTCCTTGTTTGTTGGTAATAAGTAAATACAGAAAAGTTTTTTTTTTCTAGGGGAAGAAACATTTTACGTCTGATAAACTAATCTCGCAATAATTGACATTTTAAAATATAACTTTTGAAAGATTTCCGACAAATTTCCTTTGCGAAACTTTATACAAATTTAGTTAAATCAAACACTCACAACCTTTTCTGTCTTTTTGGATCCCTTACAATTTTTAAATAATTTTCTTAATTTTTTTTCGTTTAACATTTTAGGAAGCGAAATTCTTTTGAAATCGAAATCATTTTTTTGAATCGAAATTATAGTAATTCAGATTTTTAAAATTGCTAAGAGATATACAGTTTTTAGCCTTATAAACACGACTCTCTCCAACTTTCCGTACACGGTTCAAAAACATTATTTTTTTAGTGCGATAACAAATGTATGTGTTGCCACATGTCATAATTTAAAAAAAAATGTGATATGTGACAAGTCCTCTTTGGAAAAAAGCCAGGAAATGATGACGCATAGTTCCACATTTCACAACAATATTCCTTGCATCAATTTCTCGTATGCATTTCCGTATTTCGCAGTATTTGCAAACGTAATGCAACATAGCCAGTTCTGAATCAGACAACCCAAAAAAGCAAGATATCATTGTAAGTTAAATTTCAAAACGAGTATATCTCCCTCGATACATTGTGCATGAATGAACACAATACATATTTTATTAAAATCTTCACATTTTTCCTCCTGAAACTAAGTAAATGGTATTTTTACCTGAAAATTGAACTTTACTTTTAGAAGATAAGAAAGATATTTATTAATTAAAATATCAGAAATTATCCAACGCTTACTATGTTAATTTTGTACCTGTTAGGACGTAAGTACATTTTATGTATTCTTTTACTCATTTCAGGTTATGACTAACCACCAATATATATATATATATATATATATATATATATATATATATATATATATATATATATATATATATATATATATATATATATATATATATATATAAGGTCGCTTACCATTTCGCATATCTGCACATTGAAGTGGGATGAGTTGTTACAAATATGACAATGTTGACAAAAGATAAACAGCATTATTAATATTTTTGAGATTAATAGTGCAAACACATTTCAACTGAAATATCAAACTTATCCGGATTTAATATTTTAAAATATAAAATGCCATATGTCTTTTTCAGTTCAATTTGTCCCAAGTTTCGGAGACTTAACATGCCTGTTAGTTACATATTCTACATGCAATGGACTGATTAATCGTGATCTTAATGTTTGCAAGTAAGTATATAGTGCGTATATAGTAAGTATATAGAATAAAGTTATTGACAACACTCCTTAAAATATTTTTCAAAAATAGTCGACCCTAGAATGCTGGTGTTGAGGTGTGGGTTTCTACATTGGCGTGCTTGTGAAATTGCTGAATAATTTCTGTCACATTTTTCTTTAAGAAACAGGAGTAATTATCATTAATTAAAAAGTTTTCGATTTTTTTTAAAAAAACGTTATTTTTGTAATGTTTGGTTTGAATTTGGATTGTAATTTAACTTATTTTTTTATGAGAAACATATATAAAAATTGCATATTATATGGTATAAAAATCGGAAATATTATAATTTTTATCCTAATTTATTCGTGTGAACTGCCGAATTACGAATTTAAGGCCACATCTAAGTAAGGCCACATCTTGAATATGCTGTACAGTTCTGGTCACCATATCTTAAAAAAGACATTGAATTGTTAGAGAAAATTCAGCACAGGGCTACTAAAATGGTTCAAGGATTTTCAGGCATGAATTATGAAGATAGATTAAGAAATTTGAATATGTATACTCTGGAAGAGAGAAGGGTTAGGGGAGATTTGATTCAACTATTCAAATTTATCAAACAAGGAGATGTGGAGGGTTTAGATTTTAATATGAGTGATAGAACGAGAGGTCATGGGTTTAAGTTAAACAAATCCCATTTTAATCGGGAAGGGAGAAAACTCTATTTTTATAATAGGGTAATGGACAAATGGAACAACTTGCCAGTGAATATTGTTAATTGTAAAGGAGTAACGGATTTTAAGAAGAAGTTAGATATGCATTGGGGGATAGTTAAGAGGTACTAGATGGACCAACCTTGTTGGGCCTTGAGCCTGTTGTTGGTCGTCAATATTTGTATTTGTATTCTGATTCGGCCCTCTCCTTTTTCATGCGACCCGTCTACATTCTAATGCTTCCCTTAATTTACAGTGACGCTCCGCAGGCTATCGAATGCTTAAAAGAGAAGACTCACACATGCAAAGTGGAAAATACATCAAAATTGGTTATTTTTTCATCCAGTAACTTAGCAGAAAATTGCCATTCAGGTCAGAAGACGCCTATATATTAAATATCATACTTAAATTTTTATTTAACATTATTAATCTATAAGCTCTATTTTTGTTTTAAATTATTAATCGACTAGTGCTACATCCACATTAATTTGTTTCAAGCACTAAATAAGCTATCATATCGTAAAAATTGCATTCGAACTTTATTAGAATAATATTAGACAATTCGCTTTGATTATTTTTCAAAAAAGTGTATTAAATAAAAAAAAAGTAGTTAAATGTTCTTTAAAAAAATAGAAAATATAATGAAAATATAATATAACTAATGACTTTGAACTACTATCGCTTTTAAAGTATTTACTAAAATCAGCATAAGTTTAGCTGCAAACATTTAGTTATATCGATTATTTACGCAATGTCTAGATTCAAATTACGTTACACATGCTTTTACGAAATACCTTTAAAACGATTTGCTAACCCAAAATAAAAGAACTCCATCTAAAAATTTATATGCCAAAAATGCCTATATTTTTAAAAATTATTAAAAATCGATAAATGGCGGCTTCTTTCACAGTTTTTGTGCAATTTTTAGTTTAGAAAGTCATTAAATTAAAAAAAAAATGCGCTATTTTCAAAATTATTAAAATTAGTGTTTTGTACTGAACTTGGTACAAAAATGTCATTCATTGCTGAGTTCTCTCAAAACAAAAACACATACACACAATATTTTTTTATAGCCATTGCCAAACGGAATAGGCAATGTTACTTATTTTGTTAATTAAAGTTTAAGTTTTTCAATAAATATTAAATCACGTAAATAAAATTTATTGCAATTTCTGGTAGCTAATGGGAACATGGAAAAGTTATTCGAAAGTTGCCAATATACTTTAAATGTCATATTGATTTCAATTTAATAATATTTTTTTTAATTAAAATTTTTAGAACAGGCGGTTCAATATCACTTTTATATATTTTCAAAATGCATACAATTTCTATTAAAACGTTGAATTATTTGGAAATATATGTATTTTATCAGCTTCAGTTGTTGCCTTTCCATATTTTTAATTGTAAAACTTAATTAAAAAAACTATTTTTCAAATTTTTTGCAGTTTTTTACAACACAGCGTTCTAAAAATCAGTAATTCCCAATATAGGGATGTTTCATGTCTGTGCTAAATATCACTGAAATCTTTTGGACCGTTTTTGACTTCTATAGA
Source organism: Troglohyphantes excavatus (assembly GCA_963932185.1). Taxonomy (NCBI): domain Eukaryota; kingdom Metazoa; phylum Arthropoda; class Arachnida; order Araneae; family Linyphiidae; genus Troglohyphantes; species Troglohyphantes excavatus. The sequence continues at coordinate 65,857,626 of OZ010667.1, forward strand.
AACGAACCAACAAACTGACGAACTTTTACTTTTATTATTACACTAGCTGTTATCCGCGGTTTTACACGTGTTATTTTTTTTCCCTCATTGGATCGTTCCCGTCATATTTTTTCTTGTCACTTTTTTCCTCGAAGACAAAAATACTAGGTAATTGCTCCGAATCAAAATAGCGTCATATTTGTTTACGACTGTAGTGCGATGTGCCAAAATGTATTTTATTTAAAATATAAGTTTGTCCACGCAATGCACAGTAGGGTGAAGTGAAAGTATAGGCAAAAATATTTTTTTTTCCGAATTTTAATTTTTAATAGTACGGAAAAGTTGTCATTTAGTACCATATAGACAGAGCTAAAATATTTTTATTCTACCTTTTTATCTTGAGGTTCCCCTCTGACTTTGAATTATAAAATTGCGGACTCATAAAAAAAATTGCTTAATATTTACAACTCTTAAACGTTTATCTCCAAAAATTCAATTTCCAAATTTCGTGGGAAAGTTTACATTTGGTATCACTAAGACAGAGCTAAAGTAGCTTTAATCTACTTATTCATTCCTCAGTTGACTTCCTTTGCCAACGCTGGTAATTGTAAGTGACAGATACAACGAGTCCAACAGAACAGCAGCAGCAATCTCAAGGGCCGTTCTTTAAGATATATGTGTTAAATTACGGAACAAGCTTCTTGAAGTGTAATTGACAACAACAAATCATGAGCAGGGACTGATTGATCGTTAGGGCCCAACTTTTATTTAATTACAGATAAATTGTGTTAAAATGACCTATACTTAAAAAAAAAATACTTATTATTGCAATTTTTTTTGTTACTTTTCAGCAATTTCCAAAAATGTTTTATAACTTCTTGATTTTTATTTGGATAATGTATTTAATATATAACGTTTTTTATTCTTCGAGGCTTTATTTTACTAGAGGTGGTCCCTATTAGTGATATTGTGCCTATAGTATTGAATTTTCTAAATCAGGCCCTGATCATGAGAGAGGAAACAAGGAGCATACAGGAGACAGAAAGAACGACATTGCTACAGGGATTGTACCTCGGTGGCAGAAAGGACAAGACATTGCAAGTTTAGATGGAAAACTTTTTGATGGGAGAAAATGCTAGGGGTAAAAAAAAAACAGTAGTTGAAGAGCATGTTACTCTGATTCAAGAACCTGAATCTAAATATCTTGGGTCCTGTCTCTCCATCCAGTGGCTCAGCGAAAAACATCTCTAAGATCATTACTGACTAACTAACTGAGAAAGGAATTTCTACTGATAGCTATTATAACTGATGCCGGATATGATGGAACCAACTTAAATACTGGAATAACAGGAGGAGTAATAAGACTTCTCGAAGTTTATTTAAAACAAACTTACAGTAGTCAGTATGTCAAATCCATTCAAATGAGCTTCCATTACGACTGGAACACTTAGAACGCAAAACTATAGGGCATCGTGCTTTCTTTGGTACTATTGGAATAACATTGGCAATTGTGAGCAGTTGACAATTGTAACGTTTGAGAAAATTCAAGTTAACTTGCCAGAAATAATTTGAAAAAAAGTTAACCACTGATCAACATTACTTATTTGATTTTTCCCAAGCTGTGGCTAGCGTCTAGTGCTCAACAAGTTTTTCAAAACGAGAACCTAGAGTATTTTCTCACTTAAGGCGGTTAACGACTACAAATCGAATTTTGGGTTTATACATGGGAACCAATAATCCATCACAGAATTTATACACGCTCGCAGAATAAGTTATGAAAGTTTATACACCAATGTTGTTTAGTATTAATATTCACCACTTCTTGACAGATGGTTTTAAACTCGTCTTTCAAACAATAATCATATAATTCAGCGCAATGGTTTCTTTGGTAGTCTAGAAAATATACGATTAACAATGATTACAGATAATCGAAATTCATCAGGGAGCTTGGTTTGCGTCGGATCTTGGCAGAAAAAGCAAGGAGTTACATAAATTTACACTTACGGATTTTAACTTCTAAGCTGAAAACTACTATAAACTCATCTATTGGCAGAATTGGGAAAAAACGAAACTTCCACTTACTATAGGAATTTCAGAATAAGCTTTGAAACAAATGGTGCTTGATAGTGAAGTGTTTGGTTTCCCAAAGAGGTTATTAATTTGATTGTTATGTATTTTTTTTAAATACTTAAATTTTAGTCAATACCTCTTAATTATATTGTTAGTGTACTTTTCTAAAAGCCAAAGTTACAACACCTGATTTTACAAAATTAAAAATATTTTTCGTGGATATCTGGTGAAATTAAATATTTTAAATTTCTATATACAGTGAAGGTGGGAATTGCGTTTCACAACGCCGAATATTTCGTCACTTGATATAACACACATTTCATTTTCTAATATTAATATCCACTATTTTTCACTTTCAGATTTTTTTTTCACCAAAGCATGCTACTTCAATGTGACCATTTCAGATACCTTTCAATTCTGTTTTGCGGACGTGGAAGGGCTCTCTTCAAATTCCAGGGCACTGGCGATGAAGAAGAGTACAGTTTGCCAATAATTGACATCGGATGTGGGTGAGTGTGAAGAATTTGAGATAGTTTGGACAGGTGCTTTCGTTCCGGTAATGAGTTGTTCGGTAGATTCTTCCATGGCCTTTGTGCTTGAGGAATATTCAGCGAAATCAACATTTTCTGATACATAATTAGCAGGTTCCTTCAATTTTTAAATGGCAACAAACCCAAATTCGCTTGAAAATCTTAAAAATCCCGTGAATAAAAATGCGTCAAAACCAACACTACGGCGCCAAAATAGAACCAACGGCGCCAAATATCGAACCAACGGCACCCTTCTAATTTCCCAGTTAATATTCCTTCCACGTTATTAAATAATTCAACTTGACACAACACATTTCTGGTTTAAGCTAATTTACGAGAGGCCAGACGTCCATGGACTGTGATTGGCGTATAGTTCATACCATGGTGAACAGATAACCTGAGAAGTAATCAGCTAAAATCGCATTCTCGAAATTTGTACTTTCTCGGTAAGTATTCAAAAATAGAAAAGGCCAACTAAAAATTCCGGTTGCCCTTCAACCTCATTTCACAATTAAGCGAAGCAATTACGGCCCCTAGCGAAAGAGTGGCGCGACTGCCATCTTGGTTAGTACAATGTTGCTCTATTCACCCATAGACTCAATGCTTTAGAGATAACTTCATTTAATCCGATTCAAAACTAATTTCTGAACGCATCCTGTCATCATGCCTTCTTGGTACGTGCTTGGTATACTCTTGTTGACACCGCCTCACTCGTGTTGCTGCTCTTTAAGTATTTGTTTTGTAATAGTTTACGATGAACATTTTTCGTTACTGTTTGAAGATATTTCGGGATTTTTTAAAATTCTTCCAAGTTCAATACTTTGCTATTTTTTTTAAGTACTTCTTCTATATCTTTAAAAGTACTATATCATAAAAAAATTGAAAGTGCTGTATGATATAATACTTGTTGCCGCACACATTGATTAACACGTACGAGTTCGCGTGATCTACTCATGTGGTGAACCAGTAAATCTTCGCTTCAACATGGCGACAATTTTTTTTTATGCTTTGCTTTGCTTCAAGACGCATTGGTATCTATCTATCTAACGTGATTAAATTTTATGCCAATGGTCCTATTTGTCACAGAGTGGAACAGTACTATTGTGTAGGAATGCACCACCCAAATGGTAGGCCTCCGTGGCCGAGTGGATTGGGGCGTCAGCTGGGAATCCAAGGAGTCCCCGGTTCGAGCCTTTGTGCGGACTTGACTACAGAATAGTAAAAAGTAGTGATATTGCAATCGGAGGGTTGCCAACTTCGCTACCAAAATACTAGAATGTCGTCCAGAACATACACAAAAATTAACGGCGTGTATACGGGACTGGTGCACGATAAATTTGATCGAATCGAGCAAAGTCCCGACGTCTATTGAAGGCGTTGGGTGCCAGCTCAGGTGTTGTCTTTGTCATCTGACCATGGTTCAAAAATACGAGGCATCGTTCCCGGGTCTTTCCTTCGAGATAGACCCCGAACCGTCGCCAATAGCCCACTGTGTAGCTCTAGTGCGACGTTAATTAATCAAACCAAAGCACCACCCTAATGTTTAAGTTAGGGTTTATATATTTATACCTCATGCAGGTGAGTTTAAAGATGTCGCTCGTCAAAAGCTTTTTTTATTGAAATTCAGAAATGAATATTTAAAAATTCTCTTTCTTATATAAATAGTATCGATAAATATTGCGGCAATGCATTTAAAAATTACTACACTTATCTGAAAAATTAATGTAAATAGTTATAAAATAAAAGAATAGCACATTCTTTTTTTTATCTCAAAAAGAATGCGCAGAGACTGATATAAAAGACTCGGGTTGAAAATTATTGTCACCCAAAATATTTCGCCAAATACGATAATTTACTTTAATATGAAGAAGGAAATATTTTCTTTTTTTTATATGTTTTTGCATCGTTATTTTAATAATAACGAATGCGCAGTTTAAGTAGAAGCTTAAGCTTGGAAACGAACCAACAAATGGACGAACTTTTACTTTAATTATTACTCCAGCTGTTACTCGTGGTTTTACACGCGTTTAACTTTTTTCCCTCATTGGATCGTTCCCCCCACGTGTATTCCTTGTCACTTTTTTTCCTCGATCGCAAAAATACTAGTTTATTGCTCCGAATGAAAATAGCGTCATATTTGTTTACGACTGTAGCGAAATCATAAAGTAAACATCTTTATGATTTCACAGGTTGTATGTATAGCTCTTTAGTTTTTTAATTATTAAAAACAAATATGATAAAAAAATCTTTTCAATAAAGGAAATACTTGCGCATAAAAAAGAATCGACTTTAAGGAAACTGCTAAATTATAAAAAGTGATTTTTTTTTATATTTAATATTATTGTTTAATTATTACAACTTTTTTAAGTTGATGCTAATTTACAAAAGCCATACCTAAATTTTGGCACCCATTTAAAATCTTTAATAAGTATAAAAGTAATATTCATAATTACTTTTTACTTATCAGATCTTCTTTCTCAAAATCGGTTTAATTTGTAAAAATATTTTATTATATGTATTAATTCTTCTAAAATTATGAAAGTACACTATATGACCACGCCTGTTTGCAAGATTATACTCAGATAAAAATGTATGAAATTTAACCTGAATTATTTATGGTATGTTTTCAGGCACAAGGATATGAGTAATAATTGTTCGGAACGTACTGTGGGCCTAGCATGTGGAGAATTTTCCAAAGTTATTGATCTAAAGAATTTACCTCCAAATCAAGATTTTATACAACAAATTTGCAACACAGCTGCTGATTTTGGTATTTCTTGGACATCACTACTGCTTCAAACATCAACTGTCATATTTGTCTTAAAATTATTCTTGAATTATTCTTCTAAAATTATGAAAGTACACTATATGACCACGCCTGTTTGCAAGATTATACTCAGATAAAAATGTATGAAATTTAACCTGAATTATTTATGGTATGTTTTCAGGCACAAGGATATGAGTAATAATTGTTCGGAACGTACTGTGGGCCTAGCATGTGGAGAATTTTCCAAAGTTATTGATATAAAGAATTTACCTCCAAATCAAGATTTTATACAACAAATTTGCAACACAGCTGCTGATTTTGGTATTTCTTGGACATCACTACTGCTTCAAACATCAACTGTCATATTTGTCTTAAAATTATTCTTGAATTATTCTTCTAAAATTATGAAAGTACACTATATGACCACGCCTGTTTGCAAGATTATACTCAGATAAAAATGTATGAAATTTAACCTGAATTATTTATGGTATGTTTTCAGGCACAAGGATATGAGTAATAATTGTTCGGAACGTACTGTGGGCCTAGCATGTGGAGAATTTTCCAAAGTTATTGATCTAAAGAATTTACCTCCAAATCAAGATTTTATACAACAAATTTGCAACACAGCTGCTGATTTTGGTATTTCTTGGACATCACTACTGCTTCAAACATCAACTGTCATATTTGTCTTAAAATTGTCTGATTTAAATTTTCTAACTGTGTTGTAAGTGAACCATTAACACTTGACAAGGGTAAATGTTATTGTGCTCAATACTGTAACATAAGCAAATAATAAAGTAGTAATATAATAAAGTAAAACGGAATGGGTATAAATGGAAAGTTAAGAAATGAAATGTGTGTTTTATTTGCGAAATGTCTCACAATTACATCTAAAAAAATGCATTTTAAACAATATGAAATGACTAATTTTAACTATTTTACCTTTTTTTAAAATTTATATAATAGATTATAAATAAACATAAATATCAAACGATTACATTTTAATTAGTTGAACTAACGACTACAAGAATTATACTGCAACATTTAAAACAAAACTGGAAATTTGGAAATTCACAAGGCAATTTAACTAAGTTTTAAGTTTGGTTATTGATAACGAGTATGGTATAGGTCAACAGAGTACCAGCTACCGCTAAAATGGAACTTCGAGTAAAGTACAAAATGTCGCATCCTGATAAAACAAAACTTGGCCTTTCGTACAATCCCTTTACGAAATGCGATTCTTCTGCAGAGCAGCTGACAAAGAACCTTCTCTGAGCCTTCCTAGAGAACTCGAACTTGAACTCTTCTACGACTAATGTCACTCCTCCAGCAAACCACAGAATGGCCGCCAGACAGGACAGTGAGTTGATTAAATATAGAAATAACAGAATGATTTGACTTAATCCCATGACTTGTGTAGCAGTTAACACAACCAAGCCTAAAACCCAACAACATGTGAGGAAATGCACAATGAATGCAAAGAAAGATGCCAACGAAAACGCACTCTGCAACTGGATCAAAACTTCTTCGACGTTTGCAAACGTTTTAAGAGTATCCAGTTGTCTGACGAGACTAAAGTCCTCTGGTCCACAACTCTTTACTTGCTTGGTCAGGTTCGTTAACGCTTGACAGCAGCGAAAACACAATGAACAATAAAATAATATAACCAAGTTTGATAAGGTGGGGTAGACAAGACTATCCAGACATGTTTTAGTAAATGTGATTATGGCTTTTAAGTATACGGACTTCATTTCGATACCGTTAACTTGTAGATTTGAACTCGTAGAGAAAGTGAGATTTTCAAATATGACTTTTAGAATGAATAGAATAATAATCATGCCAAGTAATATATTTTTGAAATTTGATTTTGAGGCAGAATTTATCATTTCAAGATTGCATGAAATCGTTGCCAAATGTTTCCTTTTTCGTCTTATGGAATACCACGTCAAACTACTGAGTACATAGCAAATAATAATAACGATTACAAATTTCAAATGCTGGTTGCCGATTATACCATATGCCATCATCGAAAATTTCTCTATCAGAGCAAGTATTAACAAAACATGGAGAAAGTATACCATAAATCGCCTTAGAAAAGTTATTTCTGAATCTGATATTATTCCCAACCAAGCTAGTAATTTATGTAGATATGCTTTCTGTTCTGAGTTAACAACTTCAGATGTCTTCATTGATGTAAGAACCATTTTCAAATTCAAAATGTTATCGTTTTTTAAATATCACACAACGGAATTTTTGCACAATTTTTATTCACATGACATTTTTATTTCAGACATCAGTTACTTTCAGTTTTACGTGTTTATCATCGAATCTATCTATGGCTATGATCACTGTAAATAGCTAAATGCGTTTTAAAAGCATATAAGAGATTTCTTCATTATATGCAACTAATATGTCATTTTTACCAAGATCATCTGATATGTCTCATATAAAATATTTGAGATTTCCCCAATATGTTTGGGTTTTATCTTCTTATTTCAAAACTTGTACTTATTTTTCAACTATATATATATATATATATATATATATATATATGTCGTTTACTGATAAAATATTTAACAACAAATCTCACTATGCTTATGCCTTTGTAACACTTATTATTGCACTGCATTTCTTACAAGAGTTATATAGTGTGTATTTTAATTGTTCACGCAAAATACACAAAAATCAGTAGTTTTCTTTTAATTCTATAACTGAAAAGGTATAGTTCATGCTGCCACCGAACTATATAATGTGAAAACTGTTTTTCGAAAATGAATACAATATTTTATATTATATCAATTAATACATGCAATATTATAATTGAAACCAATCAATAAATGGGTTATAGTAAATTTCATTATTTAAAGTTTAAAGTCAATATATTACAACAATACATATATCAAAATTGTAGAGTTGTGTTGATATGTAAACATATATTTTTTACAGATCCATATAGTTGAGAAAGGCTTTTCACTATAGTTTGTTTCTGGAATCAATACTCACAATACTTTCAATCTATCTAAAAGTTAATGTCTCCTTTGTGCCTTTATAATCAGAATGATTTATGGAATATATTGATTTCCAATCCCATGAAATGAAAGCTGAAAACATTAATTTAAAAAATAATTTGTGTTCAAAATGAAATATAAGTTCACATACTAATTCATTTATTGCATGTAAAAAGAAAAACTGTATTATTGTATAATATTTATTATCTTTCTTTAATAACGTCATCAACTTTCAATTTATTTTTTTATATTTTGACAGTTTAACTCTCTGAGAGATGTGCAAACTGGTGAATTTGTAAGTTGGTTTTCACTGCAAGAGATGTTTAACATTTCAAGCGGCCAGTAAATTACCAAAATTGTAAAGTTTCACTGCAGGAAAGTTTTAGACATTTATTGATTTTTTCTTAAATATTCGTATTTTAATAGATAGTTAATATTCTATAACCAAATCAAATATATTAAAAAAATATATAAGGAGGTTCTAACATATACGGAAAAAAAATGATATTTTAAAACATATTTTAGTAGAAAAGGAATTCAAAAGTTCTCTTATTTCTTTAAATTTCAAAAATGTTGTAATGGAGTTATTTTTCATAAACTTTTAAATTACATGTATTGCAGATAAAACTAGCGATATATGAATGAACATTATGAATGAATTTGGATTGGTTGTTAATACTATTTTAATGAGGAAATCATACTAAAATGATTTGATATCCAGCCTAAAGCGTTGTATTTAAATAAGATTGTAAAACATCCATATTATAACTATTTTTGTAGGCGAATTTGTAGTTAAATGCAATTAAAAAAGCTATATTGAGGCATATTCTATGATAAAAGTGAAAATAGCTATTTCTTGGCAAAAAATCTACAAGTTTCTTTTTACTGCAGGATGGTTTAACCCTTAGAGCGCCATCCAAATTACTGAAATTATAAATATGTTTACTCTGTAAGTAATATTAAAATATATTTTTTTAAATGTATAGATTTTTAAAAAAAATTGATTTTTTAATAGATTTCTCTTGTTATCATTTTGTTTGTCGTGAACTGCTATTTCAATGCGTTTAAGCTATCTATGTCGCTATTCAAGTTCCTTAATTTTATGTAACGTTGACTTTTCGTCCTTTTAACTTTTGATCATTATTAAATTATCATTATTTTTAGATCTCTAAACTTTGTGACATCGTTACCTTCGTCTAGAAATTCTCTGTTTCTAGTAATTTATTTCAATTTCTTAATTTATCGTAGCTTTAACTTATCGTCTTCCTATCTTATTCTTATTAACTTATAGTAATATTTAAACTCCTTTACCTCCAAAACTCAGCACTTTCTGAAATTCTATTAATTTAATTTTCTTTTTTAATGCCTTGTTATCTTATTGCCCTCGCAACTAATCGTTTTAAATTTATCATTGACTCCAGACTTCTATCCTTAGGAACTTCGAGACTTCTGTTTTTATTAATTTTAATGACTTAATTTAACGTAACATTAACTTAACATCCTCTTAGCTTAATGTTATTAACTTATCGTTATATCCAAATCTCTAGACTTCCTCCAGAATTTTTTTAATTTAAACAGTTTTTTTTATGTCGCTTTCAAAATTTCAATTTCTGTATTAAATAACCACCGTAATAGAACATTACTATTAACACACCTTAGTATATCAGACAATTTAAATTAAGTATAAAAGACAAAATGTTTTTTAAACGTTGTACAAAAAAAACACTTTGTATTAATTTAAAGTATTTACTAACACTAAAAACAACTTTAATCAATCATCGAAAAATTATTTTTCATAAAAAAACATTTATTGCTTTATTGAAACCTATTAAAGTATGTTAGTAACCATTACACGCAGAAAACCCTCGTAATTTTCGCTCTCATTCAGATGCACTTTCACTGTCCGAAAAGTTCGTATAATGGCCTAGTGGAAATCTCTTTTCACGAAGATTCAATCTTGGAGTCTTAATTTGTTGTATTGAGCTTTCTAAGACGGATTGAAGGTTTATCTTCTTCTTTTGCTTTTTGTTGTCGTGGTTGAAGAATACTTCTTGGAAACGCTTTTCGTTCATACTGTTGGACTTCTCTTTAAGCCTTTTGTGATATCTGATGAGTTCAGTATATTCACGTTTATCTAGATTTGCTGAATAAAATTAAAAAAGGATAATAAATGAATACTGAAAGAATAATGAACGAATACTGAAAGAATAATGAACGAATACTGAAAGGATATTGAATGAATAATTAACTGAATGTTACTTTTTTTGGTGATACTTCTGCAAATGTTGTAAGCAAACAAAAAATGTGATGAAGTCTTATGTTTAGTATATTAATGTTTAACCGAGATCTGCAGAAATATTGAATAAAAAGGTCTTTGAATTTTGTAGTACTAAAATAATGAATTAAAGTTACCTTATTTGGTGACATTTCTGGTGACTTTCACTATTAAGCAAACAACAATTTACTTTTTAAATATAATTTCAAATACATTGAATACTTCTTAAAAAATATTTCTGGTTTGTTTATCAATTTTAACTATATTCACTATCTTAAGCGCTTCAATCAAAACCGCCAAACACACCACAAGGAGGACGATATCAATTCCACTGTTTTGAAAATTTTTGAATGTATGTTCCCTTGTGATTTCTGTTCTAATTAAGATATTTGAATATATTTTTTTTGTTAGATAGAGGATATCTTACTTGGGGAACCTTTTGTAGAAAATATATAACTATATAATTCAGGAGTACAATTACAGAATTTGTCTTTTCAATGTATTTAATTACTGGAATTCATTAGAACTATCACTGTTGGAACTGTCTACATCAATTTCGCCATTATTAACTAATTTTAGAGTGGCTAAGTTGGAAAGCGCAACTACTACTATATAATAGTTATTAGTATATTTTTATACTGAATATATATAATACAAATCCGCTTTCCAACAAACAATGGAAACGATCATTAATATTTCAAATTCAATTTGATTTAGATACAGTCATTTATATAGCAAAAACTTTTTTATTGCATTCAGATTCGCAGTGGGATCGTAAAAATAAATTTTGGTTAAAATTTTAGTTTTTGGTGACCCAAGAGAAAGAATTTCACTCTCTAGGAAAATATAGATTTTATATAAAGTTAAGACTTTTGCATGGACTGGTTGACTTTCAAGTGGCATAAGTCATTACCAAAAACAAAGTTTTGAGATTATAACGTTTAAAGTTTGCGACTTAAATGAAATAACAAATAATTCATTATTGGGCAATATATTAAACTTGGATTCACACTATTTGTCTAGATACCCAGTATTGTAAACTGGTGTTAGTTCATTTTCGGATTGTTGTGACATATCACTTGGCAGCCCATATACGTAACACAATTGAAAGTATAACTATTACAAATTAAATTCACAAGAAAACTCACTAAATTGTAACAAAGAATATATATTATCTCTTACTTTTACTGCCATCCTTCAGGATGAGCTCATTTACATAAGAGTTTCTTTCAATTTCACTCATATTCTTTTCCAAGCAAAACGTTTTAAGCTTCCAACCAACCAAACCTAAAATTAAAATTAAGAACACAATGACGACACCTGCACCTAAAGCGAATCCAGCCAAATACGGGTGTCTACCTGGATATGCCAATGCGTCATTTGAAATCTTCACTCTTTTAAGGCTTTTCCTTTGTAATGACTTCTTCTTTAACAACGCCAGAAGCTTTTCTAAGGCATTCCTATTTATGTCAGAATTGGAAGAATTTCTACCTTCTGCAGACTTCACATTCAGTCCTGCATTTTCCCCATAAGATCCATTGTCGGGTTTGTTTGTCAATTTCTTTGTTTCAAGAATGTTTTTTGAATTTATAAATTTGTGAATAACAGGTTGAGGATGTCCTTCTTTAAGAGCTGCATTGGAAGTCAATTCTCTCGAAGTTATTAATGCAGATTTAGAGGTAGAAGTTAATTCCCTAATATCTGCTTTTTGTGCAGGGTAATAATTATCTCTAAAAGTTGTAACTGGACGCTTCAATCCCAACTCATTTTCTCTTTTAAGATTCTCCCTCAAATGAATTTCATCCACTTTTGTAGATGTATATGCAATAGTTGTAGGAACATTTATAGACTCTGTTTCATGTTCCTGAAAGAAGAAACTTGGTGTCTTTGAAAAATTATCACCCTCGTCCGATTCCAGGACACTTTCTATTTTCTCTTCTACACCTTCTGCCTCCAGTTTCTTTTCTGCCAAATCAATTAAGTTGCTCATTTGAGCATCGTGATATTTTTTATCAACTGTCGTCGTGTCTCTTTTCATTCCTTGCCCCACATTCAAAAGTAAATGGGGTCCTTTTGCGCGTTTCTTCATTACATTATGCTTCTTCCAAGGTTCTGTACTCCTAATGTGATGATTTTTACCTTGGGAATCGTATGACCTTTTCATGATGTCATTATTGGATAAATGCCAGTGTTTACTTGTAATAGGATACCTTAAATGGTCCTCTTCAACACTTTTCTTAGTTCTGTATGTTGGTAAAGCTGTCACATTTCTAATTATTCCTGGGGGGACTGTTAACGGATAAGATTCTTCTTGGTTTTTTATCACTTTTTCATAAACTGATATAGTAGAAACTGACGATATCATACTTAAGGATATAGGAGACACAGTTGAATCTATCTTCAGAAATTCATTTACCATGATATCAGAAGAGGTATTGTAAATTGACAGAGGCTTCTCATTCGAAATTGACGTTTGATCTCGTTGAATGGAGTTTTCTTTCAATCGATTATCTGACTTGTCACTACTGGGGGAATTTTCGCCATGTTCTGGATCACTTCTGTGAAGGCTTTTCTTGGCCATGATAACAATTGCTGTGTCTTCAGAATGCGGATTGTGGTTATTGATTTTTAAATTACCCATTAATAACTTGAGAATTTCTACCACATCTTTATCATTTTCGAGTAAACCATTGTCCCTTCTGAATTTTATATTCTTTCCACTATTTGTAGAAGTTTCACGCTCAACCGGTAAGCGTTTCTGTGTATTTTTGTAATAATATGAAGTATTTCTGTGTAGTGGGTGTTCCTTGTCTTTCTCTAATAATGGCGAGGAAACTTTCATAGACTCCCTTATGGTGAAATTTCCTAGATGCCAGTTGCTTTCGTTGATTTCTTTCCTTGTAATATCATGCTTTATTGAATCGCCAGTTTCTTTTTCCGCTGTATTCAACAAATTATTTTGTTCAAAAGTATTATTGAATTCTATATAATTCATTTCATTAATAATGCTTGTCGATGAATCTGTTATTTCTTCCCGTGTCACATTTATTTCTGCTTCTGTAGTTTTTGCTAAAGACGATTGATCTATTTCATGATTGTCATAATTATCATTGTCTCTTTCTTTAACATTTTTCGGGTCATCGTTTTTCAAAAGCAAATCACTCAGACTGTGGTCTGTCGTCACATATTCCTCAAAAGTTTCATTAATTTCGATTACTTTTATTTCGTCTAACATTTTCCTATTAGGCTGACTTGTGAAATCTTCATCGTCGTCGGGATATTCGCCAGAATCTTCAGATTCCGTTGGTGGAATTCGCTGAGTTTGTTGACGACTAGGATAAAGGTTTCGCATTGTTTTATTTAGCTTTGCACTATTATACCCAACATTATTTTCATTGGTTTCCGTAGTTGAATATATATTAACAACTTTCGAGCTACGCAGAAGATCTCCATGTTTAGGATCGAGATTTTCAACTTTCAAGTGAAGACCGGATTTCTTATACTGTGTTAGTTTATTCAACAATGGATTGCTTTTATTTTTATTCCACGAATTGCTGCGATAAAAATGTTCATTGTGTGATTCTCTCTTGGTAAAAGCTTTTCCGGTATCTCGATATTCTTCCAATGGCGATGAACTTCGAAGGAAATCGTTGCCTGTATAATATTTTCGTTTTGGTGCTCGATTAAATGTCCTTTTGGACTGGGTCTCGTTTTCAGAGTTATCGTTGTCGAAACCCGATAATTTTTGTCCATGTATTGTTTCTTCTCCGTCCAGTGCAGACGAAAGATTTTCTAATTTCAAATCCATAGGGATATCGTCGGAAAAAATATCCTTGGGTACTCTTTTCTGGCTGGAATGATCAAAATCAGAGTCTTTATAATCGAAAAACTGAATGGAATATTCTGCAGGAAGGAAATTCTATAGAGCAAAATAAAATAACTGTGATTATTAATATGGCAAAGTTATTATTAGTATGGTAAAGTGTTTATTAGTATTGTAAAGTGGTTGTTAGTATATAGAAAATTTAAAAATGATAAGGATGTTTCTATTTTAGAAAACGTTACAGATATTATAATTATATTTTCTCATTATTTCAAACTGTATATCAAATGATAACATAATTTTTAAGTACGGTAATATACAATAATTTAACGACAAATAAATTTAAACTAGAAACAAACTAACACATAAAACATGTTAGGCACTTAACAGCCTTTTTTATTATCGTAGTAACTAAATATAACATTTAAAACCAAAATAAATTCAGTGATTAATTAATAAATTTAATAATAAAAGAATTAAAGTACAAAAGTTGATAGGCAAGTCTTCTTAAAAATGAATAAATCAATGTGTGTTGATCACATTTAATAGCCAAACAAATAATACGACCTTGGCAATCATTTTTGTCTATTTCTTAATAGTTGCAGTAATGCCATATCACACCGTAGGTTTCCAAATGAAAACCTAGCACAAATAACATCTGACTGTCCAATGTAAGATATGCTAATATTTCTGATAAAATACGCCAATGAAAATTATATACAATAAAACTATATAAAATCAATATTTAAAATCCTAAATTACTATGTTTGATATTTGTTGTTGAAGTAAGGAATCTTAATGACATGGTGAACGATAATTTTTGTTTAAATGGGTAGTTTGGTACCAAGTTGTGCTATTCTAAAAACAGAGTTCCTTCAGAAGAACATTTGAAGATTTGAACTCAGCTTGGATATACTATTTAGTGGAATAACATGTAACTTATTATTGGTTAACCACTTGAAGTAGGAACACTGACCCGTACACAAACTGGATTTCGCGTATTTTGCCATTATTCTAATTAAAGACCATTAAAGTGTTTATTGGTTTGATTAATTATAAACATTACCAGAGTGAAGAAATAATAGAACAAAATCATATTTGCATGAAAATAAGCGTTATTTACAATATTTTGGAACATTCTATTCAATTTGAAAATTTATGATGCAAAAATGGCAAGACATCATAGCATTAAAATTCTATGACAAGGGTTTCTATTTCGGATTTCAATATGTTTAATTAACCGTTATCCAACAGCTGGTCATGCGCGGTGCAGTTTGTGTACAGGTCTGTGAGTATGACCCACACCACTTGGCAAGATGATAGATATAGCTGATTAGTAATAGGTAACGTTGGTTTGCCTAGTAAAGGAAAATGGCTTACTGTTTAAGTGGAATAAAATTCAACTCATTAATGGAAAACCCATTGAACTAAGACCTACAACGCTTTGTAAAATAATAGATCTAGTTGCATGTTAATGGAAAATGGTACAAGTCGATTTTGGGATTTTTGATACTTACATCACTTTTCAACTAACAAAGTCAAAATGATATTTAATATACTAAATAACGATATGTCATTATTAGTAGAACCATACGTAAATATATTTAAATTTGGGGTAAAAATAAAGAACAAGGGAGCCACTCCGCCAAATCAATTTTCGTAGACAAACTTGGCGTGAAAGACCTACGGTTATCATTGTCAGCGTCGAGAGGGTGTAACGTAAATAACTGGAAGGAGCAACTTGCTGTAAGTTAAACCAATGAGAGACACGCAATGAAAATCTGACATCGAATTATGAAACCAATAACTAATTGGCGAAAGAAAACAAATTTAATTAAGATGTCATTTCGAATTAGTACATGCGTGTCAAACTTATTATGGAAATATT
The DNA here is from genome assembly GCA_963932185.1 of Troglohyphantes excavatus. Classification (NCBI taxonomy): domain Eukaryota; kingdom Metazoa; phylum Arthropoda; class Arachnida; order Araneae; family Linyphiidae; genus Troglohyphantes; species Troglohyphantes excavatus. The sequence goes on from OZ010667.1 coordinate 65,873,966, forward strand.
TGCACATGCATGTGTGATGTCACAAGTATGTGGAGCTAACTCTGTTGTAGATGAAACCAATTGAGGGACATTATTTGCGCATGCTTTGTGACACACATTAAGTAAAAATTGGGCATGGTTGCCGATTTGAATTGGAATCATATTTGGCGATGTATTTTTAAAGCCTTGGCGGTAAGAGATCATCTTATTCTTACCATATGGGAAATTGGACTTGTAAAAATAAACTATAGACTATCAGTTCCCCATGCTAAACTCAACAGCAAATATACTTATTTATCTCATAGAGAACTTATGCAATCACTTATAAATAACATTAATACTGTAAAAAGTATTACCTGTTCTGTTTCATCTGAGTTTAAAGCAGCTGAAATGCATGATAAGGACATATATGTTAATAAACTACGAAACACTTGTATTTTCATTTTGAAATGTGTTGGTTTGTAGCATTCACATTAGCATGCTTGTTTTACATTGTTGCCATTGCATTGCTCTGCTTCATTAATGATTGTAGAATAAAAATGAAAAGGTAAGTTTGTAAATAGCGCAAATAGCAAAAAATAACAATTTCCGATATTCTTATATTTTAAAAAAAATTACTATTAAATATTTTCCATAACGCCAATTATAATTTCTTCTTTATTTTTGGTTTTGTAATACATCCAGAATATATTTTAAATATTTTTTTAATTTGAAACTTTACTGCAAAGTCATTGTGAAAATGGCAACCCACATATCTTTATTTTATTTGCAATTTTTTTATTAACAAGTAGCAAATTTATAATCCGCAATAATGTCACTTGCAAAGGGTAAAGTCTCAGAAACAAAAGGTATTTTCGTAAAATATTCTTAATAGTTATCTCACTTAAGAACTTTGTTCCTTAAAATAAAAATAAACTTCATTTAAATATTTAGTATATTAACGAACCCTTTTTGACCGCCAAACTGTCACTAATTTGGTTTATCTCCATAAATGAAGTATCAAAAAGTGATCATATTTAAATAAAATGGTCAGATTTATATTGCCAAGTCTCAGAGTTCCGCCAAACAAGTCCATATCCGACTATTTCCTCCTTTTTGTTTTCACATAGGAACTTTAAGCTTTGTAAGTTATATGCTGTAGAAGTTGACTAACGAAGGACTCAGCAGCTTTCCCCATTACGCTTGGCTAATTTTCAAAATTGCACTAATCTTTTCTAAAATTCAACATATCTTAAAAATTGTAAAACTTATGAATAACGGGGCACTCTCCCAAATTAATTTTCATAGTGTATTTTGGGGCGGAACGACCAAGTTTATCATTTCTAACACCAAAATATCCATGTCAAATAAACAAGAGGGAGGAACCTTTCAGTGCTCAAAGCCTTGGAAGACGTTTGATCAAAACGTTTACTAAATATAAGTAACACGAAATGGTGCACTAAAACGAACTAGCAATTTCAACCAATTCAAATTTACGTGTGCATTTAAAACACACTAGGCAAGTATTGCGCAGATTTGTCAATTTGAACTGAAATTATATTTTGCTAAATTAATTTTGACGGCTTGGTGGAGTGCCCCATTATTCTTAAGTCTTACCAAATTTATCCTTTACAGTAAAAAGCTAAAAGCATTGGGTAATAACTTTCCCCATATTAGCTTGGCGAGTAATTTAGAATTGTTACATAAGTTATGCTGTATAAGTTACGCTGTATAAGTTACGCTAGCGTGACAATTTCATTTTGATGATGCCAGTGAAAGTAACTTTATAATTGAAAACTTTGGGGACAAAAGGACTTAAGTATATCTGTTGCATTTGTGTGTATTTAGTGCCACACATGTGTAAATACGATTCCAATTCCAATTGGCGATGTTTTCACTTGGCTTAAAAAAATTGTCGCTAAAACCAGTGATCACCTATTTCTCCCACTTTTTCCGTATATATTGTCTTTTGGGTTTGACAACTTTTTTTAAAGTCATAATAAGGCAAGTGGAAACATCGGCAATTGGAATCATCAGACGTATTTACACATTTGAGACACTAAAATATTCAATTGAAGAGCTGAGAGGATGAATATATTGAGTGACATTTATATAAAAAACATTTTTGGTGAAAGAACATGTTATTGTCTGCTGTAAGTATAGATAGAACGTTAACTTATTTTGCTGAGTCTTCAAATAAATATTTTTTCAGTGGTAAAAGATGTTATGTACATGTTATCATACTGTTATCTTATAAACTTTAAAGCAGTTCGGTTTGATTTGATTTAAAAGAGAGACATTACTTCCGAAATGGTATGCAAGAATGTATGAGAGCTCGATGGCTCAGAAGCAAAGTCTCCGGCTAGCAATCGGAAGATACTAAGTTCGAATATCTACGAGGACTTGATAAATAAAGTTGAAGCGATCACCCGACCGGAGGGTTTTTACATTCACCCCTGAACTACAAAAGTCGTCTGAGAATATCCTCAAAATTTTCGCCGTCATTTATACGGGACTGGTGCGCGTTAAAACTGGTCATGTCCCAGTGTACTGACGCATATTGAGGTTGTGTAGAGTGCCAGCTCAGTTGTTGACTTCGTCATCTGACCATGGTTCGAAAATACGAGACTGTATTCCTGAATCTTTCCTTCTAGATATACCCATAAACCTTCGAGATTAGTCTCCAATGCAGCTCTAGTGCGAAGTTATTTCAACTAACTAATTCATATTTGTGTTGCACAAGAATGTTCTTTCCCTTGCAGCCCCTTTGATGAAAACATTGGCGGATCCGAATCCTCTCTTCTGTCACTTCCCTTTGAAAATCACCTGTCCTAAGTGCGGTCAGCGTAAAGAAACAGTATGCGTGACTGAGAATGGAAAGTGCGCTTACGTAACAGCTGCCATCGTTTGTGTCCTTTTGTAAGTCGAATTTTAGATTTTTTACGTAAACACCCCAACCAAACTGTCACGGAAACGTTTTTCAATGTACTTTCACTTATCAATAAGTTACTTATTGGCGAAGGGTCCAGTCATCGGTAGATTCGCCGATGACCACGGAATAATTAAAAAAAATAATTAAATAATTCAATTTAAAATTAAAAAATATATTTAAAAAAAAATGTAAATTTTATCAATTAAAAAAGTATTAAATAAATTTGTTTAGTTTATTTAATTTTTCTTTTCTTGAAACGTTTAAAACATCCCAAAAAATTAACCTATTCAATCAATTCAAACCGAAAACACTTAGAAACAAAACCCGTACTTTATAATTCTGCCAAGAGTCATGAATTTGGCTATTAAAGCCAACGGTGTTGTTAAAGCTTCGCCAACTCATCTGTAACCAAGACCGAATCTCGTTCATGAGCGTCAACCAATCAGATTAGTTCTCAAACCATTTGTGTTAGCCAGGTGAATGTAGAGGCCATAGTCTCTACGCTGATATGGCTGGCTAGGTCATCTACAGATTTACCGAATCTTCAAGCAACCTTAGACCTTCGTGCGCAGTATGATTGCCAGATTGGCTCTTGAAGGTCACATTTGGCAATTGAGATTTTTTTTTGTCTTTAATTATTTTCGATATATTTAGTCTGTATTTTTTTCATTTAATCGTCTAACTTGTTATTTCGTTTTAAGTTCGTTCACGTATAGGAAAAATTAAACCTCCAAACAGTGAATGAACAGTGAATGCTGGAAAGACTGTGAAAGTATATGTGAATGTATTTAATAAACAGTGTTGCTAATAAATAAAAATGATTGTTATTTGAAACATTACAGAGCATTGGAACATTTGGTACTATTCTCTTAGATCACATGTACATTAAATGCTTTTCTACAATTAATAACTATATCATATTTATCTGCTTTTCCAGTTGCCCCCTTTTCTGGGTTCCATTGGTCATTCCGAAGACCAAAGATTGGGTCCATTACTGTTCCAACTGTGAGGTCGAATTAGGAAGATGCAGGGTAATGTAAAAGTGTGTGTTCGATCCAAGAATCCAAGAAAATGACTTTAAATTCAACTGAGACTATAACTGAGATATTAGTGATACTGTGATACTCCAAACATGTTACTTTATCATGAAAATCAACTAATGATGACTATATTGACTGTTTTTGTGCATTGCGACGGAAGATTAGGAAATAAGTGTCTAGATTGCATTTGAAATCCGAATATGACTTAAATTTGTGCGCACTCTTATTAATGTATTAAAGAATTGTTATGAAAACTAAACATTTATGCTGATGTAATTGAAAGTACATTTATTTGAAAAGTATGTTATATTTATTTGTAAATTATCATTGTAAAATAAAAATAAATTGTAAAAAATGAAAATATATATATATTAGATTTAAACATATCACATACACACATATAATGGAGATATACTTATATCCATCTCTTTAAGAAAAAATTTTTGAACAATTTTATTTTACTAAGTTGTACTACATTTAATTTTGAAATCGTTTTTAAATTTTTTTTTTTTACTTTGATAAACGGCCAGTAATACAACTCGCGCTTTCGGGTGCATCACGATTTACAGATTGTCACACATTTTTGTTTGATGGCCATTGTTTGGCTGCATCACATTTAGCTACATTGGCATATTAAAACATTTTTTACCCAACTATTTTGTTTATATTTTAAACAAGTACTTAAATTTAGTTGCAAAGAAAAAAAAAGGAACTAAAGTACAGCAAAATGAACAGTTAGGTATCTATAGTTAAGCAGTCAAACAATGATCATCGTCCGTACGTGCCCCATAACTTATTTAATTTGTTAATGCAGATTTAAAGTCTGCAATGTGTTCTTAGTTATTTTAGTTTAGCTCTTGTATTGTTTTATTTTTCGCTTGAATTACAAAAAATGCCCCATTCATGCTTTAATTATTCGACTTTTAAAAACGAAAATAAAAACCTGACACATGTACTTATTCGCATAGAAATAATCTTTGAGCACCCCTTCACAGTGGTCGTTATTATGCTCTATTGTTGTGCAGATAAAGTGAGATATATCGATGATAGTGCCGGCTCTCTTTTATTATTGACATTTCTCCTCTATCACAGACATTCGAGTTAATCGAGATTACTTTTCATATGACTAAATGCCTTTTTTCTATTGAAATATCGGCCCATTTCCATTGACTTCTCCGTTTGCGGTAGTCCTTGGATTTTCGTTAATACAAAAAAGCTAATATTACTTAAGAATTGTAACTTTTAACTTATTAAACTGCACCTTTAAATATAAGATACTAGGTAAGTAGGTTTCTTTGTACGATAATTTGCTGAATTGTGTGTATTGAAATGTATATCTGTAACTGAAAAAAGATTAATTGTGTGATATTTTTTTTCATTTAATGCTATGTATTTCAGAGGTAAAATTTTCTTAAAAGTGGCAAATGCAAATGTGTTTTTTTCATTGGCAAAGTTGTAGAACTGCATCACTTTAGCACGAAAAGACATTGTGTGCCTATGAATGGTAAGAACAAACCGCGTACAAAACTTGTTTTTTACTTTTGCTGTACGAACCGTGCCGCAGAGAATGAAATTCCTCTTTCGTTATCTAAGAGAGTTCCCGGGACGTAGACAAACAAACGAGCATTTTATGCACATTTTAATTCTAGCATTTATGTAAGCATATATATAGAATCTTTTCTCAATAAATTAGTGTTGCTTTACAACTTTGTAATTGACTGTTTTCATGGGCGCTGTATAATTTTAAATACACTAAATCCGTATATTGCCGATAGGATGCGCTGTAAGCAATCTCATCCTATCAGTAACTTTATAGTCACGTATAGTCACATTATAGTCGCTTTATTATACCTAGACAACCCTTTTATGTACTGTAGCTGTCGGTGTTCAAAAGCTAAAGGGGCGAGAAAGGACTTCAATGGTGATCCTAAATATATTATGTTATACTGACAATTTGGGGATAACAATATTTAGATCGGCCATCTTATGGTTCTCTGAGTGCATAAGTTCTCAGAAAAAAATTCAGCAAAAACACCTTTATCAACATTGTGAAATTGAAGCTTTTTTGTAGTTTTTATAAAGATTTTGAAACAAAAACTGTATTTTCAAAAATGTTTTTAATTTTCCTGCAAACAACCTTCACATAATCTGCATTTTCCTTTAAAAAAAAAATTCAATGACTCAAATTGAAAGTTTTTTGCCGGTTGTTTTTGAAGTTTTTTTTTACAAGTTTTATGAAGGATATTGAATAAAACTATTTAACAGGTCTTTTTTAAAAAAATTCAGTGTTCCTGCATAAAACACTCAATTTCACAATTTTGATAAAGGTGTTTTTGCTGACTTTTTTTGCTGAGAACTTATGCACTCAGAGAACCCTAAGGTAGCTGGTCGGCATATTGTTATTTCCAAATTGTCAGTATAACAAAATATACAGGGTAACTACTGAAGTTCTTCCTAGCCCCTTTAACTTTCGATCACCGACAGCTACAGTACATGAACGGAGTGCATTTTTGCAACATTACTGCAATTTTTAAAAGACATGTTAAACAAAGGTTTTATTCAATATCTTTTATAAAACTTGGAAAAAAAGCCCTTCAAAACAATGAGCAAAAAACTTTCAATTTTGAACCATTGAACTTTTTCAATGGAAAAAGCGGAATGTTTGAAGGTTTTTTTTTTTGCAAGAAAATTCAAAACTTTTTTTAAAAAAGACAGTTTTTTGTTTTAATATCCTTTATAAAAACTTGAAAAAACCTTCAATTTCACAATTTTTGACAAAGGTCTTATGCTGACTTTTTTGCTGGTTTTTTCTCAAACTTGATTGATTTTTTTATCCTATTAATAAATAGTGCAAAATTAAATTTATATATGTTTACATTTACATTGATATTTTGTTATTCTACATTAAATGCCAAAGTTTAGTTAAAATTATTATTTTTTTTTTTAATAGGAAATGGAAAATAATTCAAGTGACATGGAACCGCCAAGTAGGTTTAAAATGGGTTTAATTGATTTGTTAATAAAACCTAATAATTTAAATATGTTTGTTTTAATTTAAAAATATTATTGTCAGACAATTAAATGTGGAAATAACCGTCAATGCACGTATTACCTTGGAATAAAAAAATAACATACTGAGCAGGGATGAGGGTCCACGAAGCGAAGTTAGATGTAACAGCTTATTAATCATTCTTCTGTTGACAAGGTTTCGTTGGCGAGCAATCTCTATTTCTTTTAGCGTTTAAAACTAACGTTTTAAGTTTTGGCCGTGCTCCATTACATCCACACTTGATACATTTTATGTACTTAATGTAAAATAAGACTTTAATGTAAAATAAGAGAAACAAAAGTAACTGTTCTGCAAATTGAATGGAAATCTGTTACACGTTTTTACAAGTACATATGGATTAAAAATATCGCCAGCTTAAGTCAGAAACCACGAAATTCCCATACAAATACATAGCAGAGCAGTTGTACCTGCTTTGCCCTTTTTTCTAGAAATTTCCCAAATGGTCCGTTGCATTAGGTACATGCGCCTTTTTTTTTATGGCAGAACAGCACATCTTAGGGAAACGTGTTGTGAATGCTGTGTGTTAGCTCAGCGGCAATAAGGTAGACTTTTGAAGGTAGAGTTTGTATGAATGACGTGTTATTGCGAAATGATTGAATTTCAGTGGTTGGTTGAATTACGTCGCACTAGAGCCACACAATGGGCTAATGGCAACGGTTCGAAATCTTTCCGAAAAGGAAAAAAATTCTAATATTTTTAAAAATGTTGAGGACTACACCTAAGCTCGCATCCACACCACCTCAATAGGCATGAGGACATTGGAACCCGACAGATTTATCGTGCCCCAGTCCCCCAGCGGAAAATGTTTTGCATTAATTAGATAGTTCACATTAATAAAATTAATATCCGAAAGAAATTTATGAAAACTGCAAAATCGTTTGCTCGCAATATTATTTAATTTAATCGCATGAGCTCTGAAATCACGTGACTCTTTAAGCCATCCCCCACCTACAGTCTATGCTCAGGTACTCCCATAACTCTTTGTTTTTATTTCCACATTTAGAAGTGAATCGCTTGAATTTCGTCGCAAAACAGCTTTCGCTATGGCTGCTGAATCCCAACCATAGGAGTTACTTACGTGGTTTGTGAATTAAGCCGACGATATGTTTCTATTTCTTTTTAGAATATCCGTCCACGGACACTCAACGAATTCTATTTCGACCCACGCTCTTTGGAGAACATCCGGTGCAAATCGTGTGCGGAAACTGCCACAGAAACGTCATCACTAACCCGATAGCGAAAAACGGGGCCCTGGTGTTGCTGGTGGTGGTTATTTTACTCATAGTTTTGTAAGTATACCATTCATTGCTGCAATTTTTATATTGGTTTGAAAATAAAAACATTATTGGGAAGAGGTTAATTAAAATGGCGCTTGGTGAAAAAAATATTATTTCTTCCCTATGTCTAACATTGCTTTCATCAATATTTGGACTTTCATTTTTGTCGTCTCATTCTATAAGTACAGACAACTCTCGTTATCACGAACTCGAAGAGAAGTGTATAAAGAGAAAGAAGAAGTATATCCTATAAAAAAGCTGTTTTGGCAAAAAATAAATACTAGTATACTTACACGACTTTATTTAACATATCTATCTAAAATAATTTGGTGAGTATTTCTATTTTTTTCGAAATCAATTATATTTTCCAAATGCACGATTGCTTGAAATGTCTCTGATGTTTTCATTTCCGGCCTCGATTCAATGAATGCACGCATATATTTTTAGGGAAGATAGAACCTCTTACAAAGTTATCTTTGGAGGAGGTTAGCATTCTTCTGAGAGCGATCTCTCATCAAATGCTGCTATAGAGAGTGCATAGCCTAAACAAAAATGAGAAGGGGTCGAGTATCGTCTTCATATTTTAAGTGAGTTGCTGTCTGGACGGTCGGTAATGTTCCAAGAAAGCATGCAAGAAAGTGACTCGCGCTTTACCGAAAACGCCAGCTTGGCTTGAGAATCATTAATCTTCCTTGTTGGACTGACTCTGCGTTAAAGAGGAGGGGATACACAGCTCAGGGAATCCAGTCTGGCGACATTCAAACAAAAGGGTGAGGCACAGGTATGAATCCATTGTAAGTATACCCTTTCAATAACGCACAATAAGAAAGATAACCGATAAAGAAGAACGTGGCAATTACATATAAGGTTCTTCAAAATCCGTAGTTTTGAGAGGAAAACAAAATTTTGAGTTGTGATTAAACTTCGAGTTATCGAAAATAACGACGAAAAACTTCGAATTAAAGAGATAAAATTACATTAAATAAGTAATGAAGGTGCAGGGAAATCGATTTTTTTCGATATATCGAAAAATTCGAGTTATTGAAGTTCGAGTTATCGAGAGTCTACTGTATTTAAAATTTAAATTATATAAATATTTAAAATTTTAAATTGTATATGTAGTTAAATATAAATTCTATAAGTATTAAAAAATTAAATTCTATAAGTATTTAAAAATTAAATTCTACAAGTTTAAAAATTAAATTCTACAAGTTTAAAAATTATATTCAATATGTATTTAAAATTTTAATTTTAAATACTCTTTGCTTTGTAACTTAAAAAACTAGTGCAAAATTGTTATTTTGTTAATTTAGTTACGAAATGGCTATTAACTTACTGGTCCCTATAAGTTATTCCTCATAATATAATGAATTTCGTCAGTAAAATATCTTTTGTAGCTATTAATTATGTTTTGAATCCTTCCGCTGCAAACCCAATATCTGACTTATAAACAACCTAGACCTCCCGTTATTGATTTTCTGTAAAGCTGCGTACTGCTCAAATTGAAATTCGTCATCAAATACCCTAAATGTTGGATTTTTCTTGCTATGATGTGTGTCATATTAGCGTTAATTTTGTAATTGAACAGGATTTTTCAAAATAATCACAAATAAAAATTATATCCAAGCAAATCTGATTTTGTTTTACTAATTAGGACCCTAGATTATCTTTAAAAAGTTGGAAATCAACCAGAAGGCACTTAAACGTTCTTAAAAGAGGTTTTGAGTGTACCAATTCCGTTGTTTAAACTAGATAACAGTGAGACAAGTTATGCACGAGGAATAGTTATTGATTTATGGGTCAGTGTATCAGATGCATAAGTAACTCGTTCAGTGAAAATAAGGAAACATACATTAAAACAATATAATTCTAATCGTTTAACCCTTTGCACTCAAGGGACATGTTTAATATTTAAGTTCTTTTTATGGAACAGTTACATTCATTTCCTGTTATTTTTAAAGAAGTATTATTTAGTGTGATATTTTTTCCTTTACGTTAAAGTGTTCCCAAAGGGTTCGTATAAAAATAGTTGTATTTCGAAAAGCAAATTGATCTATTTTTGTTCCTATGTAAAAAAATAAAATGAATGTCCTTACTCATTGATCACTAATAATCCTATTTCTATAGAAGGTAACGTAATATCCGAGTTTGTTTTTAACAAGTTTTATAAGAAGACAATACTCAAATCTTTATATATATTTCTCTTACGCGGTGATTGAAACACGCTGTTTTTCTGTACGCTGAGTGGCAACAGTTACTTTGTTTACGAAATTCTGTTGTGCCCGTATATTTATTTTGCCATTATGTAAGCCATTTTGACGATTAGCCCCTTCAATTCATTAGTAAATAATTATTTTGTTGATGTCAGCTTAAATTAGGAAGAATATAAACCCTATTACATTAAAAATAGAAGTTTTGAAAAACGCTTTTGAGTTTTCAAATGAGCGGAACATTGACGTGGCGCCATCTGTTGGCAATTTTGAAAACTAGATTTCTATGACCTTCATTTTTATGACGTATTAACATAGTTACGTACACACTTCTTGTAGGCAAAAGTATGGTAAGCTTAACGTCAATTATGCCAAAACAAACTACCAATAATGTTAAAAATTAAACTAAAACGCAGGAAAGGTGTGAAAATATTGTAGTTTAAAAAAAAATTAAATGATTTTATATTGATTTACATGGCGAAAAAATGTATTAATGCCAAGATGAATTATAATTTAAATTTAGTTTCAACGTTTAAAGTTTTTGGTAATATAATTAAAAAAAATATTGTTACTAGGACACATTGTTATTGCGTCCTACCATTTAGCGAGCGAAGCGAGAAGTGGTTTGCGGAGCAAACCTATGAGGATTGAGTAGCAATCCTCCGGGGGTTGGAGGAGCGTTAGCGGAGCAGGGGGCGGAGCCTCCTAGTTCTATATAATTTAATTAGTGATTTATTTTAAATCTATATTTGCAGTTTTCCGCTATTCTGGATTCCTCTAATTGCAAAGCCATGCAAAGATATTAGCCACTACTGTCCGGCTTGTGGTGCTAAACTGGGAACTTACAAGAGACTATGAAAATACATGTTTTCCACGAAATATGACACTATTACCGACACACGTATTCCAGTATTATGTTATACAGTCTTAATAATTTTGTTTTTGTACATTTTTGTAAAATATTCATCATGTAATTGTACATTTATATCTCCAATAAACTATTTAAATATAATTGTTATTTGAAAACAATTTTCTTAGTTGTACCCTGTTTAGATCGATTAAATTAAATTTTTATTAACTCAATTGTTTCGAGTTAATTTATTGATCAATCAACTAATCAATGAACACTATTTAAAATAAATTAAAGAAAGAAGAAAAGTTTCATGAAGGGTCCATCAGTATATATAGAAATACTTTTCAAGCAATTATCTGATATAGTAATTTTGTAATCCTTAAGAATACAATTAAAGTATATTTCATGGGACGTAACCCTTTATCGGTCGAAGTTAATTGTGCATAGAAATTTCTCATTTACTCCTTAAACATTCACTTTTTGAAATGAAATTTATTTAGCAAGGCCAGTGAATCAGAATGACCTCAACACGAAAATCAAACATGAAACGGAAGGATGATTAGGGCATTCGTAACAGTCAACTACAAAGTTATATCGGTTACGATGCGTCAGCTGTTATGTGTTGCGTGTTTGAGAACTGCTTATTCGTTAAAATAATACGTTAATAAAGACGAAAGTATGTTCACTTTCACCATGCGTTTATGTAGGTGAGGCATCCGGTTTTCTGTTCTGTATATGGTTTTATGTTATTATTTTTTTATTAAGAGCATATCAACAATCCTGACTCGTCGACTCCACACTTATATTGAAGGTGTATTTCACAGATTACATTAAGCGTTGCACAAATATTAATTCACACGGCCAAAAGTCGTAACTGACAAAATATTAATCGTCATGGGGAGTTGTATATTGTGAATAACTTATCCATTTCCATCACCATATTCCATTGTAAAGAACGGAAATATAAGCATGACACGTGCACCGACTCATGTAGAAGTCGCCTACCTGCACCCATTTACAGTGGTTGATATTGCACAATATTATTGAACAGAGATAAACTGAGACAACTCGTTGATAATTTGGATTTTGTTGTTATTGAAATGATAACCACTCCCGACGTTTGAGTCAATCGAGATTAATTTTCATGTGACTAAACTCCGAGCATCCATTTAAGTATAATACGCCTCGTTGGTTTAGCTTGTCAGTTTCGTTGCTAGTCCTTTCAGTGATAATAAATCAGAGGATTGACATTGTAACGTGATTGCTACTTTTAAGTTCCTAATAAGTAAGTACTTAAGTTTTGTTGAATAGTTTTCTGAGTCGTTTAATAAACAAATATTTATCATATATCTAATAATAATGTTGTGATATTTGGATTTTTTTATATATTTTAAAAGAAAATTTTATTTTAATAATATCAGAAGTAATTACACCATATACATACCTATATGCACATTTATAAAGTAAAAACATTTTGCAATTTTGTGAAGTATCGATAATAATTGTCATACTTTCTCATATTTAAAACATCTATACGATAATTGCAAATTCAATTTTGTCAAATTCAATTTTGTATTATGTTATTTTCCTGTATACACTGTTACCTTGTTCGTTTCAAATTAATGAAATTGCGTTAAATATTTGCATTTAATAGAAGCGCTTTAATTAGCTCCATAATTAAGTTGTTTTAAGTTTTAATCAGAAATAATATTTCAAAATATTGTCAGCAGTAACACAATTATAGTATTTTATTTAAAGTATTAAATATCTACAAACAAAAGCCCCCCCCCCCCCCCGTGTTAGAAATCCTTTAAAAGTTAACATAACACATAAGTCAATTGTAGGCAGGGGGTTGCAATCTAAATGTAATTATACAATTGTCAGTTTCGACTTTCTGTTAAATCACAATTAAAATATTTTAAATTGTCTCAGTTGCTTTTAAGGTGATTAAAGACGATTTTTTAAAATGAAAGTTAGACAAAAAGGTTACACACTTATTGTTATTTTGATATCATTTTTGTATAGTTCTATTTTGTATATATTTCATTTTTAAGAATCATTTTCTTCTAATTTGAATTCTCGAATTGTAAACTATATAATACTAATTGTGTTAGATGAAAAACAATTACGTTAATTGGCAGAAATTGTATAGGATCGGGGTTTCCTATTCTATAACATTACATTACAAACATTTAAATGGCTTTCCTTGGTAATTTCTGAATTGCCACCTACAACATATGTGTACAATAATATAGTTATGTATTATTGTATTGTAATTGTTTTTACTTTGTTAAATTCACTATGATTATTAAACATATAAAATCGTTTTTTGAATTTGTATTTTGTATGTGTTATATAATGGTAACCTACATTATATATAATTGTATTTTCATAAAGTATTTTTTAATGGCTTACAGGAAATGGAATACCCAAGTAACATGGATCCTCCAAGTATGTACAAAAATAAAATGATTTTATCCTAACATTTAACATATACCTTATATGTGTTTTAATTTCTAAGTTTTGTTGTCTACAAATTAGTCTTAAAAATATAATAGTTAATAATTTTAAACTAAATTATTTCAAAAAAATTCTGAGAACTTTAGTTACTTGTATGTATAATCTTCTTCTTATCTCTCTATTATGTTCTTAAAACAAATATTTCTATCTTAAAGAATAATATCCAGTTTTCACATGTAGATGTTTAGTTATCATAAATAAAAACTTTTCAATGAAATACATTAAATATTTAAAATATATTTTATATTATAAATATTTTTACTTATTATATATTAGGGTGGAGCGAAATTTTTTTTTTTTTGAAATTCATATGGCCGGAGTCATTAAACGGTGACAAACTCCCTAAAACAAATTGCCACCAAATTTCAGCCCAAAATATTGCCATCTTGAGGTTCCACATCTCAAAAAAATATTTATATAAAGTCTTTAAAAAAAATGTTTTATTTAATAAATATTTTTTATTAATTAACGTGTTAATTAATATGATAATTAATATTAATTAATATTGATTTTGTCAATAAATTCCTATATTAAAAATTTACTGTCAGAAAAAATAGACGAAATAAAAATGGCAATAGGATCAATTGACATTTCTGTACGCCGAAATTTGAAGCGTATAAGGGAAAGAGAACATAAAAGGCAAAATCATGAAGCCAAATCAAGTGAATGCAAATATAACGCTAAGTCTATTACAGATTTAGAAGCGTACGCCATCCTAGGATCTGATTCAGAATTAGCAGATATCCCTGAAGATAATGACGATTACGTTAGCCAAGAAGCCAAACGTCTGAAAGCAACTGATGATGGAACTCCCCCATCTTCCAAGACAAGCCAGATGCGTATATTCTTGCCAAATGTAGCTACTGCTTGTGATAGAACAGGAATATCGGATTGGTCAGCTGTTGTCAGTGCGTCCTCTGTGTTTCATGATGTAGGGATTGCATCTAAAGATATTCCGACTAAAGTTATCGACATGAGTAAGTTGAGGATAGAACGTCGAAATTTACGGTCCTAACCAGATTCTACACAAATAACGCAATCTTTGTATGGCCTATGTATGAGAAGAAAGGAAATTCTTACTACAGGACTACAGCTGTTTTACTACAGGACTACATATTGTTCTTTTGTCAGAATCTGGTTCTATTTATATAGGACATGCGATTCCGAATTCTAGCTCTAGTGCAGATATTATACGAAGCATCACACAGAAAGGTATTACGCTTTTGAAACTGACTGCTATTGGGTGCGATGGAACGAACGTCAACATTGGGAAGTAAAATGGCGTGGTTAGAAGTTTTCCGGAAAAATAAGATAATCCATGGAAACGTGCGAAACTATTTCCGTGGCAAGTTGTGTCTGTATTCCAGTTGCTTTGCCCAAAATTGATAAAAAAGACATCAATACAGACCAAAAATACCTCTTAGACATATCTAGGGCAGTATTATCGGTAGAGGGCATTCCAGAATTAGCAAACAGAAGCCCCGGCAGATGTCTCACTCAAGATGGCTCACTACATCCAACGGAATTCTTCGCCTTTACATATGAACCGCTAAACCAACATAAGGACTTTATACTCATAGTAGAACAAGTTATGAAAGTTTATGTGCCATCCTGGGTTGAAATAAAGAAAATCCCAATATCGACTTATGGAGCACGTCATCTTCATGGAATGATAAAAGAAGTTCAGTCTTGCTTGAAATATTTAAGGCAATCGTTCATGAAGTTTTTCAGAGGAACTCTTATTTTGCTCATTATGAGAATATTCTGCTAGCGATGCTAGTAGATGAACTAGCACACTTTCAAGAACTTGGCCTCAGAAGAATACTGAAAGCAAGAAAAACTTATTCGAAGGGGAAAATACGCCAATTTAATCTTCCCTATTTTAATTTCGAAGCAAATGACTATTTTGAGATGATTCACTACTGGGACAAATCTTTGGAACCACCAGCTACCACGAACCTCATCGTCGAAGACATGACAAGATTGATCAGAAGTGGTTCACAATTTAAAATAGAGAAGCTCCCTTTTCATTCTCAAGCAGTAGAGGGGCATGTGAAACTGGTAGCACAAGCATCATTGGCAACCTCTGGTGTAGAAGCCAGGGATGAATACATTCGTAGCGGAATCAGTTCCGAAACGAACTTCCGAAATTTGACACCAAGATGAATTTTTTAGAACTCGTGTGAAATCTGAAAATGATGTGTGAAAATATCTTCATGTTTATTTTTTTAACAATTAGAAACGTTTTTCAGCCTGGAAAATAAAATATTAAAATATTTTTTTTTTAACGATTTGACTGTAATATTATATATAGTATATATTTTATAACTCAATGTGGAACCTAAAGATGATGAACGATTACGCGGAAATTTTTTCACAGTGACTTTTTCACCAAACAGAGGCATTCGTTAGGTCAGGAAACAGTAATATTTGAAATTTATTTTTTTTGCCCCTTTTCACTCCACCCTATTATATATATTGTTATACATTGTTATTAAATATATTGTTCGTATAATCTTCTTATCCCTCTACTACAAAGACAATCGCAGAGATAACATTATGTTCTTAAAACAAAGATTTCTATGTCAAAGAATAATATCCAGTTTTCACATGTCGATGTTTAGTTATCTTAAATAAAAACTTTTCAATGAAATACATTAAATATTTAAAATATATTTTATATTATAAGTATTTTTATTTTTTTATATTAGGGTGGAGCGAATCTTCTTCTTATCTCTCTACTACAAAGGCAATCGCAACTATAAATTAATGTTCTTAAACAAAGATTTCTATTTTAAAGAATATTATCCAGTTATCGCTTGTACATATTTAGTTACCGAAAATAAAAAATTTTCAATAAAATAATTAAATATTTAAAATATATTTTATAAATATTTTTATTTATGCTAGGACGTAATAGTACTATGACGAATAAATACGAAAACAAAGATTTCATTTTAACAATTCACTTGTTAGTCGTAATGAAGACTCGGAGTTGTCCTACATTTTTGGGCAATGGTCATTGTTTGGCTACACATAATTAACTATTATTTTTGCTACACTTTAACTTCTTTATTTGCTGCTACTAAAATTAAGCGACTCGTTTAAAATATAAGCGCTTGTAGTTGGGCAAAAATATTTTTTTATTATTTCAATGCAGCCAAATAACAATCCCCATCGTCCAACAATCTTTGACCACCCTGCATGTTTTTTTCTATTGTTTTAGAATACACCCCGATGGAGCCTCCGAAAGTCTTAGTTCGCCCTGCTATGTTCGGTGAATACTCGATGCAAGTCGTGTGCGGCAACTGTCACAAAACCATTAACACTAACGCTCAACCAGAAAATGGTGCGATGGTTTTCCTAGTGTTGGTTATTTTGCTCGTTGTTTTGTGAGTATACCATTTACTACTGGAAAATAAAATACTTTATTGCAGGCACGTAGGTATAGATTTTTGATGGGAGGGGTTAACCCCCCCCCCCCACAAACAAAAATTCAAAACTCCCCCTCACCCCCATTTTTAAAAAAAAAAACTTATTAATTTTTATATTGGCAGATAGGAGTACATTGGCAGATAAATATCGAAACAGCAACATCATTTAATTTTTATGGAATCGTTGCCAATATCAGTCATTACCTATTTTTAAAATTAGTAAAAAGCACTCCTAATAAGGAAATAAATTATAGAACAAATTTAAATTTTGAGAATCCTTGTTTAGAATAATATTTGTTTGGAGCATCTTGTTTACATCCCAGTTTGACGTTATTTTCCCTTTGTAGAATAAACCCAAATACTAAATACTGAAACACGATGACGTCATGCTAGGCTTGGTTTTAAATAAAATTGACCTCAAAACATAGTTTTGACGCCTTTTGAAAACTATTTTTTTAGGTAAGACCCAAGAAAATACCAGGTTTTCCCTTTCGTTACTCAACAATAAATGTTGTACGAGAAATTGAATTTTTTCTAGTTTTTAAAGTATTCTTATGATTTTTACAGTAATTCGATTTTTTTTCTTGACTTCCAATGGGAGGGGTTTGAACCCCCTGAACCACCCCCTTACCTAAGTGCCTGTTTTATTTGCTATACATACTAGCTGTAATAGTAGTTTCGTACACAAAGACAAAGAGGCCTATTAATTCGTCCATATTTTTTTTAAAGTGATTTAATGGTGTTTTTTAATACCATAGCATTGTGAAAATATTAAATGTATATAAATATTATATTTTCTTCTGATAGAATTCATTTTTATATTGTCGAACAAATAGTTTCTTGCTTTTTAATCATTTCGAGTTTGATATTCAAATGACTTTCTATTTTAATAGGAGATTGCATTTAAAAAGGGCTTCAAAAGAAAATAGAAAAAAACTCATCCAAAAGCAATACATATCGGGTTATTTCAACATGAAAAATACACGAAATATTGCGTTTGCGATGAAAATGGGATACAGTTTTTAGCCCTTCAATTGGCTTCAAGTCGATAAAATGTCTTGCACAATCCAGAAGTTACAATTAGAGATCATTGGTCATAACCCTGGACCTATTGTAATAAGCAGTCGTTGATTATTTGGGCAGTCGTAAATTAAGAATGTGAAGTCGAAATTTTATTTTTGGCAGTCGTGGAATATAACAAACGGTAGCAAATAAACATTTTTGCCAATTGAATCCGGAAAAATTGAATATTTGTTATTGTACTAAATACCCTGTATTATTCATAAACAGGAATGGATTAAACAAAGGAAGTTTTTAAAAAAATTCTCCCAATTTAAATAAAGCTCTAAAAAACCAAACATGTCAAAAATATTTTTTTTAAAAATTAGATAAACGTGGAATGTTATAAAAAAAACTGTGGTTTTTATCAGTTTTTGAAAAAATCTTAATATTTTGAAAAATATCCCTTTAATTTAAAAACCGGTGGTACATACAAATGCATAAGTCAATCAAACGTTTTCAATGTTTTCTGCAATTTGCGACCTGACTTTGTTTTTGCTTAGGCATACCTCAAATCAGCGATTCTCAACCTGTGGGGCGCGCCCCCTAGGGGGGGGGGGGGCGAGCACACTAGAGGGAAGGCGCGAGAATATCCAAGAGAAAATATTATTTAAAAAAATTGATTAACTGACTGAAAGGAAAGCACACATACACATAGAAAACAAAGTACATTTCGACATATTTAACAAATAAAGTAAAACAACTTACTAAATCAAAACATACTCAATTAAAAACAAATTTAATAATTATTAGTGACTTCCTTGGGCCTGTCTTGCAGAGCAAAGTTTTTCGAAGGAAGGCTTAATATTAGAAATAGCCACTCTCAGTTCTGTTTCTATATTTAGCCGAGATCTATATTTTGTCTTCAAAGAAGCCACAGCAGAAAATACGGTTTCACAAAGGTAGGATGTTGAAAATGGTAATAGAATGCGAAATGCCCTTGTTTTTAGTGCAAAAAAATCATCCTCTACTCCTGCCCAAAATTCAAACTGTGATTTATTACTAAATTGTCTTTTGGTTTCGCCACTTGTCGTGAAGTCTATGAATTTTTCTTCCTCATCAATTGAGAGTCTTTCGGGAGTCTTATGAAATGGATCCCTAACCCACTTTTAACTTGCAACCAGTTTGTCGTCAGCAAGAAAATACTTTTTAAAATTATTTGCCAGCATGGCTAAATGATTTTCAATGGTTACAAAAACAACTGTTACATGTTCTTCTTCAGCCTTGTAAGTTTTAATACAATCATCCACATTCGCAAACATTTTTAGGTTTTTTTTCTTTAAATTTATGCTCCACAATTTCAATTTTCTACAAAGAGCATTAACTTTATCACTCGTATCCAACGTATGTGTATTTGCTCCTTGGAGTTGAAGATTCAAGTTATTTAATTTCTCGAATATGTCGACCAAGTAGCTCAATTTCATCACAAATAAACCATCGCGAAAATTCTCGGTTTCCGGTCTGTTTTTTCTTTTAGGAAAATGGGGATTTCTTCTCTTAATTCATAAACACGTTGCAAAAATGTCCCACGTGATAACTGTCTTGCCTCGCAATAAAATAGTAACGCTGAATGTACTGAACCCATGTCTTTACAAAGTGCGGAAAAGATTCTCGATTTCAGGGGTCTCTTTTTTATATAATTTACTACGGTTACAACCGTAGTTAACACAATATTCAGACCAGGACTCATTTCTTTCGAAGCCAAAAGTTTCTGTGGATCATGCAATGTGTCCAGACGCACTGATGCGATTTTTGTTTTACAAGTGCTTGTATACTTTGGAATCTTCCGGACATTGAACGAGCACCATCGGTGCTTATTCCGACGCAATATTTCTATTCTATGTTTGCCTTGTCCATAAAATCATTTAAAATAGCAAATAATGCGAGCGCTGTTGTTTTGAGTTCTATTGGTTTGCAGAAAAGTAGTTCTACTACTGACATATTATCACAAAATCGAACATAGGCAATTAAATGAGCATCTTTATTAACTATCTGTTGCTTCATCAAGCTGTATTGAAAACAATTTGTCACGCAACTTCGAGAAAAGCTGTCACTGTACATCTTCAGCTATATCACCAATTCGACGAGCAACAGTATCATTTGAAAGAGGTATGGACTGCAATTGTTTTGAAAAATTATCTCCAAACATAGTTTCTACAATCTCACTTGCTGCTGGCAAAATAAGCTCTTCACTAATGGTGTGAGGTTTTTTACATCTGGCTATTTTATATGAAACTTTGTAAGCTTTAAGCAATTAAAGCTTTTTTATTCACAGACAAAGTTTCTTTAAAAAATGATTTTTGCTTTTTATATGATTTTAATTTTAATTCGAAGAATTCTCTGGGTTTGTTGACGTACTTACTATGAAGCGTTTCCAAATGTCGTTTTAGTTTATTAGGTTTCATGCTGTCTGCGGGCAAATATTTTTGAGCAAATGATACACAGGGGCCTTTCTTCTTCATTTACTTCAGTACTGGTAAACCCAAAATTTAAGTATTATTGAGAATATTTTCTTGATTTTATTTTCGGAACCACACTCGTCCGTGTACTTGTTGATGCTTGACTATCGTCTAATACTCGCTTACTTCCGCTTAAAAATTTATCCATGAATCTACATAAATCTGCTGCCGTGAATATTTAATATAGTGAATTGCAATTAACACGAAAACATATATAACATACACACTCACGATAGACTCGATAGCGATAGAAGGATCGACTCGAATGAGAATGCCTGGAATTGAAACTTGTGTTATCGAACATTTTTCTTCTTCCTATGAGAAAACATTTGCTCTGCGCATGCTCGAGATGGCATCGGTCGTGTGGATTCCCTTCCACAAACATTGCTTATTTTTATCTCTTTTGTTTAGTCATGCTTCTGTTTTATTTCTTTTATTATTCGAAAAAATGTATTCCCAGTTTCTAAATTTAGTTCACCTCGTCTAGGTTAACTTTCATTAACGAAGTTTTCTACTTTCATATTCTTTTAACGTTATCTCCCTGTTTGGCTTTCATTTCAAATAAAATATTTAAATTTTTCCCGCTTTCATTCGCTTCATCTGTTCACCGCCTGCTTGACGAAATGCCAGATGTGGTTTGTCGCCAACGTTGGTTCGCTGTTACTCTTGTTTTGGCAGTTAGTTAAAAATAATTTAAAAACGGAATCCAAAATACTCATTATACATTATTGTTGTATACATTTTATTGTAAGCGGGGGGCGCGATGAAAATTATGATTAAAAACTGGGCCGCGAATACTGAAAGGTTGAGAAACGCTGCCTCAAATGGAATGTTGCTAATTTAAAATTTATACAAGTGTAAAATATTTAGAAATTTAAGAAAATAAAAACTGTTAATACATATGAACTTTGTATTAAGATATTTTATGTTCATGTACAATTAAAAATATATATATAAAAAAAATAGTATATTTAAAAATAATCCTTTAGCTTCCTTTTTTTGAAGGTTGATTTTTAAATGTTTGATCATTGTGATTACATTTAGACAGTCGTCAATTCATTTAGAAATTAGGCATTAGTATTATTTTTCTTAGAATAAGCTCTATTATAACTAGTTTCAACAAAAGCAATTATTTAAAATCTATATAACAAAATTTATTTTATTCTTTTGCAGTTTTCCTCTATTCTGGATTCCTCTGATCGCAAGGTCATGCAAAGATGTCAGCCATTACTGCCCGGCTTGCGGTGCTAAACTTGGAACATTCAAAAGACTATGAAAATTAATATTTTTCAATGAAATACAACAATTGCACTTAGATTTTTATTGAAATAATATTTAAAGCAGTTATGGTAACTTTATATATGATAACAGTGTAAACTATAAAAGCTCCACCATGTGGTTGTATATTTATATTTTTTATTAAATTTATTTTAGTAGAATTGTTGTTGTTTAAATACAGTTGCTTTAACGTATTGTTCCATGCAACTGATGCGCAAGGTATTTTATTTGCCAATCACAAAGGTACAATTGATTCTCCATCCAAAATTCAATCAAATACACGACCTGTTTTCGAAATTAAGTGTAGAAGGATGAAGGGTCCATTTTGTATTTTGAAAAGAAAACGTGTGTTCCTCGATGTTATTTTTAATGGATGAAACACTTCATGTGTTTTTGTTTATCTTTCTGATGATTTCATATTAATGAGAAGTAATCAATGAACACTATGCACATGACGTCATACGGGGGGGGGGGGGCGATAAATAAAATGCCGAATCTAAAATCGATAAATAAATAAAGCAGGATATATGATAAATGAAGACGATAATACAAGCACCAGTTCGCATCTTTTCAGATATCGATGGCTATTACGAAGCAGTATTCTACGGTCTTTCCCTTGTGAAAGATTACAAACCCTCTTCAATATATCATTATGTATCTCTAGTGCGAGGTTTTTATTTTCTTATTTCAACCAATCAGGATTGCTTATTTTCAATTCTTAAACTTTACAGATGGTTCAAAGTGCCCATTGATAAACCGATCAATCAATAATTCATTTATTGGTAGATCTATCAATCAATCAATGAACAATATTAACAATTAAACAATCAAATACAGGAAATTAAGTTTTACGAAGGGTTCGTTAACAATGAAAAGCATTTATCTAATGTTAAAAGCAATTATCTAATGTTAAAAGCAATTATCTAATTTTAAAATTGTGTAAAAGCTTTATGAAAATTGTCGATGAAAGTTCCTTTCAAATAAATAATTCAATTAAATAAATTTACTAGTAAATAAGCCCAAGGTTGATTTTTACCATGCCCTTTGAGTAGTCATTGTCATTTAGCGAAGAAAATACGCTCGATTAGGCTATTAGTGGATTAGATACTGTGGCCATCTGGTCAAAATGTGTTATCAAGATTCTCTATTGTCGAGGAAGTTGTAGAGCTTGGTATATATAAGCCATAAAAGACGTTCACATTGGACATTCATATTGCTACTTTCTTTCAAAATAACATTGAATTTTGAGGTTTGCAATTGGATGTATAAAATCTTAAAATTAAAAAAGTAAGTTAGATTTTTTTATAATATTATAAAAGTTACCGATATTTTTACATGTGTTTTTTTAGTAATCAATTTATATATATAACCCCTTTTTCTTACTTTTTTGCTTATGTTACTTTTTCAATTTTCAAATACTCTCTTCGTAAATGTACATTTTTAATTAAAATCAGCCTTAGGAAATATATGTTTAAAATTCTTCTTCTTATTTTTTTTTTGCTGTCTATGTAACAGTTAAAGACAATTTTTGTTTTTAATTTTATGATCAAACATTTTATTATTTTAATATTAAAATTTTAATACATCTACGCAATTCATGTTACTCTGAATCTTTAGGTATGTAAAGCAGTAAAGGTAGTCTTTTATTTTTTACTCTGAAACACTAGCAAAATCATAGAAAGCTCTTTTAACATAGAATGTGGATACAAACTGTTATTAAATATTAAAGTATAGTTATTTGTGATAACTTGTTATTTACGTTTATAAAACTTTTCGGTAAATTTCCTTTAATCAATTCAAATATCGAAATACAGATCACAATATCGAGAGAAAAAATAAATAATACAGTTTTGTTTGTATTTAAAGTTTGATTATTAAAACTAATATTGTTGCTGTATACAAAGTTGTATGTGATTTGATAATGTAAGACAATATTTTAATTTTGTGTACAGTATAAATGATTAAAAATTAATTTGTCTGGACCAAGGGAATCGGGAGAACGCGCCGGCCACTCCAAATCGCCTCTCAGTGAGATGATGCGTCCATCGATGCCCTTGGAAGTATGGGCTGTTGCTCCGTCATGATGAAACCATACTTCTCCTAAGTCCATTTCATCAAGTCGTGGGAAAAAAATCTCTTCGAGCTTGTTTACATAACGGTCTGAAGTGACTGGTGACAATCTGTTCATTTTTTGATGGGACGTGCGTCTCCACTTCTTTTTTTCTGCACAGAACCAGTTTCCCTGAACGTTGTCACCCACAAATGAATATATTTCAGGTCCCAAAGGCGCATTGAAGCGATTTTGGAAAGCGCGCTGGGTTGAAACCACCGAACTTCCGTTAGAAAAATAGGCCTCTACGGCAAATGCACGCTGTTCGTTACTCCAATGCATGATGGCGACTAAACCACAAAGTCACATAACTTTATGATCTCCTCTCTCGAACGAGACCACGCCCACCTGCCTGCGGTTCTTGTAAGCTTCAGAGCACTCACAAAAAAAAGTTAACTTGCCTCAGCCTGTATATATAATTTGTTTTGCTTTTTAGTTATATGAGTAATGGTTATAAAGTTGTTTTATATTATTGCTTCTCCAATTTATAACTAAATAGGCTTTAATTAGAATGAATTTCGTTAATGGACCAAGGTTGGTTGGTTGAATTAACATTGCTGTAGAGCTGCATAGTGGGCTATTGACGACGGAACGGGGTATATCTCGAAGGACAGACCCGGGTACACTTCATTGTATTTTTAATGTCCTTCGGTTGCCGACACCTTCATAATTTGGTCACCACTGATACGTAATATCGGCTTAGAATGAAAACCTCGTATCTTTAAAACACAAATTTAGCAGCGGAAGTGGTGCACGTTAAATCTGATTATTGGGGTCCAATGTTCTGACGACTATTGAGCTTGCTTAGGGTGCCAGATGAGGTGTTTTCCTCGTCATTTGTCTATAATTAAAAAATACGGGTCACTACTTCCGGGTACTTCTTTCAAGATTGAAACCGAACTGCTGCATAATAGCCCAGTTAACAGTTGGTTTTTGGACAATAGACGTCGGGACTTTGGACCCCGATCAGATTTATCGTGCACCGATAATTTTTGTAAATGTTCCGGACGACATTCATAGTATTTTGTAGCGAAGCCGGCAACCCTCCGATCACAAGATCACTACTTTTTTAATTTTCTTAGTCAAGTCCGTCGCACAGGAACGAACCGGGAACCCTTCGATTCCCAGCTGTCTCCTTTATCCACTAGGCTATCCGCCCTCACTCCCTCCCCTTATTATACAGCTCTGTGACGGTTCAATCTGACTATGGTTCAAAAAAATAAGAGACATCGTTTTCGTGTCTTTCCTTCGAGATAGGCCACGAACCGTCGCCAACAGCCCACTGTGCAGTTCTACTGCGACGTTAATTAATTAAAACCAAACCATACTTACGACAGTTTAAGGTCTATCTCGAAGATTGTGTTGGTTTGTCAAATTAACGTCGCCCTAGAGCTGCACAATGGAAAATTGGTGGCGGTTCGGGATCTATCTCGAAGGAAAGACCCGGGAACACATACATATTCACACACACATTCATACATGCCCCTCGTTATTTTAGAACCATGGTCAGATGATGAGGAAACACCTGAACTGGCACCCAATGCCTTCAATAGACGTCGAGACTTTGGACCCCTATCAGATTTATCGTGCACCAGTCCCCTATATACAGCGGAAAATGTTTTACATTAATTAGAAAGTTCACATTAATAAAATTAATATCCGAAAGTAATTTATCTAAACTGCAAAATCGTTTGCTCGCAATATTATTTTATTCAATCGCATGAGCTTGGAAATCACGTGACTCTTTAAACCATTCCTCACCTACAGTCTATGCTCAGGTACTCCCATAACTCTTTGTTTTTAATTCCACATTTAGAAGTGAATCGCTTGAATTTCGTTGCTAAACAGCTTTCGCTATGGCTGCTGAATCCCAACCATAGGAGTTACGTGCGTGGTTTGTGAATTAAGCCGACGATATGTTTCTATTTCTTTTTAGAATATCCGTCCACGGACACTCAGGGGGGTAGGGGGGGGGGGGTAATTCAAACCTCTCCCATTGTAAGTCAAATTAAAAAAAATTAAAAACCAAAATACTGAAAAAGTCATAAAAATAGAGATTTTTTGGTAGGTGAGGGGGATGAAAGAATACCACTGTGAGCATGGGGTATTGAGACCGAAACACGATGACGTCATGTTAGGTTTAATTTGAAATAAAGATAACAAACGGAAAAGATCGTCAAACGGGATCGATTAAACAAGATTCTCCAATTGTGCCAACCAAATTGTGTGGAAACCATATTGTGGGACCCAGGACGCAGACCAGTCGGCTCGTATCGCCCTTTTTTATTTTTATTTAATTCTAAAAATAGATCAGACACCCTTTCTTTCGTCAAATATGTATCTGAATGTTTTTTTGCATTAAAATGTAGTATTGCGTAATCTATAGGCGCCGAACGTCTGAGCATTTTTAGCGTTACTTCGTAAATAAATATTGTTTTATTACTCCTTGCGGTTTTGTTCATGTCAACCTCCCCCCCCCCCTTCTCGCCCTTGGGGAAGTTTGGAATTTCGAGTTTTAAAAATCCCTGATTTGGGAACATTTAAGCCCAAAGAAATATCAAATGAAAGCGATGGAAGATTAGATTGCCCGACTTGTAAGATTAAACTTAAATTAGACACTGCATTGTACGTCGTTGCATATTGGAGTATGGCGACGACGGTTCGGGGCCCATCTCGAAGGAAATACCCGGGAACAATGCCTCGTATGTTTGAACCATAATCAGATAACGAGGACAACACCTGGCGCCGTTAAGTTGGTAAATTTTTTGTTTCTATTAGATCTTTAAATTAAAATGACCTTTACAATTTAAATTTAATTAATGGAAGTTAATATTTATTGGTAATCAGTAAATAATTTTCTCTGAATTAAATTATGTATATTTAATGTTTAATTTAAAATTAGCAGTGTAGATTGGATTGCACAATACCATGCAATTTCGAGTGTTTTTGCTCCCACTTTACTTTAGATCATGTAGCCTTTATAATTTATATTATTCTTTACCAGTTTTGGTCAACTAAAACGCTTATTAGATCTTTAAACTATCATATCTATAAATTATCTAACTAATCGTTACAACACATATATTATAAGGATTCTCAAACTTTAAATTTGTTCTCTAAATTTATTTCATAATTAAGGAGTGATTTACTAATTTTAATAGTACAGTGATTGACAACTGTTCAAAGTAGTTACTGACAGTGATAACTTTTGCTGCTTCGATATTCAAATGCTAACGTATTCTTTTTTACTAATGAAAATTAATAATTTTTTTTGAGAAAACGTAATTGTAGGGGGGGGGGGGAGAGAGAAGTTTGTTGATGTTTTTTTTGGGGGGGAAGGGGGGAGGATAAGTAAAGAAATCCGTTTCTCAGTCACTGAACCCCCCTCCCCCCATGAAAAATCTATACCTACGTGCCTGAGGCACTTAAAGGTTCTTAAAAGAGGTTTTGAGTGAACCAATTCCGTTGTTTAAATTAGATAATAGTGAGACAAGTTATGCACGAGGAATAGTTTGATTTATTGGTCAGTGTATCAGATGCATAAGTAACTCGTTCAGTGAAAATAAGGAAACATCCATTAAAATAATATAATTTTAATCGTTTAACCCTTTGCACTCAAGGGACATGTTTAATATTTACGTTCTTTTTATGGAACAGTTACATTCCCCGTTCCTGTTATTTTTTAAGAAATATCCTTTAGTTTGATATTTTTCCTTTAGGTTAAAGGGTTCCCAAAGGGTTAATATAAAAAATGTTCTATTTCGAAAACCAAATTGATCTATTTTTGTTCCTATGTAAAAAAATAAAATGAATGCCCTTACTCGCTCATCACTAATAATCCTATTTCTATAGAAATTAACGTAATATCCGAGTTTGTTTTTAACAAGTATTATGAGAAGACAATACTCATATTCTATATAATTTAATCACTGATTTATTTTAAATCTATATTTGTAGTTTTCCTCTATTCTGGATTCCTCTAATTGCAAAGCCATGCAAAGATATTAGCCACTACTGTCCGGCTTGTGGTGCTAAACTTGGAACTTACAAGAGACTATGAAAATATATGTTTTCTACAAAATATGACACTATAAGGCGTATTGACTAAATAACTGATCAAGGATTGAACATAAACATTTTTAATCACATATGCCTAACATTACAATATCTCGGGGAGGAACGAAACCTTAAATACGCATCACCGTAAGAGGCAGTTACATGACTGAAGCTTCCCGGCGCAGCGGGAAAGACATAACATATGTAGAGGGCGTTACAATCGTAATAACGGGAACAATATATAGACACGTAACGGGAACATGAAATATATATACAGGTGACGGGGACATGATAATAGGACAAACATATAAGATAATAACATAAATGAATAACTCTGGTTACAACACTAATATCTACACTTGTATTGCAATATTATGTTATACAGTCTTAATTACATTTCAAACTGTAAAATATTCATCATGTAGTTGTACATTTATATCTCCAATAAACTATTTATATATAATTGTTATTTGAAAACCGTTTTCTTAGTTGTACCCTGTTTTGATCGAGTAAATTAAATTTTTATTAACTCAATTGTCTAAAGTTAATTTATTGATCAATCAATCAATCAATGAACAATAATTAAAATCAATTAAAGAAAAGTTTCATGAAGGGTCCATCAGTATATATAGAAATACTTTTCAAGCAATTATCTGATATAGTAATTTTGTAATCCTTAAGAATACAATTAAAGTATATTCCATGGGACGTAACCCTTTATCGGTCGAAGTTAATTATGCATAGACATTTGTAATTTCCTCCTAAAAAATTCACTTTTTGAAATGAAATTTATTTAGCAAGGCCAGTGAATCAGAATGACCTCAACACGAAAATCAAACATGAAACGGAAGGATGATTAGGGCATTCGTAACAGTCAACTACAAAGTTATATCGGTTACGATGCGTCAGCTGTTATGTGTTGCGTGTTTGAGAACTGCTTATTCGTTAAAATAATACGTTAATAAAGACGAAAGTATGTTCACTTTCACCATGCGTTTATGTAGGCGAGGAATATGGTTTTCTGTTCTGTATATGGTTTTATGTTATTATTTTTTTATTAAGAGCATATCAACAATCCTGACTCGTCGATTCCACACTTATATTGAAGATGTATTTCACAGATTACATTAAGCGTTGCACAAATTTTAATTCACAAGGCCAAAAGTCGTAACTGACAAAATATAATCGTCATGGTGAGTTGTATATTGTAAATAACTTATCCATTTCCATCTCCATATTCCATTATAAAGAACGGAAATATAAGCATGACACGTGCACCGACTCATGTAGAAGTCGCCTACCCGCATCCATTCACAGTGGTTGATATTTCACAATATTATTGAACAGAGAAAAACTCGTTGATAATGCAGAATATTTTTGTCGTTATTGAAATGATAACCTCTCCCGACGTTTGAGTCGATCGAGATTAATTTTCATCTGACTAAACTCCGAGTACCATTTAAGTATAATACAAAACGCCTCGTTGGTTTAGATTGTCAGTTTCGTTGCTAGTCCTTTCAGTGATAATAAATCAGAGGATTGACATTGTTACGCGATTGTTACTTTTAAATTTCTAATAAGTAAGTACTTAAGTTTTGTTGAATAGTTTTCTGAATCGTTTAATAAACAAATACTTATCATTACCTAATAATAATGTTGTGATATTTGGATTTTTTTTATGTATTTTAAAAGAAAATTTTATTTTAATAATATCAGAAGTAATTATACCGTATTCATACCTATATGCACATTTTAAAAGTAAAATTATTTCGCATTTTTATGAAAAACCGATAATAACTGTCATGCTTTCTCATATTTAAAATATCTATGCGATAATTGCAAATTCAATTTTGTATTATATTATTTTCTTGTATAGACTGTTACCTTGTTCGTTTAAAATTAATGAAATTGCGTTAAATATTTGTATTTAATAAAAACGCTTTAATTAACTCCATAATTAAGTTGTTTTAAGTTTTAATCAGAAAAAATATTTCAAAATATTGTCAGCAGTAACGCAATTATAGTATTTTTTAAAGTATTAAATATCTACAAACAAAAGCCATAACCCACCCGTGTTAAAGGAAATCCTTTAAAAGTTAACAAAACACTAAGTCAATTGTAGTCAGGGGGTTTCAATATAAATGTAATTATGCAATTTTCATTTTCGACTTTCTGTTAAATCACAATTCAAATACTTTAAAATGTCTCAACTGAATAAAGTGATTAAAGACGATTTTTTAAAATGAAAGTTAGACAAAAAGATTACACACTTTTTGTTATTTTGATATCATTTTTGTATAGTTCTATTTTTTATATATTTCATTTTTAAGAATCATTTTCTTCTAATTTGAATTCTCAAATGGAAATCTATATAATACCAACTGTGTTAGATGAAAAACAATTTTATTAATTGGCAGAAATCGCGTAGGATTGGGGTTTCCTATTCCTTAATATTACATTACAAACATTCAAATGGCTTTCCTTGATTAGTTATGTACATTGTATTGTAATTGTTTTTACTTTGTTAAAGTTGTTATGATTATTAGCCATTTAAAAAATATTTGAATTTGTATGTGTTAACTTACACTGTTATTATGATAACCTACATTAAACATACCTGCATTTTCAAAAAGTATTTTTTAATGGTTTACAGGAAATGGAATACCCAAGTAACATGGATCCTCCAAGTATGTTCAAAAATAAAAGGATTTTATCCAACACTTTATATGTGTTTTAATTTCTAAGTTGCGTTGTCTACAAATTAGTCTTAATATTATAGTTGATGATTTTAAACTAAATTATTTAAAAAAAATTATGAGAACTTTAGTTACTTGTATATATTGTATGTATATTCTTCTTCTTATCTCTCTACTTCAAAGGCAATCGGAACTATAAAGTTATGTTCTTAAAACAAAGATTTTATCTCAAAGAATATTATCTAGTTTTCGCATGTATATGTTTAGTTACCAAACAATAAAACGTTTTCATTAAGTATTTAAAATATATTTTATAATTATTTATAGTTATTATATACAATGTTATATATAATATATTGTTATATATAATATGTTGTTACACATTTTTATTCTATATATTGTTCGTATAATCTTATTATCCCTCTAATACAAAGGTAATCGCAACTATAAATGTATGTTCTTAAAACAAGATTTCTATCTCAAAGAACAATATCCAGTTTTCACATGTAAATGATTAGTTACCAAAAATAAAAACGTTTTCAATAAAATACATTAAATTTTTAGAATATATTTTATAAATATTTTTATTTATGCTATGAAGTAATAGTACTATGAAGAATAAATACAAAAACAAAGATTTAATTTTAACAACTCACTTGTTAGTCGTAATGAAGACTCACATATAGAGTTGTCCTACATTTTTGGGCGATGGTCACTGTTTGGTTGTTGTTTAGGTACACATAATTAACTATTATTTTTGCTGCACTGTAACTTTTTGGTTTGCTGCTACTAAAGTTAAGCGACTCGTTTAAAATATAAGCGTAGTAGTTGGGTAAAAATAATGTTTTATTATTTAAATGCAGCCAAATAATAATCACCATCGTCCAACAATCTTTGGCCACCCTGTATGTTTTTTTCTATTGTTTTAGAATACACCCCAATGGATCCTCCGAGAGTCTTAGTTGGTCCTCCTTTGTTCGTTGAATACTCGATGCAAGTCCTGTGCAGAAACTGTCACAAAACTATTAACACTAACACTAAACCGGAAAATGGGGATATGGTTCTCCTAGTGTTGGTTATTTTACTCGTTGTTTTGTGAGTATACCATTTACTACTGGAAAATAAAATACTTTATTGCTATGACATACTAGCTGTAAGATAAAAACTCGTCTTATAGAACATTGCGTTAGGAATTTAAAAATTCAAATACAACGTTAAAATACGCAATAAAAATCCATCAATCTGGACATGTTTCGGGAGATACATTTCCCTTCATCGGCAGAAAAGTGATTATCAGCAATTTTTCTGCTGATGAGAGGAGATGTATCTCCCGAAACATGTCCAGATTGATGGATTTTTATTGCGTATTTTAACGTTGTATTTGTATTTTAAAATACTAGCTGTAATAGTGCTTTCGTACGCAATAACAAAGAGGCTTATTAATTCGTCCAAACGTTTTTTAAAGTGATTTAATGGTGTTTTATAACACCATAGCATTGTAGAAATATTAAATGTATATAAATATTATATTTTCTTCTGATAGAATTAATTTTTATACTGTCGAACGAATAGTTTCTGGCTTTTTAATCATTTCGAGTTTGACATTCAAATGACTTTCTATTTTAATAGGAGACTGCATTTGAAATGGGTTTTAAAAGAAAATAGAAAAAAACTCAGCCAAAAGCAATACATGTCAGTTTATTTCAACATGAAAAATATACGAAATATTGCGTTCGCGATGAAAGTGGGGTACAGTTTTTATCCCTTCAATTGGCTTCAAGTCGACAAAATTTCTTGCACAATCCAGAAGTTACAGTTAGAGATCATTGGTCATAACTCCGGACCTATTGTAATATGCAGTCGTAGATTATTTGGTCAGTCGTAAATTAAAAATGTGCAGTCGAAAGTTTATTTTTGGCAGTCGTGGAATATAACAAACTGTAGCAAATAAACAATTGAATTGAATCCGGAAAAATTTAATATTTGTTATTGTATTGAATACCCTGTAGTATTCATAAACAGAAATGGATTAAACAAAGGAAGTTTAAAAAAAATTCTCCCAATTTAAATAGAAACCAAACATGTCAAAAAATATTTTTTTTAAAAAATTAGATAAACATTGATTATTATAAAAAAACGATGGCTTTTATCAGTTTTTGAAAAAAATCTTAATATTTCCAAAAATATTTCTTTAATTTTAAATTAAAAACCGGTGATACATACAAATGCGGTGGTCAATCAAACGTTTTAAATGTTTCAAACCATTAAAAAATACTTTTTGAAAATACAGGCATATTTAATGTAGGTTATCACAATAACAGTGTAAGTTAACACTACAAATTCAAATTTTTTTTAAATGGCTAATAATCATAACAACTTTAACAAAGTAAAAACAATTACAATACAATGTACAGCCGCGGAAAAAAAAACGAACCACCGATGATTATTTCGTTAGTTTTTATAGTAGAGCTAAACTTAATATACCATTTTGTAGGGAATAAAGTCTACTACACATTGATATACAAAAAATTTGCACAGGGGACTATCCTCATATTAAAATCCGCACCAACTTTAAAATTTCCAATAGCAACACCCAATTTTGATTCAATATTTAAAATCTACGACAAAATTTATCGTTGAATATCAATTTGCAAGTCATTTGGTTAAGTAGTTTTTTAATTATGAATATTGAAAATTTAGAACTTGTAATGTTAAATGAATTTCTTAAACTTTTAATCATATCTTTCGAAATAATAATTTTTTTAAGCTGAAATTTTTATGCGTGTTACTTCTAAACGACCCAAATAAAATACACTAACTTTCATTACTTATATGTAAATTTTTTAATTTTATTTAAATTAGGATATTAATATTCATAAAATTTATGAATAGCAACCATGCTATATTTTGATAGTGATGGACTCAGAAAAACGTTTTATATGCATATCTAAAATTTCATGATTTTCCTCTTTGTAGTTTTTTGGCAATATTATAATGTGCATCAAATGATCATTTAAGGGGTCATACACAAATTTAAAATCTGCAGAACTTAACAGAAATCTACTAATTTTGAGAATTAAAAGCGCTGTGATCGCGTTGGTATAAAATTTTGAATTCTTATATAGAGGCGAAGGGTATACAGGAGTGGGAGAATGAATGACCACGGAAAAATAAGAACCACGGCTAACGCCAAAACATTTTCTACCAGCATACTTTATTTCGAAGTCTCACTAATACTTTGTTCACTGTGGAAGTAGCCCCCCAAATAAGATCGATACATATTGTCTAATATCTCTGCATATAAATGTAGGAAATTAACGAAAATTTGTATTTAGATTATTTTGAGGGCGGGGAATATTTCTGCGCTATCAAAAGTAGGTGTTGCTATTGAAAATTTTAAAGTTGGTGCGGATTCGAGTATGAAGATAGTCCTCTATGCAAATTTTTTGTATATCAATGTATAGTAGACTTTATTTCCTACAAAATGGTATATTAAGTTTAGCTCTACTATAAAAACTAACGAAATAATCATCGGTGGTTCGTTTTTTTTTTCCGCGGCTGTACATAATGTTGGTAACTAAACATATACAGTGGCTCCCATAAGTATTCGTACACTTACGAATTTCAAAGAAATACTGCTCTATTTATTATAAAAAATAATATTTCCGAATGGGAATTTTTTATTAAGATATATAAGTTGTTCATAACAAAACTATATAAAATATTTTAAAAACATAGTAAAACTTTTTTTTTTGAAAATCATTAATTAAAAAGTAACAAAAAAATTATCTCACAAAAGTCTTCGTACACTTTAAAAAAATGTCTACACATTAATAAATATTGCATTTTTTCGGTAAATTAGTACTTAGTAGGGTGTCTACATCCACAACAGCTTTTAAACGACTAGGCATAAATTTCATTATTTTTTTTGTAATTTTTGTATCAATTTCTTCTATACTTCGATTATTCCTTTTTTAAGTTTGCTTTTCGTTTTAATGTCGTATCTTCGTAATCCTAACCTCTAGTTCTTTACATATGGGTTTTATTAGGTTTAAATTCAGCGACTGAGGTGTTTTTTCAGAACTTGGGGACAATTATAGAGGCAACAGAAGCAAATATTAAGAGCCGTGTTCTAAAGATCGTTATCTTGACAAGAAACAAAGTTGATTCCGATACCCAAATTTTGAGCTTATAATTTGTAATTGTGCGTTAAAATATTTAAATAAACTTACTGATTCATTATGCTATAATCAAATACCAAATTACCTAGTCCTGATGCTAATTTGCACCCTTGCACAAGGACACGTCCAAAGCATGCTTTACTGTTCCGATTAAGTGATTGATATTTGCAAAGGTAAGCCTAAGCTTTCTATTTTTCGCACTAACAAGAATTTTTCTTCGGCGGAACGCTCATGTAATCCGGCCCATCTGAGCACTTGTCGAACAGTTTCGATTGAAATTGAAGTAGAATATGTTTTATTAAATACTGTAGATATTTTTACAACACTCAAACGTGAATTTTTCATAAATTTTCTAACTGTAAATCTCTGATCACGTTCAGTTAACTTTGCCGGATGACATTTTCTTACCTTGTTTTTTATTCAATTTTCTTCATTTTCTTCTTTAAAGCATTTTATCACATACTGTACGTAGAATTGGATAAATTTATTGATTTAGAGATACTTCGAGATGATTTACAAACATTTCGATGAGAAATTATCAATATTCGAATGCTATTCTTTGTTTC
The DNA here is from genome assembly GCA_963932185.1 of Troglohyphantes excavatus. NCBI lineage: Eukaryota > Metazoa > Arthropoda > Arachnida > Araneae > Linyphiidae > Troglohyphantes > Troglohyphantes excavatus. The sequence goes on from OZ010667.1 coordinate 65,909,665, forward strand.
CTTACGACTACAATCCATGTTTAGGTAATAAAAAGAATATCACAAAGTAAACAAGCAAAAATTAATACCAAACAAATATTAAATGTCACCACAATGCAAAAATAAAAAAAAGCGACAGACGATAATTTTATTTATGAATTTATTCGAAAATGTTTTGGTGTACGATCACTTTTGTGGCGTTTTTTTTTTCTCTGTTTCCTTGCATTTTCATTTTTATAAAAAGAAAATAATTCAATATTTAAAGAATATATATTAGGTTTTATTCAGAATAACATGGAGATGATGTGAAATAATATTGGACTTTATATTCGAAATCAATTCCAGACTAAAACGCTTTTTCTACAAATTTTTAAAGTGTACGAACACTTATGGGAGCCACTGTACATTATACATGCGAAAACTAGATAATCAAATAATCAAGGAAAGCCATTTGAATGTTTGTAATGTAATATTAAGGAATAGGAAACCCCAATCCTACGCGATTTCTGCCAATTAATAAACTTCAAATGAAATTTTGCTAATTAAAAATTTATACAAGTGTAAAATATGTAGAAATTTAAGAAAATAAAAAAAATCCGTTGATGCATATTAACTTTTGTATAAAGATTTTTTAAGTTCACGTACAATTAAAAAATAGAATATTTAAAGATAATCCTTAGATTTCTAAATGTGTGATTACTGGGATCACATTTAGATAACTATTTTAACTAGTTTAGATAACTAGTTATAAATAGTTTCAACAAAAGCAATTATGCACAATCTATATAACAAAATTTATTTTATTCTTTTGCAGTTTTCCTCTATTCTGGATTCCTCTGGTTGCAAGGTCATGCAAAGATGTTAGCCATTATTGCCCATCTTGTGGTGCTAAACTTGGAACTATGAAAAGACTGTGAAGACTATGAAAATTCATATTTTTCCATGAAATACGATAATAGCATTTACATTTTTATTGAAATAATATTTTACGCAGTTATAGTAACTTTATATATGAGAACACTGTAAACTATAAAAGCTTCAACATGTAGTTGTATATATTTTTTTTTTAAAAATTATTTTAATCGAATTGTTGTTCTTTAAATACAGTTGTTAAGCCTATTAAAACAATATAATTCTAATCTTTTAACCCTTTGCCCTCAAGGGACATGTTTAATATTTACGTTCTTTTTATGGAACAGTTACATTCCGTTCCTGTTATTTTTAAAGAAGTATTCTTTAGTGTGATATTTTTTCTTTTATGTTAAAAGGTTCCCAAAGGGTTAATATAAAAATAGTTGTATTTCGAAAAGCAAATTGATCTATTTTTGTTCCTATGTAAAAAAATAAAATGAATGCCCTTACTCACTCATCACTAATAACCTTATTCCTATAGAAAGTAACGTAATACCCGAGTTTGTTTTTAACAAGTTTTATGAGAAGACAATACTCATATTCTATACAATTTAATCACTGATTTTTTTAAATCTATATTTGCAGTTTTCCTCTATTCTGGATTCCTTTAATTGCAAAGTCATGCAAAGATATTAGCCACTACTGTCCGGCTTGTGGTGCTAAACTGGGAATTTACAAGAGACTATAAAAATACATGTTTTCCACGAAATATGTCACTAATATCTACACTTGTATTCCAGTATTATGTTATACAGTCTTAATAATTTTGTTTTTGCACATTTCAAACTGTAAAATATTCATCACATAGTTGTACATTTATATCTCCAATAAACTATTTATATCAAATTGTTATTTGAAAACAGTTTTCTTAGTTGTACTCTGTTTCGATCGATTAAAATAAATTTTTGTTATGAACTCAATTGTTTAGAGTTAATTTATTGATCAATCAATCAATGAGCAAATCAAACTATCAATAAAAGACAAGTGTCATGAATGGTCCATGAATAAAGAAATACATTGCAAACAATTATTTGATATAGTAATTTTGTAACCCTTAAGAATACAATGAAAGTTTATTTCATGGGACGTAACCCTTTATCGGTCAAAGTTAATTTTGCATAGACATTTGTAATTTCCTCCTAAAAAATTTACTTTTTGAACGTGAAACTTCTTTAGCAAGGCCAGTGAATCAAAATGACCTCAACTCGAAAATCAAACATGAAACGGAAGGATGATTAGGGCATTCGTAACAGTCAACTACAAGTTTAAGTCGGTCTTGATGCGTGAGCTGTTATGTGCTGCGTGTTTGAGAACGGTTTATTCGTTAAAATAATACGTTAATAAATACAAAAGTATGTTCACTTTCACCGTGCGTTTATGTAGGTGAGGCATACGGTTTTCTGTTGTGTATATAGTTGTACGTTATTTTTTTTATTAAAAGCATAACAACAATTCTAACTCGTCGATTCCACACTTATATTGAAGATGTATTTCACAGATTACATTAAGCGTTGCCCAAATTTTAATTCACAGGTACAAAAGGCGTAACTAACAAAATATTAAAAAATATTAATCGTCATGGGGAGTTGTATATTGTGAATAACTTATCCACTTCCATCACCATATTCCATTATAAAGAACGGACATATAAGTATGACACGTGCACCGACTCATGCAGAAGTCGCCTACCTGAACCCATTTACAGTGGTTGATATTGCACAATATTATTGAACAGAGATAAACTGAGATAACTTGTTGATAATGCAGAATATTTTTGTCGCTATTGAAATGATAACCTCTCCCGACGTTTGAGTCGATCGAGATTAATTTTGATGTGACTAAACTCCGAGTACCCATTTAAGTATAATACAAAACGCCTCGTTGGTTTAGATTGTCAGTTTCGTTGCTAGTCCTTACAGTGATAATAAATCAGAGGATTGACATGGTTACGTGATTGTTACTTTTAAATTCCTAATAAGTAAGTACTTAAGTTTTGTTGAATAGTTTTCTGAAGCGTTTAATAAACAAATATTTATCATTATCTAATAATAATATTGTGATATTTGTATTTTTTTTATGTATTTTAAAAGAAAATTTTATTTTAATAATATCAGACGTAATTATACCGTTTACATACCTATATGCACATTTTAAAAGTAAAAACATTTCGTATTTTTGTGCCGATAACAATTGTCATACTTTCTCATATTTAAAACATCTATGCCATAATTGTAAATTTAATTTTGTATTATATTATTATCTTGTATACACTACACCTTGTTCTTTTTAAATTAATGAAATTTCATTAAAAATTTGTATTCAATAAAAGCGTTTTATTTAGCTCCATAACTAATTTAAATGAGTTGTTTTAATCAGTAATAATATTTCAAAATATTGTCAGCAGTGACACATTTATAGTATTTTTTAAAGTATTAAATATCTACAAACAACCCCCATTAAAGAAATCCTTTAAAGTTAACAAAACACTAAGTCAGTTGTAGTCAGTGGGTTGCATTTCACATTCTATCTATGGCTTTTTCTCAATGAACGAAGAATAGATCTTCGCATATCAATGTAATTATACCATTTTCAGTTTCGAATTTCTGTTAAATCACAATTCAAATATTTTAAATTGTCTCAGTTGCAAGACGATTGAAGACGATATTTTTAAATGAAAGTTAGACAAAAAGGTCACACACTTTTTGTTATTTTGATATCATATTTGTATAGTTCTATTTTGTATATATTTCATTTTTAAGAATCATTTTCTTCTAATTTGACTTCTCCAATTGTAATCTATATAATACCAATTGTGTTAGACGAAAAACAATTATATTATTTGGCAGAAATCGTATAGGATTAGGGTTTCCGATTCATTAATATTACATTACAAACATTCAAATTGCTTTCCTTGATTATTTGTGAATTGTAACTTACAACATACGTGTATAACAGCATAGTAATGTATACATTGTATTGTAATTGTTTTTATTTTATTAAAGTTGTTATGATTATCAGCCAATTAAAAAAAATTGAATTTGTATGTGTTAACTTAAATTGTTATTATGATAACCTACATTAAATATACCTGTATTTTCAAAAAGTTTTTTTAATGGTTTACAGGAAATGGAATATCCAAGTAACATGGATTCTCCAAGTGCGTATAAAAACAAAAGGATTTTATCTTAACATTTAACAAACATTTTATATGTGTATTAATGTCTAAGTTGTGTTGTCTACAAATTAGTCTTAAAAACGTTATAGTTAATGATTTTAAACTAAAATATAAAAAAAAAAAATTATGAGAACTTTAGTTACTTGTATATATTGTATGTGTTATCTACTACATATGTATAATCTACTTGTATGTATAATCTACTACAAAGGCAATCGCAACTATAAATTTATGTTCTTAAAACAATTATTTCTATCTCAAAGAATATTTTTCAGTTTCCGCATGTAGATGTTTAGTTACCTTAAATAAAAATGTTTTTAATAAAATACATTATATTTTTAAAATATATTATTATAAATATTTTTAGTTATTGTATATATTGTTATATATATATTATATTGTTATATATATATTACATTGTTATATATATATATTATATTGTTATATATATTATATTGTTATATATATTATATTGTTATATATATTATATTGTTATATATATATATATATATATATATATATTATAGTGTTATATATTTATATTATATTGTTATATATATATATATATATATATATATATTATAGTGTTATATATTTATATTATATTGTTATATATATATTATATTGTTATATATATTATATTGTTATATATATATTATATTGTTATATAAATATTATATTGTTATTATATATATTGTTCGTATAATTTTCTTATCCCTCTACTACAAAGGCAATCGCAACGATAAATTTATGTTCTTAGGACAATGATTTCTATCTCAAAGAATATTATCCAGTTTCTGCATGTAGATGTTTAGTCACCTTAAATAAAAACGTTTTCAATAAAATACATTATTTATTTAAAATATATTTTATAAATATTTTTAGTTATTGTATATATTGTTATATATATTATATTGTTATACATTGTTATATATATTATATTGTTATACATTGTTATATATATTATATTGTTATACATTGTTATTATATATTTTGTTCGTATAATTTTCTTATCCCTCTACTACAAAGGCAATCGCAACGATAAATTTATGTTCTTAGGACAGCGATTCTCAACCTTTCAGTATTCGCGGCCCAGTTTTTAATCATAATTTTGATCGCGCCCCCCCCCCCCCCCCCACACACACACACAATAAAATGTACATGTTACAGTGAAAGACCGAAATCTGGAGAATGTCTACTTTCACCGGTGAATGTCGACATTCACATAGTCGCTTGGTGTATGTCCGAAATATTTGCTAAATACCCTTATTTCTGACTTACACCGGCCCGGCGAATGTCGACATTCACCATGCACTAATGGTGAATGTTGAATATGTGTTAGATTTATATTTTCTTCTCCTTATTTCAGTCGCGATAAAACGTCACAAGGGTGACGTAACTTTTTCGCGTATGTATATATATATATATATATATATATATATATATATATATATATATATATATATATATATATATATATATATATAATGTATATTATTTATAGTTGCAGTCGTTATTATTTTATGATAAGTTCTATGATGCAGGTATAAACTAAAGGCCGAAAGATCAAGTTCACAACATTTATTTCTCCGGACTTCACAGCCCGACTTGATAGCTCGAGGTTACATCGTGAATCTGTAGATAATACGGAATACTTTGAGAAGGAGAATGGACCGTGGCCACCTCTGATTGGTTCATCTCAGTTTTAGTTCGCATTTTCTAGGTTTGGGTTCGGAATTTTGAAGTGGCGTGGGAGGGAAAGCAGTCACATGAGGGATGCTTTTGTAATAGGAAAAGGGGCGATATACAAAGTTAAAGAAAGTTAATTAAAATACATTTTAAAGGGGGGAAGAGTTGTAAAATATATTACATATACATATATATATATACATATATATATATTTCTGAATTACACCTTACTGAGAAAGTATTTTACAGTACTTTTCTTGAGAAAAATAAAAACAATTGTCTTCTCGTTTACCCGCAATTAATGCATTTAACTTTTCAAGAAAAAGATCACGATTCACTGCAGTATCCATTCAATATAAATTAGGGTATCGGAAAAAAAAATTAAGAAACGTTGCTCGCACCATCAAACCTTGCACAAGCCTGACAAAGCTGACTGACTCCCAGCAGAACTAGCATCTCCATGTAGGATCGCCTGTGCGAGGAAAATCACCTTGGCGCGATAATTGTTTGGTGGTGAGGGGATAAATTGCCAAATGTTGCAACCTTGTATCGCATTTATTCTCTTCCCCGGGAGATTCAAGCATAGGGTTGTTTTAAATTGATGTTTTTTTTATTGATATTCGACTGTTTGGCGTAGATGTGTGGGGGGAGGGGGGAATTTTCTGCTTATTAATGAGGAAAGAGTGGGCGCTCGAAATAAAGTGTAGTATTTATTAAAAAAAATAGTCTTACAGAACATTAAAAATTTGAACTAACAAACAAAGTATAATATTTTTAATATTTTGTAATTAAGTATTCTGTAGAAAAAAATTAAGAATAAGAAACAGAAAAAAGCAAGTAATTTATGGAAGATAAATAAATGCAGCAAAGTAAATTTACTTTTATATTAATTAAAGTTCTAACAAAGTGAAAGTTGTAAGTTTTTTTATAATAATAATATAAGGTTAATTTGAAATACATAACGAATGTTTATAAAGAAATTAAGAATTTGTATTTTTTATTCATAAGCATTCATTTTCATAATTAATAACTCTCATTATCTATAATTATAAGCAAACTAAATTTATATTCTTTTAATATAACAAAGTTAACGTTACAAAGGTCTCGGGGATGAATAAAGGGCCAATCTGGTTGACGCGGCTCACCTATGATATGTCTCACTATGGTATAATATAATTTCTTAGCTATTCATAAAAGCATTTTTATAATTACAATATTAAAATTATGAAGGTCTCGGGGTGAATAAATGGCCAACCTCGTTTATGGTATGTCCCACGATGGTATAATATAATTTCTTAGATATTCGTAAAATCCTTTTTATAATTTACAATAATATTAAAATTGCGAATTACAATCAAATAAATAAATAAAAAAAAATTATATCAATAAGTCGAATGCATGTTCTTAAATCGTGAAGTTACCATGGTCGCAATTTATTGCGAAAAAACTAGCTCTTCTCCATGCTATAATTACAATGCCATTTAAAAAACAAAACAAAAAATGTCAGTCAAAATGTCGAACAGACATTCCTTCCACAGGGTTGCGAAATACTAAACTTATCAATATCGCCAAAGCTGGAACAATTATCGCGCCAAGATGATTTTCCACGCACAGGCGATCCTACATGGAGATGCTAGTCTCAGCAGAACATAGGATTTGGCGGGAGATAGCCAGTCGCCTCTTTGTCGGCTCCTTTCGACACCTCGGCTCCTCTCTTTTCGACCTCCACCAGAGCATATCTGTGATTGGCGACATACACCGGTGAGAGTCCGAATGTACAACAATGTAATGAAATATTCGATCTTTCACCGACGTATTTGGTATATGTCGACATTCTCCAATTTCGGTCTTTCACGGTAACATATACAACAATAATGTATATTGAGTACTTTGGATTCTGTTTTCAAATTATTTTTAACTAACTGCCAAAACAAGAGTAAAAGCAAGCCAACGTTGGCGTGAAACCACAGCTGGCATTTTGCCAAGCGGGCGGTAAACAGATGAAGCGAATGAAAGCGGGGAAAATTTAAATATTATATTTGAAATGAAAGCCAAACAGGGAGATAACGTTAAAAGAATATGAAAGTAGAAAAAGTCGTTAATGAAAGTTAACCTAGAAGGGGTGAGCTAAATTTAGAAGCTGGGAATACATTTTTTCGAATAATAAAAGAAATAAAACAGAAGCATTATTAAACAAAAGAGAAAAAAATAAGTAATGTTTGTGGAAGGGAATCTACACGTCCGAAGTCATCTCGAGCCAGTGGCGTACGCAGGAAATTTATAAGGGGGGGGGGGGGGGGAGAGGGGGGCGGGGGGGCTGATCGCCAGATTACTTTACACGTGTATATATATATATATATATATATATATATATATATATATATATATATATATATATATATATATATATATATATATATATATATATATTGATTGAATAATAGAAGGGGGAGGGGCGAAGTCCCCTCTTAAATTATAAACTAAAAATAGATTTTAAAAAATATATATACTTTAAGAAATAAAATACTACGGAGTACAAAAATTTTAATTTAGGGACTAGTGGAAAAAAAAATAATCATTTAGAATTAATTTTGTACTTTTTACCACTCTTTAAAAAATTCGCCAATTTCAAAAAGTGATAATGACTATAAAATTAATACTTAAATATTTTTAAAAAATCCACTTTTGTTTCTTAAATTAATAATTATTTTTTAAAAAACGTTTTAGAGCTTATTTTAAAGCCAGTTTTTATTTTGAAAAAAAGATTATTTTATACTATATTTTATTCATATTAACTATTGATTATTATGCTTGCGTTTACTTGTCATTCGGGCCCAATTAATTTTCATACTTACGAATCTGCCATTGTTTTTCACATACATTAAAAAAATTGCATATGTTTGCACAAAATATAAGTCATTTGTATTTTAGCAATTGAATTTTAAAGTAAAAGCAGTACAAATGTTATAATTCTTCTAAATCAGTATGCATGGGAACTGACAATAGGAATGAAGTCTTTAAAAACACATATGGAATAATCTCACCTTTCCTGATTGTTTTGTTGGGTTGTCTTTTCCTTCGCTTTTTTTTAAAAGAAAAAAAGCAACTAAACTGGACTGTTTTTGCCTTAGCTTTCTTCTAGAAAATAATTTAACACAATCATCTGATAAATGTTTCATTTTGGCTTTAAAAGACAAAACAAAGCAACATAACTTTCAGAAATACTAAACAAATAAAAGGCCTCAAAAACTAAAGTCCAATTTTCGGGAGTACAAAAAGTAGAACTGTTCAAAACATCTTTTCATTTGACCTTTATATTTGACCTGACTATTTTAGTCATCCTTTACTTCTACACTACATGACTTACAAGATGTCTATATTCTAAATGATACCGGCGACCAATTTTTTGAAACAAAATATTCTAAACCAAAAAAAAAAAAAAATGGGATATTTTATTAAATATTGAAAAAAAAAATATTTCGTATTGACTTATTAAATTTTCAACGTAGATATATATCGGCGCCAAAATTGTTCCCGCCCTCTAAAATAGAAACAAGTTGCTTTTTGTTTATTTTATATTGTCTTTTTATTTCCTGTTAAACGATGAATATTTTGTAATGACGGAAATGGGAAGGCGCCTAAACGGCTGTCTGCCTGTTGGAAAAAGAGGAAAGATAATACGAGACCCCCTTCCCCCCCCTCCAAACACACACACTTTTAAATGAAAAAAAAAAACTTGTATTTTTCTAAACTTTTTGTTTTGTTTTGGAAAATTTTATTAATTGGGGAAAAAAGCATTATTTTTGTATTAATTTTTTGTAAAACTTCATACCGATGAGGTAATCTCTCCCCCCCCCCCCATCGTTAATCAATTTTTTTAAATAATATTTTATCTTGAATATTCTCGCGCCCCCCTTCTAGTGTGCTCGCGCCCCCTAGGGAGGCGCGCCCCACAGGTTGAGAATCGCTGTCTTAGGACAATGATTTCTATCTCAAAGAATATTATCCAGTTTCTGCATGTAGATGTTTAATCACCTTAAATAAAAACGTTTTCAATAAAATACATTATACATTTAAAATATATTTTATAAATATTTTTAGTTATTGTATATATTGTTATATATATTATATTTTTATAGATTGTTATTATATATTATTTTGTTATAGATTGTTATTATATATATTGTTCGTATAATTTTCTTATCCCTCTACTACAAAGGCAATCGCAACGATAAATTTATGTTCTTAAGACAATGATTTCTATCTCAAAGAATATTATCCAGTTTCTGAATGTAGATGTTTAGTCACCTTAAATAAAAACGTTTTCAATAAAATACATAAAGTAACATAACATATAACATAACATATAGCAAACAATCGCCATCGTCCAACGATCTTTGACGACTCTGTATGTATTTTTCTACTGTTTTAGAATTCACCCCGATGCCAGTTCGCTCTGCCATGTTCGGTGAATACTCGATGCAAGTCGTGTGCGGCAACTGTCACAAAACTGTTAACACGAACACTCAACCGGAAAATGGGGCGATGGTTTTCCTAGTGTTGATTATTTTGATCATTGTTTTGTGAGTATACTATTTACTACTGGAAAATAAAATATTTTATTACTATTACATACTAGTCTTAATAGTGGTGTCGTACACAAAGACAAAGAGACCTATTAATTCGTCCAAGTTTTTTTAAGTGATTTAATGGTGTGTTTTAATACCATAGCATTGTAGAAATATTTTATGTATATAAATATTGTAGAAATATTTTATGTATATAAATATTGTAGAAATATTTTATGTATATAAATATTGTAGAAATATTTTATGTATATAAATATTGTAGAAATATTTTATGTATATAAATATTGTAGAAATATTTTATGTATATAAATATTGTAGAAATATTTTATGTATATAAATATTGTAGAAATATTTTATGTATATAAATATTGTAGAAATATTTTATGTATATAAATATTGTAGAAATATTTTATGTATATAAATATTGTAGAAATATTTTATGTATATAAATATTGTAGAAATATTTTATGTATATAAATATTGTAGAAATATTTTATGTATATAAATATTGTAGAAATATTTTATGTATATAAATATTGTAGAAATTTTTTATGTATATAAATATTGTAGAAATATTTTATGTATATAAATATTGTAGAAATATTTTATGTATATAAATATTGTAGAAATATTTTATGTATATAAATATTATATTTTTTCTGATAGAATTAATTTATTTTATACTGTCGAACAAATACTTTCTTGCTTTTTAATCACTTCGACTTTGATATTCAAATGACTTTCTATTTTAATAGGATATTGCATTTAAAAGGCGCTTCAAAAGAAAATAGAAAAAACTCAGCCAACAGTTATACAAATCGGGTTATTTCAACATGAAAAATATACGAAATATTGCGTTAGCGATGAAAGTGGGGTACAGTGTTTAGCCCTTCAATTGGCTTCAAGTCGACAAACTGTCTTGCACAATCCAGAAGTTACAATTAGAGCAGTGATTCTGAACCTGTGGGGCGCGCCCCCCTAGGGGGGCGCGAGCACACTAGAGGGGAGGCGCGAGAATATCCAAGAGAAAATATTTTTAAAAAAAAAATTGATTAACTGACTGAAAGGAAAGCACACATACACATATAAAACAAAATACATTTCTCCATATTTAACAAATAAAGTAAAACAACTTACTAAATCAAAACTTACTTAATCAAACAATACTAAATTAAAAACAAATTTAATAATTATTAGTGACTTCCTTGGGCCTGTCTTGCAGAGCAAAGTTTGTCGAAGGAAGGCTTAATATTAGAAATAGCCAATCTCAGTTCTGTTTCTATATTTAGCCGAGATCTATATTTTGTCTTCAAAGAAGCCACAGCAGAAAATCCAGTTTCACAAAGGTAGGATGTTGAAAATGGTAATAGAATGCGATATGCCCTTGTTTTTAGTGCAGAATATTCATTCTCTACTCCTACCCAAAACTCAAATAGTGATTTATTACTAAATTGTCTTTTGGTTTCGCCACTTGTCGTGAAGTCTATGAATTTTTCTTCCTCATCAATTGAGAGTCCTTCGGGAGTCTTATGAAATGGATCCTTAACCCACTCGTAACTTGCTATCAGTTTGTCGACAGCAAGAAAATACTTTTTAAAATCCTTTGCCAGCATGGCTAAATTATTTTCAATGGTTACAAAAACAACTTTTACATGTTCTTCTTCAGCCTTGTAAGTTTTAGTACAGTCATCCACATTTGCAAACACTGTAAGGTTTTTTGCTTTAAATTTCTGCTCCACAATTCCAATTTTCTACAAAGAGCATTAACTTTATCACTCGTATCCAACATATGTGTATTTGCTCCTTGGAGTTGAAGATTCAAGTTATTTAATTTCTCGAATATGTCGACCAAGTAGCTCAATTTCATCACAAATAAACCATCGCGAAAATTCTCGGCTTCCGGTCTGTTTTTTCTTTTAGGAAAATGGCGATTTCTTCTCTTAATTTATAAACACGTTGTAGAAATTTCCCACGTGATAACCATCCTGCCTCGCAATAGAAAAATAACGCTGAATGTACTGAACCCATGTCTTTACAAAGTGCGGAAAAGATTCTCGATTTCAGGGGTCTCATTTTTATTTAATTTACTACGGTTACAACCGTAGTTAACACAATATTCAGACCAGGACTCATTTCTTTCGAAGCCAAAGCTTCTCTGAGGATCATGCAATGTGTCCAGACGCACTGACGCGATTTTTGTTTTACAGGTGCTTGTATACTTTGGAATCTTCCGGACATTGAACGAGCACCATAGGTGCATATTCCGACGCAATTTTTCCATTCTATGTTTGCCTCGTTAATAAAATCATTTAAAATAGCAAATAATGCGAGCGCTGTTGTTTTGAGTTCTATTGGTTTGCAGAAAAGTAGTTCTTCTACTACTGACATATTATCACAAAATCGAACATACGCAATTCAATGAGTATCTTTATTACTATATGTTGCTTCATCAAGCTGTATTGAAAACAATTTGTCACGCAACTTCGAAAAAAGCTGACACTTTAAATCTTCAGCTATATCACCAATTCTACGAGCAACAGTATCATTTGAAAGAGGTATGGACTGCAATTGTTTTGAAAAATTATCTCCAAACATAGTTTCTACAATCTCAATTGCTGCCGACAAAATAAGCTCTTCACCAATGGTGTGAGGCCAATGGTGTTGGCTCGCTTTTACTCTGTTTTTGGTAGTTAGTTAAAAATAATTTAAAAACAGAATCCAAAATACTGAATATACATTATTGTTGTATACATTTTATTGTAAGCGGGTGGCGCGACGAAAATTATGATTGAAAACTGTGTCGCGAATACTGAAAGGTTGAGAAACGCTGAATTAGAGATCATTGGCCATAACTCTGGACCTATTGTAATAAGCAGTCGTAGATTATTTGGGCAGTCGTAAATTAAAAATGTGCAGTCAAAAGTTCGTTTTTGGCAGTCGTGGAATTTAACAAACTGTTGCAAATAAACAATTGAATTGAATCCGAAAAAAAAAATTATATCTGTTATTGTATTAAATGCTCTGGATGATTTATAAACAGGAATGGCTTAAGCAAAAGGAGCTTTAAAAACATTATCTAAGTTGAATGAAGCCCTAAAAAACATGTAAAAAAATATTTTTCTTTAAAAATTAGATAAACGTTGAATTTTATAAAAAAAAACAATTTTTCAATCAATTTTTCCAAAATTGTTTAATATTTCCCAAAATATCCCTTTTCATTTTAAATTAAAAACCGGTGGTATATACCAATGCATAAGTCAATCAAACGTTTTCAACGTTTTCTGCAATTTGCGACCTGACTTTGTTTTTGCTTAGGCATACCTCAAATGGAATATTGCTAATTTAAAATTTATACAAGTGTAAAATATGTAGAAATTTAAGAAAATAAAAAAAAACTGTTACTACATATTAACTTTGTATTAAGATATTTTAAGTTCACGTACAATTAAAAAATATATAAAAAATAGCATATATAAATATAATCCTTTAGCTTCCTTTTTATGTAGGTTGATTTTTAAATTTGTGATCATTGTGATCACATTTAGACAGTCGTCAGTTTGTTTAGAAAATAAGCATTAGTACATTTTTTCTTAGAATAGACACTGTTATAACTAGTTTCAACAAATACAATTATTCAATATCTATATAATAAAATTTATTTTATTCTTTTGCAGTTTTCCTCTATTCTTTATTCCTCTGGTTGCAAAGTCATGCAAAGATGTCAGCCATTACTGCCCGGCTTGCGGTGCTAAACTTGGAACGTTCAAGAGACTATGAAAATTCATATTTTTCAATGAAATACAACAATTGCACTTAGATTTTTATTCAAATAATATTTTACACAGTTATAGTAACCTTATGTTTGGGAACAGTGTAAACTATAAAAGTTTCACCATGTAGTTGTATATATATATATTTAAAATAATTATTTTAATCAAATTGTTGTTTATTAAATACAGTTGACGTATTGTTTAGTGGATTCTATGCAAGTGATGTAATATTATAGTATATGTGACGGTACTTACAGATCATCTTAGTGTATTCGTCTAACGACAAGGTTTTATTATTCGCCAATCACAAGGGTAAAATTGATTCTCCATCTAAAATTCAATCAATGGGCATTATACATGACCTTTTTCCGAGATTAAGTGTAGAAGGATGAACGGGTCCATTTTGTATTTTGAAAAGAAAGCGTGTGTTCCTCGATAGTAGTAAGCGACATTTTTTAATAGATGAGACAGTCCATACATGTTTTTTTTTTTTATCTTTTAGATGATTTCATATTAATTAGAAGTAATCAATGGACACTATGCACATGACGTCATAGGGGGAATAAATAAAATCATGTATCTAAAATCGATAAAAAAATAAATCAGGAGATATGATAACTGAGGACGATAATACAAGCAACAGTTCGTATCTCCTCAGATATCGATGGCTTTTTCGTGAAGCACTTGCTTTACTTTTTACCATTGCAAACTGAATTAGGTTAGCTCTTTATCGGAGAGTTGCCAATTTGTTTCCCGTCATTTACAAAAAATATCTGAATATTGTATATAGACTGCTGCACGTTAAATTTGCCTTCCTTATTCCTACACATGTGTGTTGTATGCCTGCTCATGTGTTGCTCTTATCATTTGATCGTAATTCAAAATTACGAAGCAGTATTTTAGGGTCTTACCCTTGCGAGAGATTCCAAACCCTCTCCAATATATCATTATGTAGCTCTAGTGCGAGGATTTTAGTTTGTTATTTCAACCAATCTGGATTGCTTATTTTCAATTCTTAATCTTTACAGATTGTTCAAGGTTCCCATTGATAAATCGATCAATCAATTATTCATTGACCGGCAGATCTATCAATCTATGAACAATATTAACAATTAAACACTTACATAAAGGAAATTAAGTTTTACGAATGGTACGTCAATAATGAAAAGCATTTATCTAATATTAAAAGCAGTTATCTAATTTTGAAATTGTGTAAAAGCTTTATGAAAATAGTCGATGAAAGTTCTTTTCAAATGAATAATTCAATTAAATAAATTTACTAGTAAATAAGACCAAGGTTGATTTTTTCCATGCCCTTTGAGTAGTCATTGTCATTTAATGGCGGAAATCCGCTCGATTAGGCTATTAGTGGATTAGATATGGTGACCATCTGGTCAAAATGTGTTATCGAGATTCTCTTTTGTCAAGGGTATTGTAGACCTTGTTATACATAGGCCATTAAAGACGTTTATATTGGACATTCACATTGCTATTTTCTTCTAAAATAAAATTGAATTTTGAGGTTTGCAATTAGATGTATAAAATCTTAAAATTAAAAAGTAAGTTTGATTTTTATTTATATTATTATAAAAGTTAACAATATTTTTACATGTTTTTTTTTTTTTTGGTAATCAATATGTATATCTAAACCCTTTTTCTTCAAATGTTACTTTTTCTATTTTCGAATACTCTCTTCGTAAATCTACGTTATTAATTAAAATCAGCCTTAAGAAATATATGGCTCAAATTCTTTAAAATTATTATTTGTTTTTGCTTTGGCCATTTTTTGCTGTATTTGTAATAGTTAAAGGTCAATTCTTTTAAATTTTATGATCAAACAAGCTATTATTTCAATATTAAAATTTTAATACCTCTACGCAATTCACGTTACTCTGAACTTTAATAACATGAATTGCATAGACGTCAATAAATTAAAAAAATTAAATTAACCATTTTCTGAAATAATGCAATTTTCATAAGTATAACTCAAAAACTGCAGATTGCAAATATACAAACTGTAATTATTTTTGTACACACTTCTCTAATTTAGATTTTTTAGAGTAGTTTTTGAATTATAACGTATTGTAAAATGTATTAGTTATTAAAATGTATTAGTTCTAATTTTGCCCTGGTCCTGACAAAATAATTTTTAATCATTTATTAATCTAATCTTATACGATCTTATACGAATATTATACGAAATGAAAATGTTGGCGTACATTATCAAGTCACAGACAATTTTGCATACAGTAACAATATTAGGTTTAATAACCAAACTTGAAATACAAACAAAAAATGTATTTTTGATTATTTTCTCGATATTGTGATCTGTATTTCGATAATTGAATTGATTAAAGGAAATTTTTCGAAAACTTTTATAAACGTAAATAACAAGTTATCACAAATAACTATATTATAATATTTAATAATAGTTTATATCCACCTTTTATGTTAAAAGAGCTTACTATGATTTTTGCTAGTGTTTCAGTAACAAATAAAGGATTACATTTACTACTTTACATACTGTGTTAGTCAATTAAATTGAGTAACATTAATTTTGAATTAATATTTTCTTTCATGCATACAGGTTGACTTTTCTGTAGGTTTTAAGAGAAGTATGCAAACAATAGGTAAGTAATGTAACCTTAAAAAATATATTTAAAAAAAACCATTTGTTTAATTAAAATTAAAAAAATACCTAATTTATTTGCTATTTTTTTTAATATATATATATATATATATATATATATATATATATATATATATATATATATATATATATATATATACCTTCATTATTTGGTCACCCCTGACACATAATATCGGCTTAGAATGAAAACCTCGTATCTTTAAAACACAAATTTAGCAGCGGAAGTGGTGCACGTTAATTCTGATTATCGGGGTCAAATATTTTGACGACTGTTGAGCTTGCTTAGGGTGCCGAATGAAATGTTTTCCTCGTCATTTGTCTATAGTTAAAAAATACGGGTAACTATTTCCAGGAATTTTCTTCAAGATTGACCCCGATCCGCCGCATAATTGCCCATTTACAGTTGGTTTGGTTAAATAACGTCGCACTAGAGCTGCACAGTAGGCTATTGGCGACGGTTCGGGGCCTATCTCGAATGAAAGACCCGGGAACGATTATTCGAATTTTAGAATCATGGTCAGATGACGAGGAAACACCTGAACTGGCACTCAACGCCTTCAATAGACGTTGGGACTTTTGACCCCGATCAGATTTATCGTGCTCCGATAATTTTTGTGGATGTTCTGGATGACATTCATAGTATTTTGTAGTAAAGCTGGAAACCCTCCGATCACAAGATCACTACTTTCTTACTTTCTTAGTCAAGTCTGTCGCACAGGATCGAACCGGGAACCCCTCGACGATTCCCAGCTGACGCCTTTATCCAATAGGCTATCCGCCGCATCCCCCTCCCCCCCCCCCATTTTACAGCCAGCTCTACGACGGTTCAAAAAAATACGAGACATCGTTTTCGGGTCTTTCCTTCGAGATAGGCCCCGAACTGTCACCA